>CM019167.2:60238187-60570047 GCA_009739505.2 Apolygus lucorum
ATAATATTATTTGCATTGTTAATATTATTAAGTAGCAGTGTGAAACATCAGTCTCACTCGTCAGGTTCCAACACAGAACACAGTTGCTGAAGATGATTTTTGGTTTATTATTTTCAATATATGAACCTTTGGAATTGACCAAGAAAAAAAATTGTTTAACCCCCCCTCAAAAATTGCTGGTTTAGGTACGTTTCAAGGTACGTAGAATCCAAAAATCTATAAAAATCCCTTAACTCACTTAGTATTGACCGATTCTGATGAAATTTCGTATATAGGCTCCATTTGGGGTCTAGTTGTGCCCCGAAGATTTTGGTTGATGTAGGTCACTTCTAAGGGTTGAAAAATAAGGTTGAAATTATGAAAACGCCCTAACTCAAAAAATTTTGATATAAAGGTATTGTTTTTTCCATCAATTTAAGATAGTATAGAATTTTTAGAATTGCTTGAGACCACGCGGAGCTCTGTAGGACAAACCCGTTCGCTCCCTACGAGAATTTAAGGGTTGGACGTACGATAATCAGAAACACGAGCGTGAATCGCAAAAGAGGCCTAATCTCCGTTTAAATTTTAGCTGACCGAAATGCGATCGATGTCTTTCTTCATGTTGGTAGGTGGTAACAATGGTAAGGCTGTGTTCTTTGCAGACGAGTGGTCTATACAGGGTTGTAACGGTTAAGGTCGTACAACCGGCCGGGGTTCGATTCTACAACTAATTTGTGACTTTTTTGTCTCATGACTTTTTTTTCTTAACCCCCTTAAAATCGGACTTTTTCCACTTTTAAGATTTTTTTTCATATTTTCGACCTTACCCATAAAACAGCCATAACTCCCTGTTCAAATTCAAATGTAATTATACCGTTGGAAAGAACGTTAAATTCTCTATCTCTCTAGTGTTAAATAAAACTTTTTGAAGAAGGCTAAAATGTTGAAAAATGAGCACGAAGAGTAAAATCTCGAAAATCTTGGAAAATTTTCGTTTTTTCAAACGTTTGTAACCACTAACTGAAACTGCCGGTTACTCACTGTAACCCCAAAAGTTGACCCAAAATCTCAACTTTCCAACGGTATGGACATGAAATTGTTTACAGTGGACTAATAGTGTAGAATCCTCGTTCCCGTGCCAAAAACCGTGGATCTTCCAGTAAAATCGACGTTTCGCGAAAATAAACATTTTTACCCTAAAATGAGTTAGGCAGCCATCTTTTCGTACTTTGTCTCACTGAGTCAAATGATGACACAAGACTTATCGAAAAAGCAGTGACTGATATCTTGTCCAATTCACTTTTCGAAAATTGTCCAATTCTTTTATTACTAGATCGGCCAAGTTAAACGTTACTACCGTTGACAATAAGGTCAAAGGTATGTTTTAATGTCCATCCTCCTCCCCACATCGCAAGTAATCAAACCACCCTGTTCATAATAACCTGTCTAAACAAAATAGCAGTTCATAAAACTGGAAGATATCAATAACAACTTGGTTGGTAGGTGTAGTTGTTAGTGGTGAGAATGATTCTTTAAAAATAACTCTTTTACGTTCTCCTATGACTAACGAAAGAAATCAAAACAAAATTTCAATTTTTGAAGAAATTTTTTCCCTCCGTTCCTGGTGGACGCTGATTTTTATCAACTTTAATACTCTAACCCGTACATCTTTAGGCATCCTTAGGTCATCTTTAGGCATCCGATCATTTTTCCTTTTGGTGCAAGGAACTTATGCGTATTATAGGTATTACATCACAACAGCAATCATTCGACAATCAACGAAACCACCAATTTTGTCAAAACAACAACAAATATTATCAAACTAGTCGACCATTGCAAGGCGTCATACGCCTGTATATTGAATTTGTTATTACAGAAGATCTTGTTAATATCATAATGTTGATAATAAACTGTTGAAATATGAATAATGTTTTTCTTATATTTTGATCCTTCTTGGTAGGTTTGATGATTCAAAGTTATAATTGAGCATTTAGGGGAGGACTGTGTATTGTATATTTTGCTTCCGAGTCTACCAAGATAGCGGAAGCTTTGTTTTCACTTTTCAAGGCTGAAAAAAAATGTTCTCCAAAATCAAAATTTCCACTCGAGGTTTACTTTATAGGCCTTCCTGAACAATTTTTGGTTCTGTGTCGGTTTCTCTGTCATGAAATACTTGTAACAGCCAAAACTTCCACATTTACCATCCGATTTCGATGACATTTTCGGGGATCGTGCGGGTCGGATTGCAAATGGTCCCCTATGAAAATCATGGCACCCAAATTGAAAGTATTTTGTGCGAATGAGCAAACTTGAAATCCTTGTAGCAGTAACTTGTACATTTTCCATCCGATTTCGAAGAAATATTCGGAGATTGTGCGGGTTGACTTGTAAAGTCCCCTATGAGGGTAGTGAAAGGTACTTAGAGATTGATGTTTTCAGATTAACTACTATGCATCGGTTCATCTATACACTCGGGTTATGGATACGAGGAAGCTATGTGCCACGTCCACTTTCCAGACGTTTTTTGCCTGAATGCATATTTCAACGGAAAAGATATTTCGCAATCAAACAAGCATATGTTGGTGGAAAAACTACAATGTGTATGTAACCATCTGCTGGTCTCTCAACCATCAGAACGCTTTATAATAAATAGATATGAATCGTAATCTACAATAAATTATAGTTTATTTAGCTGATTTGATTTGATTTCAAGGAAAGTAGGTTGGAATTTAAAAAGTCCCATTTGTGCAGAATAAACGGATTTTAATGAACTGAGTATGAATTATGAGTATGACGGTGTTCCATTGTTTGATACGGTGTTCTTATAAGAAATTTTGCGCTGATTCCGAGCATACAGAAAGTTTGTAATAATGTGTTTAATATGTTAATTTTATCATCTGTATAACTGATGCAAACAGCTTTTAGCACACTCCAATTTTCAGACAAAAGTTGTAAAACAACTGCTATCTATAAAATAACAGTTTTTTTCTCATTTTGGGGTTTTTATCAGATATGAAGACGGATCATGCAAATCCGTACTGGTTAGTGAGAAGATATCAAAATTCAAAATCGTGCAAAATATTCTACAAAATCGTGCGTCCACATATTTATGAGCAGAGTCTAAAATCAGCCGTCGGGAGCTGATCTTATCGGTACCTGCTCGTAATATGTATAATAGTCGAATTTCAGCTTTTTAATTTACACGTAAATTGTAAACCAAATTCTCGAACTTGGAAAAAATATCGAGGTTTTCAGTTTTAGGGTTTCTACAGGGTTTTTCTCAAAATAATAATGGAATATTTTCCAGCGACTCATATTATATTTGATATCGCTCAGAAATATCCAAGACAACACATTGTTTGCGATTCTTATGGGACGCTCTTTATGGTGAGAGGGGAATTGAAAAAGTGCCTGGCCCTACAAGTAAAACTAATAAATCGTCATTATTCGATGTAAATATACAAATTTGTTGGTTGTAATATTAATAATGGGAGAAGCTATTGATACTCCTTGGTGCTCCATAGTTTGATGCCATTTTAGAGGTTTTTTTTAACCTTTTTATATGAAAGTAATGAGAATCCTTTCATCGAATAATAGAGTATTAAGTAATCGATAACGAATATAAATGAGTAAATGGACAAACCTCCACTGTTGTTTTGAGAAAGCCTATTAGAAACCCTAACCCCGCTAATTTCCCTACTTTTTTAAAACTAAACTAAAATATGATAAAAACTGAAACCCGCGAAGTTTTTTCAAGTATGTATATTTTTTTAACAATTTAAAAACAAGAATTTTTTGTTAAAAAGCTGAAATTTGGCTCTTGCATTACGATCAGGTACCCATAAAATCATTTCCGGACTCCCGATTTTTAAAAATGTACATACTCATGAATAGTTGAAAGAGCGATTTTAAAGCTTATTTTCCACGATTCTGATTTTGAATCCCTTCCCATTGACCACGAGGGTTTTTATCGTCTGTTTTCCAAAACAAACCGCTTTTACCACACATCAACTTCCAGGAGAACTTTACAAGTCCGCAATTATCTAAATTACCAAAAAAGTCTTCCATTTTTCATATTTGTTACTGGTTATGTACGTAGTGCATGAATGAATCATCGACGTTTTAAAGGATTTTGAAGTCTTATAAAATTATGAAATGCTGGGCTGAATGTTATTTAAAATCGAAATTTTAGTTGTTAGGAATTGTGTGGGTTGATATAATAACCATAACGTATAATAATGTGTGTTGAAAGAAAAGGATTGAGAGAAAAAGCAGGGAGTGTAAAATTTGAAAATTGTAAAGAGCACTCACGCTGACGAGACGGGAGGGAGCATCGTCGACTCCAAGGAAGGGAGGAGGATGCTCGGGTGCCGCGGCTCGACTGGCAGTGACCTACAAGAAGTGAGACGAACACCCCACCTCGACTGCCGTTGGGGCGGGCTCGCAGGCGGTACGTCGCGGCGGAGGGACGGGCGGAGGTGCCGCCAACCTGTTGGTGAGCAGGAGGCACCAAACCTTCTGTCCTGCTCGGCTATTAAATCGTAGTAAAGAGTTCCTGCCTGTCGAAGGCAGGAGTGGGGGAAAGAGTCCAGGAAAAGGGAACCAGGAAGAACTTGATGACAACCATGCACGGGTGGGAGAGGGTAAGTAAAGTGAACAACCATCTCAGATCGGAATTGGCAATATATTAATAACATCATTATGCAGATTCTTGAGAATCGGTCGGAGGGAATAATAGAAATTCTATTATTATTATTATTATTATATTATTCCCATTTATTGTTCATCATCATCAGGGCTGATGCAACAAACCTAAAAAACATCTCCAAGTGGGTGTGGCACATAAATTCCTCGTATCCAAAACCCGAGTGTATAGATGATCCGATGCATAGTAGTTAATCTGAAATCATCAATCTCTAAGTACCTTCCACTACCCTCATAGGGGACTTAACAAGTCAACCCGCACTCTGAATATTTTTGGAAAATGTAGAAGTTATGGCTGTTATAAGGATTTCACGTTTGCGTATGCGCACAAAATACTTTCAACTTGGGGTCCATGATTTTCGTGGGGCACCATGAAATTTCATCGAAACCGGATGAGAAATGTAGAGCTTACGGCTGTGGCAAAGGATTTCACGTTTGCAAATGCGCAGCGGCTACTATCAGTCCGGGGGTGATGATTTCCATAGGGGACCATCTACACGCCAACCCTGAAAATTTCATCGAAATTGGATGAGAATTGTAGAAGTTATGGCTGTGGCAAGGATTTCATGACTGGCACACAAACACATAAACACACAACCCCCCCTTCCCCCCCCCCTTGAAACACAAAATTCTAAATTCCGGCGACGTAGTGCACAACTAAATAGTTTTTCGCGACGATCAAAAAAGGACCAAGAAAATCGGTTGAGAACTAAGGCCTGTGCAGACGACACAAGATTTTATCACACACACGGACATTCACCTATGGTTTTTTCGCGGATTTGGATTCAGAATGGTCTAAAACGGATTAGTGTGTGGTTATTTTTTTTCAGTTGAGTGTTGTCCAACTTTACCCCAGATCGATCGCATAAGGACGCCCAAGTCTTACTGTTGGACGTCCTAAAAATGGGGAATTCTATTTGAAAAAACAAAGTTGGTGCACACTGCGCGCATGCGCGACTCGAAAAAATTTGATGTTCGAATTCTTTGCAAAAATGCTGCAAATTATTACACAATGGTTTATTATTCTTATATTGATCACTCGTCTGCAAAGCCACCAACCATCCAACATGAAGAAAAACATCGATCGCATTTCGGTCAGCTAAAATTTGAACGGAGATTAGGCCTCTTTTGCGATTCACACTCGTGTTTCTGATTTATCGTACGACCAACCCTTAAATTCTCGTAGGGAGCGAACGGTTTTTCCAACAGGGCTCCGCGTGGTCTCAAAAAATTCTAAAAATTCTATATAATCTTAAATTGAAGGAAAAACAATACCTTTACATCAAAATTTTTTTAGTTAGAGCGTTTTCAAAATTTCAAAATTCATTTTTGAACCCTTAGAAGTGACTTACATCAACGAAAATCTTCGGGGCGCAACTAGACCCCAAATGGAGCCTACATACCAAAGTTCATCAAAATTTTATTCGTTTTTTGGATTCTACGTACCTTGAAACGTAAACCATCTAATTTTGAGGGGGTGTTAAAAAAAATTTTTTTGGTCGATTCCAAATGTTCATTATTGAAAATAATAAACCAAACATAAGGGGAGGTTACTTCGACAAGTGTTTTGATTTTTACACAAATAACGGAAGTAGAAAGGGTGGTCCGTTACTTATGAAACACCCTGTATAGTTAGTAGGTACTATGTGTGGAAAAGCCGTGATATTCGCAGGCGGGTGATCCATACAGAAAAATAATAAACCGTTGTGTAATAATTTGCAGCGTTTTAGAATTATGAGAGCCTGAAAATGGATATTTTGAAAACAGAAATCGTCGATAAATGGACACCCATCATGTATAACCCCCACCCTTTGCAACCCCCTGTCTAGCAACATCATTTAAACATCCATGATTTGCGATACCTAACATGTGAATTCGAGTCAGCCCCCATCCCCCCCCCCCCCGCAAACATTCGAAATCAGCTATAAGACTAGAGTGCCGTCCTTGCTAAAAGTGTCAAGTAGGAAGAGTACAATAGCCCTGACAATGAAAATTTCAAAAACTTCCAATTTAGGAAAGCTCTGAAATTGTGTCACTTCTCCAAGAAAAATCCTGCAACATGTCTCATTACCCAAAAACCGTGAAGTTTAATCATATTCCCAATGGTTGCGTGCTGAAGTCATCATAATCTTGAAGTAACGAATGTTTCACTGATATCAAATTATCATGGCTAACGGTAATTTGACAACTTGTAGGATTTATCCCAAGAAAGTGGTAAAATTTCAAGGTTTATCGAAACTTCACGTTTTTTAAAATGGCATGTCTGAGATGCTATTGTACTTCTCATTTTGTACTTTCCAACAAGTTCTGTATACTAGTCTTACAACAAATTTAATGCTGATTTCAAAAATGTGGTCGACAGTTGAGAAAAGTTGTCTTAAAGAGGCGAAGTTTTTCGAAAAACCATATCTCGGCAACAGATTGAGCTAGGAGGCAACAGGATCGATGTCTGCAATAAGACTGGTGGGGGGCTATCCCTGAGTTGCAATTCGATAGAGCGGAAGTCATCTTTCCATCGAATCACGAATCAGATGTCAGGGTAACTGTTGCTCTGTCTCCTTAGGAACATTCTGCTCCACAATCCGTCGTATCCACCGTGTAGGTATAGTGAGCGAAGCTTAGCGGATATGCTTGTTATGTTAGGTCCCTCTTCCCGAAGCCGACCTTCCTCTTTGTCGGAAGACATGGTATTTGCAAAGGAACAACACTTCCGCATTGTAAACTAATTTTATTACCTAAAGTAACTGTACTATTTCAGAAACGGAACTCGAGTTAGCGATACTCCCCCTCGGACAGCATTTACTACAAATTTGATATCAAAATGATCACATGACACCTCGAAGGCTCACACTCAGGCGAGCTACAACAATAACTGTTCGAACAGAACTAGAGGAGGGCTTTCGATCATGGTTTGAGTCTTCGTTTTCATTAATCCATCACATGCTTATGAGAATAGTATTCTGGATATTATGGATTTCTGGATATTGAGGATATCTGGATTTTTTGAAATCAGAAATAGTGGACTCCCCTCAGATTAACCTGGGACTAGGGATGATAAATAACAGATACAAGTTGAATTAGGAAAGATAAATAGATATATTATCCTATAATCAATGGGGTTTGTATCCTTATAATGGAGGGGCGGGAGTATCACTAGAATTTACCTATTAGATCTTTGGATTTAAACCACGAGGGTAAGGGAAATGATCGTGTATAAAAGTAAGTACTTCAGGATCGATGTCTGCAATAAGACTGGGAGGCTATCCCTGAATTGTAATTCGATAGAGCGGAAGTCATCGTTCCATCGAATCACGAATCAAGTGTCAGAGTAACTGTTGCTCTGTCACAAACCTTAGCCACAATAACTAGCAACATGCGGGTCTCGAATTTCAACAGCATTATACCATTATAGCATTATATTATACAGGGTGTAACACGAGTGGTTCACGACCTTTCTCCAACGTACTCGTATAACACAACTAATTTCAGAAAAAAGTGCCTCTTGACATTTTTTGGTATCTCCACTCAAAATGCCTTTTTTTCACTTTGAAATTTTTTTCATGTTTTTGATCTTTGCTCAATAAATCTACTATAACTCCCTCAATTCAAGAGTTAGCTCAAATCTAAAAAATCTGCTGGAAATAGCGTTCAATTTAGAATTTTTTTGATGCCTAATAACATTTTTTTAAGTGCAGTTGAGATGTGCAAACGACGTATGAAAAGCGAAACTCGTCAAAATCTTGAAATCGCTTGTTTTTTTCAGTCGCCTGGTAACCATATCGATTCTTGACGCAGAAGTGTGAAACTTCCCTAAAAAATGCGCCAAAATCAACAACGTTCAAACAGAAATTTCTCCCTTAAATTCGATTGTAAAATATTTTTTGATTACACCGTTGGAAAGCTGGGATTTCGGCGCAGTTTTTAGGGAAGTTTCACAATTCTGCGTCAAGAATCGATATGGTAACCAGGCGACTGAAAAAAACAAGCGATTTCAAGATTTTCACGAGTTTTGCTTTTCATAAATCGTTTGCACATCTCAACTGCACTTAAAAAAATGTTATTAGGCATCAAAAAAATTCTAAATTGAACGCTATTTCCAGCAGATTTTTTAGATTTGAGCTAACTCTTGAATTGAGGGAGTTATAGTAGATTTATTGAGCAAAAAGTCCATCCATGCAGCATCAAATAATGAGCAAATTTTCAAAGAAATCTTTCAGTTGAAGGTGCGGTTAAGAAAAGGAACAATGGTGTTGCAATTTCTTTCAGAAATTTTTTTACACGATTCTTGGTTCTTTCGATTTTCAGTATACCATACCATAATGTATGCACCAGGTATGCTTTGAAGATGTTAGGAGTCCATATTCACGTTCTACTCGTCACCACGAACTCGTAGTGTACCCACACGGCTATTGTTGTTTTTTCGATTTTCAGTATACCATACCAACCATGAATACGCCGGGTATGCTTTGAACATGTTAGGAGTCCATATTCATGTTCTCCTCGTCTCTACAAACTCATTGAGTACCCACACGGCTATTGTTGGTTTTTTCGATTTGGTTGGTACCTAATACGTAGAAAATCACTTCCGAAAAAACACCCACACAATACTCGGTTTCTGGTACCCTCGCACCGTAGTGCCACCATTGATTTGTTCCTTGGTGGCACAATGAATAGTTCACATAACCCAGAGGTATATTGATTTTATATTCCTTGAATTTCAAATTAGTTTGCCATCAGACACTACAAAATTTAAAAATCTCATATTTTGCAAGTATTATTCCCTCACCCATCCACTCCCCAAGCGAATCTCGATACTTTGATGACAAAATGAGCAACTGGGTAGTTTTCTGAGTCGAACAAAAAAAAGTTTGCCAAGTGGGTGAGGCACATAGCTTCCTCGTATCCGGAACCCGATTGTATAGATGATCCGATGCATAGTAGTTAATCTCAAACCACCAATCTCCAAGTACCTTCCACTACCCTCGTAGGGGACTCAACACGCCAACCGGCACAAGACTGGGCAGACTGGGAACCAGCATTGTTCAGGAATATCTGACACGTAAAACGCGAAATTCTGATTTTGGAGAACATTTTTTTTCAACGTTGAAAAGTGAAAACAAAGCTTCCGCTACCTTCAATTAGGTGCATTGTGACGGTTGGTACCTCAATTCTCAACCGAATTGCGTGTTAATTGCTTCCGAGTCTACCAAGGTGGCGGAAGCTTTGTTTTCACTTTTCAAGGTTGAAAAAAAATGTTCTCCAGAATCAGAATTTCGCGTTTTACGTGTCAGACATTCCTGAACAATGCTGGTTCCCAGTCTGTCTGAGTGTCTGTCAGGAAATCCTCAAACGGGAAAAACTATTTTTACAAAGTTAAATAAATCTGATTGTTATTGTTTAATTTAGATTTTTCCAGAGATTGGGTGGGTTGGCATGTAGATGGTCTCATATGAAAGTCATCGCATTCGGATCCATAGTATCCTCTTCGCATGCGCAAAAGTAAAAATTGTAGCAGCCGTAACTGTTTTCCTCCGTTGAGTGTTATCCTCCATCATTCCTGATTAATCCCATAAAGGCGCCCAAAAAAGTCCAACAAATCGTTGGACATCGGTCCAGCCTTCAGGCTTCTGGGAATTGCGCACTCCATTCAAAACTAAATATTTATTTTCTCTATATAAACAGACTACTATATAGAAACACGCTATATAGACACACGTACAGAATTTGGTGATTACAGGTTTAACCATTCAATGGGGGACCCTCCACCAGAGCATCCCAACGTCAGAATCAATTTTCACCGCCTACGGTGAGTAGGCAAAACCCGCTTGCCGGACGTGTCTTCAACGAGGTGTATACTCCGAGCTCCGCACGATGGTGCAAATTACTACACAAAGGTTTATTGTTTGCTTCCGAGTCCACCAAGCTACTTTTCAGAGTTGAGCCAAAATCAAAATTTTGGTTCTTGAACAATTTTGTTTGCGTGTTTGTATTGAAATCCTTCTACTATACGAAGTTTTTGTCCGATTTGGATGACATTTTCAGGGATTGTGGGGTTTAGTTCCCTATGAAAACTGTAAATGGCTGCTCCCATACAGATTGCCGCTACATTTAAAATTTCCATCTTCCTTAAATTCTCTAAATTTGTTGGATGCTTTTTCGAGCAGCACACTATGATTTTCTTACATATCAGTGAACACTCTTTCGAAAAAAAAATTAAAAGATGTGAGGCACATTCCCTATTGGGTTTGTTGCGCTGTGGTATTGAATAGGTATGAGTTGGGACAACGACATGTTAATTTTGCTAGTGAGATAGTATGAAAAACAGCCGGTATTGTGGAAGAGGGTCGACAAATATTTCCATAATTTGGATTCTCAAGGAGGAGATCGGTGTAGTGTAGTGAAGAAGATGGAAAGACTTCGAGGTTCACGACGAAATAAGTAGAGTTACTACGAGCATGAGGACAGGGAGATGTTATGGAAAATAATTCATTGGCAATAGAACTTTGCTGAGAGCTAAATTTTTGTGGACCATGATATGGAGTCAGTAATGACGTCTAGCCCATTCAGATAAAACTATGCTTTTGGTTTATTATTTTCAATAATGAACCTTTGGAATCGACCATGTAAAAAAAAATTTTAACACCCCCTCAAAATTTGATGGTTTACGTTTCAATGTACGTAGAATCCAAAAATCGAATAAAAATTTGGCCGTCCATCCGCCGTCCGCCGTACGCCGTACGCGGCACTTTTGCCACTTAGCATTGACCGATTTTGATGAAATTTGATATGTAGGCTCCATTTGGGGTCTAGTTGTGCCCCGAAGATTTTGGTTGATGTAGGTCACTTCTAAGGGTTCCAAAATCAATTTTGAAATTTTGAAAACGCCCTAACTCAAAAAAAATTGATATAAAGGTATTGTTTTTCCTTCAATTTAAGATTCTATAGAATTTTTAGAATTTTTTGAGACCACCCGGAGCTCTGTAGGACAAACCGTTCGCTCACTACGAGAATTTAAAGATTGAACGTACGATAAATCAGAAACACGAGTGTGAATCGCAAAACAGGCCTAATCTCCGTTCAAATTAAAGCTGACCGAAATGCGATCGATGTTCTTCTTCATGTTGAATGGTTGGTGACTTTGCAGACGAGTGATCTATATAGAAAAATAAAAAATATTAAACCATTGTGTAATAATTTGCAGCGTTTTTTCATTCTTTTCTATGCGCTTTTCTGAACTGCCGAATGGAATGTACGAAATGGATCGCTGCCTCGGGCGCTGCCTGGTACTAGCGTGTAGGTCTCAGTCGGTCGCCGTTCATTCCTCCTGGTTAGTATTTCTATAAAGAACCGGCGCTCAAACTTTAAAGTTGTACCTAAATTTGAAATTTGAAATTGATAAACTAAAAGCTTGACGCTGGAATCATCAAAATCGAACAATAATTGCCGGGGAAATGTGGGAAAATCCATTTATTCAGGTTTTTAACTACATTCTTCAAAATTTTGAATTGATGGGGAAAATACCTGTTCATCAAACGTTTTTGAGTTAGGGCGTTTCGAAAATGTTTTCCCCCATTTTTTACCCTTTAGAAGTGACTCACACAAACCAAAAGATCAGGCCACAACTAGACTAATATGGAACCGATATAAAACAAGGACATTATCCACTTTCTTGGAGTGTGCCTTTGTGCTGTCCGAGTTTCAGGTGTTCTTTTTGGGAACGGGTCAGCTCAAAGGATTGTTCGACTGCTAAATGGTAGGAATTATTAGCTAAAAGTGGCCCAGTTCGGCCAAAAATGTTGGAATTGTCGATCCAAACTAACAGAAGAATTTAATTGGGAGTAAGTAGTGAAAGGTTTGATTGTAAATTTAAAGAATACAGTAGGTAACAACAGCTCAGAACGACCTCAAAAAAGGCTCTTACCATTCGGCAGACGGACGTCACGTTTATATTATTTAATAAAAATGTTTTCTTCTTCTTCTGGAACCGATGTACAAAATTTCATATAAATTGGTCACAAACTCTGAATGTTTCGACAAAATCGGATGGAAAATGTGATAGTTATGGCTGTTACAAGGAAATTCACTTTCGCGCATGCGAAGTGCCTACAGTCAATTTAGCGGCCATGATTTTCATAGGGACCATCTGAACGCCAATCCGCACAATCCCTGAAATTTTCATCAAAATCGGACAGTAACTTTGTATAGTTTTTCTCGTTACAAGGTTCAGGAAGGTCAAAAACGTAAAACGCGAGTGAAAATTTTGATTTTGGCGCTTCATGCTTGGAAAATGAAAAAGTACACTTCCGCTACCTTGGTCGACACGGAAACAAAAACCTCCCTCAAAATAAGCTGTTTTAAGTTACAAAGTGCGTACCTATAATCCAAAAGTCGAATATAAAACGTCTGCCAAGTGGGTGTGGCACATAGCTTCCTCGTATCCATAACCCGATGATATAGATGATCCGATGCATACCTAGTAGTTAATCTCAAAACACCAATCTCTAAGTACTTTTCACTACCCTCATAGGGGACCATCTATACGCTAATCTGGACAATCCTGGAAATTTTCATCAAATTCGGATGAAAAATGTAAGTGTTATGGCTGTTACAAGGATTTTACGTTTGCGCATGCGCAGAGGCTACTATCATTCCGGGGGTAATGACTTTCAGTCTGTACGCCGTTTTTGTTGTTCTGACACCGCCTTTGTAACCCTACAAACCCAAATTTTCACATTTCGAAACTAATTACTAATCACATCTTTTAAAGTTTAACAATAACCAACCGCGCAAGTTATCGGTTAGAAATCCTCAGAAATGTACACAGATCTTGTGTCTCCGCTAACGAAAGTTGGCGACAACTTCACGGAAACGATCTCAATCTTTATCGAATTGGAAAAGATGTGGAGCATTCAGCTGTCGAATGTTCTTATTCGATAGACGTGCGATTACGACACGAAAACTTTCAATATGAAGGTGCTGGTTTTACACCAATTCTAAACACTATTGAACTTTTTGAATCGAATGAGACCACCTTAATTCTGAGGGACCAACTTAATTCTCTGTAAGGACTCCAGAGTTGTACGAAAATTGAATCACAAACACGAGTGTTATTCGCACATTAATGCATTCAGGGCGCATTTAGACCGTATTTTTGCGTACTCAAAATCGAATAATTCGTCTTTTTTCATGAATCGGCGAATATCCGAAAAATGTAGGTAGTTACCTACTTATTGCAATAGTCTCACATTTTTTAATATGGAAATTAAACTTTCATTCTCATTGTGATCGGATCATTAGCAGCTTCTGCGCATGCGTAAACGTAAAACCCTTGTAACTTCCATAACCTCTACAGTTACCCCCCGAATTCGATAAGATTAGGGGACTATGTGGCTTTAGAAGGTCCCCTATCAATTTCATCGTAATCGTATCATTAATTTCTTGTAACGAGGTTTGTCAATATTGACGATTGACAATATCGACATCGATAGCCACGTAGGACGAAAATTGTAACGTAGAAGCCTTTCAAATGTCTCAGTCCAATTTCGATGAAATTGGACAGAGTGTGTGCAAGGATTAGACCATGGTTGGGGATTTAAGTATTGAGGCTTAGATGCATGCAATTGAACAAATATCACCTTATTGCCGATTCTCTTGGTTTAGTTATTTTCTTCTGATTATTTCCTTTCGGGACTATCTACTCAATCATTTTATGGATATGAGAACTACATAAATAAAAATCCTCTAAATCGAAGTTGGTTCTTACCATGTATAAACGTGTAGATGACATAAGTTCGACAGAAAAATGAACTTGGCAACAGAGTAGGTATATGTTTACAACAACACAGAGAAGGAATGCTGAACCATGCAACGAGAAGGATTGTGGACCAAGCAACAAGAAGGAATCAGGCTCTGGATCGGCTGAGTTTGCACTATCAATGAAGACCTTGGTGGTTCGAAACTCGGCGCTTCGCGCCTCAAAAATCCGGGGTGTTGAAAATGACACATGATCGGAGGGTTGGAAAAGGCGAAGGATCGGAGGGTTTGAAACGCGCGTGACACTTTCGCGTCCCCCTTACGCGTAACGTTTTTCGGATAGTTACCCAAGGGCAATAACATGTCCCATGTTAAAAAAAGTTTAACCCTTCCTCAAAATTTGTTGGCTTACATTCAAGGTGACGTCGAGAGGGTGATGGGTTTGTGTCGCGGGGTTATGCTCTACCCGTCCACCGCATCACTACTCCGCCGAAAAGCGCGACTAAAGCATGTTCCATGGTTCTTTAATTTCAGCCAAAAGCTCTAAGCAATAAGACGAAGCCCATTTTTTTTTTTTTAAATTATTATTTATGGCGTGCCCACTCCATTACGTCAAGACCATACATTTTTTGCGATTGTTTGAGGGAACCTCGTTTGATTCTTTGAGGGAACCTCGTTTGATTCTTTGAGGGAAGATCGTTTTCTAAAAAAATGTCTCATCGTCTGTAGACCCAAATATACGCAAGAAGATTCCACTTCTATCTGGTTAGTATTAAAAAGTCCATTCATGCAGCATGAATTAATGAGCGAATTTTCAAAGAAATCATTCAGTTTAAGGTGTGGTTAAGAAAACGACCAATGGTGTTGACTGACACACATATATATATACATATGATTTTTGGAAAAACTTCAGGGATCGTTTCAGAATGTTCCAAAACGGATTTCAGTGTGAAAATTTTTCGAAAAAGTCGATTCTAAAAATTTTGAGGCCATTGCAATAGCTTCATTTTCTTTGAAAATTCGCTAAAAGATGCGTCGATAGTGCAATACAAAACAGGACTAAGAGTAGATATCATTGAGGAAAATGGGTTCAAAAACTATTAGGTAGTAGGTAGTACGTCGCTACTGTCGTATGAAAGAGGATGTGAGACAATAAGTAAGTGAAATAAGTCTGAATCTCAGTACGAATTGTTGATATTACAGCATACCATATCATCCCTCCCAAAGCAGAGTATCGTAAGCGACATTTTCCTAAGATTTCAGGAGACACAAAAACGCTGCAAATTATTACACAAAGGTTTATTATTTTCTATATAGATCACTCGTCTGCAAAGAACACGGCCTTGCCATTGTTACCACCAACCAACATGAAGAAAAACATTTCGGTCAGCAAATATTTGAACGGAGATTAGGCCTCTTTTGCGATTCACACTCATGTTTCTGATTTATCGTAAGTCCAATCCTTAAGTTCTCGTAGGGAGCGAACGGTTTGTCCTACAGGGCTCCGCGTGGTCTCAAAAAATTCTACACAATCTTAAAATGATGGAAAAACAATACCTTTATATCAACATTTTTCGAGCTAGGGCACTATTGAAAATTGCAACCCTTAATTTTCATCCCTTAGAAGTGACTAACATCAACCAAAAGCTTCGGAGCACAACTAGACCCCTAATGGAGCCCACATACTAAATTTCATCAAAATCGATCCTTGCTAACTGAGGAAAGTGTCGCGTACAGCGTACGGACGGCCAAATTTTTAATCGATTTGTTGATTCTACGTACCTTGAAACGTAAACCAACAAATTTTGAGGGTGTTAAAAATTGTTTTATCTTGGTCGATTCCAAAGGTTCATTATTGAAAATAATAAACCAAAACTGTAAAAGATGCCCAATTGGTGGTCAGTGGTGGTAGAGGAGAGGTGTGCTCACGCTGCCGAGTGGGGGAGACGTGACGTCACCAGAGTCCTGACCGCTAAGCCGCCAGATGTCTTTATTACTTTGCTCGGGCATACATTGGTTATAAGCTGTATAATATATTGTTGGGAAGATGCAAAACAGTTATTGGTTTGTTTCATAGCAGTCTGGAGTTTAGAGACGAGTTGTCAACAGGTGTGAATTATTGTAGATGGTGTCCGATTTTGTGTTCTCAGAATATAGGTAAGAATTTCTAGAGAGTTAATGGGGTATTTCAGTCAATTTTTTTATTGATTTTTTTTTCAAAAGAGTATGGCTCAGGAATAACGGTAATCGGGTCTGTTTGTCGAGAAAATGTTTTTAAAAAATCAGAGAAGCTAAGGAAAGTTGAAGATTTGAATGGTGTGACGTAGCTAGCCAACTGTCTTTGAAAAAAGTACCCATGCACAGAAACCCTTGGAGGACCTCTTGGATACTACAAAATACTACTCACACACACGCGCGCAGCGTAGTCCGTGGCGTAGTCCTTGCCTAGTGTGTGTGCATTTATAGCGGCCCGCCTTTTTCAAACGTGTGATCTCTTTAATTAATTTTTCTACCACATGTTATAGTATCATTGGGCTTAAAGTTGTAGAAAAGAGGTTTTCAAGGGTGCTAAATCCAAATTTGAGGTCAAAAACCTGAATTTCCGACCCACCGAAATACCCCATTGTGGTCGTTCTTCTAACAATATATTATACTGTTTGTTCTGTTTACATTTTGGTTTCTGAGGTTGAACAAACGCAACTTCCTTCAATTCAGAAAAATTTGTAAAAATTAGACGATTTTGAAGTATTCTACTGGTTGAGAGATTGACCACAAACAGGCAAGGAATGAATGAAAAATGTCTGAAACGCGAAATCCTAGTGAAATCATGGATTTTCATCAAAACCAGTCCACAATTTCCTAGTTTTTCCCGGGACAACAAATCATCAATGAATCAACCACATATTACCCAGGACAAATAATGCTCTAAAACGAAAAAGTCGAGAAATGATGATTGTTACAGTTCTCCATTTTCTTTGGATCGTATTCAAAAAGTTTCAGGCAAATGAATGAACAGCCAAGGAATGAAAATGATTTGTTGAAATTTCCATCAAAACCCGTCCAACATCCATGTATTAGGTAGTAATATTGCCTGGGATAACAATTCAAGTGAATTTTACCTTAATTTTCCGAAAATCCTGGAAAATCCGAACTTGCTGGTTAAAGCACCTAAAAAATTTCTAAAGTGGGAAAAGTGGTAAGGCAATGGAGACTGGCGAGCCAGAGGACTCTGGTGACGTCACGCTCCTTCCCAGCCATGGAGCGGGAGCACACCTCCTCTCCTCTACTCACCTTGGGTCGTCCCATGGTGGAAACTGTAGTAGAACACTCAAGAACAGCTATTTTCCTGAAGAATTCCCCATACCCGTACTTGAAAATAAAGATCTAAACCTCAGCTGGGATTTGAAGGAGTGTACAGTAAAGATAAATTATAATTCAAGTAGTAGTTAAACCATTTAATAAATTTCATACATTGACTCAATGTAGAAAGATCAAAGACCTGAATAGTCTTAAAGTAAGGTATAATCGCAGTGAATAACAACAATAATAACAGCACAACGTATGTTACATTGCCATTTTGGAAGACAGTGTGCACTCGGTAATATTATATTGTTAAACTAGATAGGAATACAATAATAATAATGGGAATAAAATAGGCATCTCTAACAAAATAAAGTTTTGGAAATCGAAAAAATCAACAAAGAAAAACATTGTGCAACAAAATCACTCGGTAATTAATAACGTGAACAATTTAAATAAATTATAGTAGTATCAATAAAGGTATGATAATGAAATGAAATTGTTGGCCTCCAACCAACGGGTAATCATATAAAATTCATCACAATACACCTATATAAATCTGGAGCTCTTTGAAAACTTTTTTTGGTAACACAGTAAATTATTTTTAAATAAATTATAATTTATATTATGCAAAAACTGGTTATGGTGGCTACTCTTGAAGCTCAGTGCAGCATCACAGGAAGTGACAGTAGACACCTATTTTTGGCATTTTTTATCACAATAAAAATAAAAATTGAATAAACTTGACCATAACATTTTAGGTTGATGACTACTGTCATAATTCGTAATTCGGGAGCAGATCATTTTCAACCGTGAAAGGAGAAACATTGACTCAGGACAACAATGAAAAGCAGAACACTCCGTTGTCCCTACCTCGGGCTTTCAGACCGAAAGTATGCACTTATAATCAGCTGTTTTTTTTTTCACTAAGAATCCCCATAATCCGTGAGATTTTGTTGATAATTGATTATTCAATCAAAATCATTTGTACCAACATGACAGTAGGTTTGAAAGTTGCAATTTGGAAGAAAAGAAGTTGAAGAACAATCGTGCCAACATATTATAAACAAACCCAGGCTCAAGGTTCTAAAAATACGCACATTAAAGCAATAATGAGCCGAAATTGGTAGGTCAGTGACCCACCTCCATAATTGGAATCAACAATGAACAATTTAATAGGTATTGCAATACATCAAGAGTGGTAACGAAAATGAATTTTGGTAACGACTATAGTAGTATCATAAATCATCTCAAACTCTAAAACAAAACGATAATAATAATATTTAGACTAAAATAGATTTCAAGATCAATAAAAAGGCATCCCCATCCACTTCCCGAAGTAGTTTTCTTCATGCAACTCCAACTAGTCTTTAGATTTCCCATTTGGTACTTCAACCTTATTCAGGGGAGATCAAAACTGAAACAGAAATACGGAATATTTATTGCGGTTTCATTTGCGACTGATTCGTGCAATGAGGTTTATCCCAATCAGTTTGCCTACTTTAAACTCAAAACCTGATTTTCTACCTGATTTAAAATTTTCAATTCACAACATATCAGAAGGAAATGAAGACGTCCATTGACTTATCACTATTTTACTAAAAATTGTGAATTTGCTAAGTTCTTAAATTCTTGTATCAAGCTTCTAGATTGAAATGCGACGTCCATAAGGATCTGTTCCAATCAATCTTACAGCTTGAAAACATTTTCAATTTGCCTATCAAAAATAAAGCTGAGACGTCCTATTTTCTGTTCCTCTCAACCATCGATAGTCGAATTCTAAATTGTTCCAAATTGGCATGTAGACATACACCAACTGTCCCAACCAATTTGAAACACCACAGCTAGAAAATAAAACCGTGCGGTAGTCAAAATAGTCTAGAAGGCGAAGAAAAGGCGTCATCCACCATTCCTACGCACTGTTCATGAGCTCCCCAGTTGCACAAATCATATACCTTCTAACTAAGCACAGCTCAGATGCCCCCACAACACCTTAACCTTCGCCACCCAATAGGTACTACCAAGCAGGGCCATTTTGGATCATACCAATGGCGGTATCATTGAAGAGCAATAGCAGCAAGTGCATTCTCAAAAATAATGGGGTGTGCGCATGGGTCGGAAAAACTGTGTACTGTTATTTTTAATCTAAACTAGACCTCATTCTGAGAATTTTGACACCAACCGCGACCTTCTACGTGAGAAGACCTATTTCTATGATTTTTCAAAGTTTCGAATGTTTATGAAGTCACAGTTGGCTGGGGGGGGGGGGGACCCACCCAGGCAGGAGAGGCGCGTGCCATCATAAACATTCGAAACTTTGAAAAATCATAGAAAAAGATCTACTCATCCAAAAAGAGAACGGCTGGTGTCAAAATTCTCAGAATGAGGTCTACTTTCGATTAAAATTTTTTTTAAAAAGCAGGCGCACCCCCCCCCCCCCTCCCCCACCATTACATCGATAAACTGGTGAAAATCCCATATTTCTAATCGTCCGTCATTTTTACGAATACAATATTATTAAAGGCGTAATAAACCAAAAAAAGTGGGTGTGGCACATAGCTTCCTCGTATCCATAACCCGATTATATGTATAGATGATCCGATGCATAGTAGTTAATCTCAAAACATCCACCTCTAAGTACCTACCTTCCACTACCCTCATAGGAGACCATCTATGCGCTAATATGAACAATTCTGAGAAATTTCGTCGAAATCAGATGGAAAATGTAGAAGTTATGGCTGTTAGACGGAATTCACGTCTGCGCATGCGCAGCAACTACTATTAGTCTGGGAGAGATGATTTTCATAGGGGACCATCTACACGTCAATCTGAACAATCCTAGAAAATTTCATCAAATTCGGATGAAAAATGTAAGTGTTATGGCTGTTTCAAGGATTTTACGTTTGCGCATGCGCAGAGGCTACTGTCAATTTTAAGGAATTGATTTTCATTGTGGACCTAATTCAACCTAAACCTCAACACCAACCAACCTAATTCGCATAATCCCTGAACATTTCATCGAAACCCGATGAGAATTGTAGAAGTTATGGCTGTTACAAGGAAATACACGTTTGTGCATGCAAAGTGGCTACTATCAGTTTGGGGGCGATGATTTTCATAGGGGACCAGCTACACGCCAACCCGCACAATCCCTGAAAATGTCATCGAAATCGGATGAGAAATGTAGAAGTTATGGCTGTGGCAAGGATTTCATGACAGACACAGAACCAAAATCGTTCAGGAAGGTCGGAAACGTAAAACGCGAGTGGAAATTTAGATTTTGGAGAACTTTTTTTTCAACCTTGAGAAGTGAAAAGAAAGCTTCCGCTACCTTGGTAGACTCGGAAGCAATAATAACGATCAAATCATTTTGGGAAAGCAGTGCAAATTTCATGTGCGGATTAGCGTTGTTGAGCGAAGAATGGGGTATTTCAGTCAATTTTTTTATTTTTTTTTTTCCAAAAGAGTAAGGCTCAGGAATAACGGTATTCGGGTCTGTTCGTCGAGAAAATGTTTTTAAAAAATCAGAGAGGCTAAGGAAAGTTGAAGATTTGAATGGTGTGACGTAGCTAGCCAACTGTCTTTGAAAAAGTATCCATGCACAGAAACCCTTGGAGGACCTCTTGGATACTACAACATTCTACTCACACACGTGCGCGGGGCAGTCCGCGGCGTAGTCCTTGCCTAGTGTGTGTGCATTTATAGCGGCCCGCCTTTTTCAAACGTGTGATTTCTTTAATTAATTTTTCTACCACATGTTATAGTATCATTGGGCTTAAAGTTGGAGTATATAGGTTTTCAGAATGCTGAATCCAAATTTGAGGTCAAAACCCTGAATTTCCGACCCACCGAAATACCCCATTGCTTCAAATGACTGGCGTCGCCTGATTCATCTCTAACTTGTTCCAACGTCTGTTCACACTGAGAAGCACTCTTTTTGTCCATCTCCATACAACCCAACTTTCCTCTAATCTAGTCTTTATTTTCAGCCTTTGCTTAGTAATATCTATGGTAAACGAACGTCCATACTAATGTGCAAACTTACGATTTACGGTTAAATAGTACTCTTACCTAAAACATTTAGTAGAATGGACAATATTGCAATACTAACCTGTGATTGTTTGAGAACATTGGAGACGTGATGATGATAGGTCGGTAACATCTAATCGTATTTCATTATCGCCGTATTTATCAAGGATTCTAGTGACTTACTGGATGTATCTTCAAATTCATCTCGATCTTCTGACTGAGAACCTGCTGGCTGCTGAAAAAAGAGGCATAAAATTATATACTTCCAACATCGCTCAAAACTCTAATCTCAGAATTGTTTCTGACGAACAAGGGGGAAGAAAAATCGTTTAGCGTATCATATCAGTATTTTTACCTACCAATCATTTAGCAGGGATCTGGGACTACATGACGAGACTACCATGTTTTACATGTAAAAAATGCCTTTCCCTATATCATTCGGAGGTGATCATCTCAATATTCTTTATTATTTTCAATATTGAACCTTTGGAATCGATCTTGCTCGATAGCTGCCAGACTGGCACCCTGGGGGGGGGTAAACTCGAATTCCCATGTTTGGTATCGTAGATCATGGATTTTAAAATGCTCTTCAAATTCGAGGCTCCAATGCCGCTAGAGATGTTGTGGTGGATAAGGGTGAGGGAGAGGAGGAGAGAGACCACTACTTCTTGCCTAAAATACTAAATAAATTGCATCAAGTGAAACAGTTTTATCGCTTACCAGCTGGTTTAAATTGACCTAATGCTTATCCTATGGGACGTCCCCTGGAATGCATGCACTACTTAACAATATGTTTTAATAGGTACTTGTTTGATTTTTTCCTTTTGAATTGCAAGTTGAGATCATGATAGTGGAATTTTGCCACATTTGGTAAGCAGCACTGGTAATGGAACTGTACTGGTAATTTGGATTGGTTACATCTTTGTCACCGTAAGTGTAGGAACCATTCCAGGGAAATACCTGGACTGACACACCCCTACCTCAAATCCTTAAGTGTTGACTATGTTGTCGCTTGACTTGACAAGGTACCTACGGGTATCACTGGGCCAAAAAAGCTATCTTCTTCGTTTTTTTTCCAAATAGAATTTCAAGTCACTCAGTGGTGCTTTCCCAACAACTGAGAACCAAATTTCGTAATAAAGGCACCCACAAGGTTGGGATTAAGATGTTTTGCTGCTGTCTATCAAAAGGTAGGTAGGCAAAGCCGATTTTTTTGGAGACAGGTGATCTTTGCAGAAAAATAATAAACCGTAGTGTAATAATTTGCATCGTTTTCCCTACCTTCAGATTAAGTAATGCGATTTCGAAAAAGTATGAAAATTGATTGTTCTTTTTTTCCATAAGCAAGAGAACTCCTCATTCCCCACTGAGTGACATGTACTAGACAGACGAAATACTCACGAATTCTGGAAGTGATCCATGCTGCTGCAAGGGCCGAGCAGTAGACATATTTTGCTGTTGCTGATATGGAACCGATGAAGAGTAAGGGAAAGTATTCTGAGAGTTGCTGTATGCAGGCAGACCTTGCGAATATGAATAAACAGCTTTGGGACTGTTGGAAAATAATTGAGATGGGTTGAAGTAAGGTTGGGTAGAGGAAGGAGGAGGCATTGGGTTTTGATTTTGGTGCACTACGTAGTTGGTTTGATTGTAATTGCTTGCAAAATTGGCGTGTTGTTGGTTATTGAAAGGCGCAGAACCCTGTGAAGTGTTGTTAGTGGGGATAGGAGGAGTAAGGAATATTTCTTTGTCAGCTTGATCAGTTTGATTCTCCTCATCCTTTAGTTCAATAGATACCTGCCAAAAAAAATTAAGAATTTAAATACACTTCAATAATCAGAATAATACGCCAAGGGCTATGAAAATGAAGAATAGATACCTACACTTTGAGTTTTCCTACACTTTGACAATGAGTTTTTGTTCAACACAGTCCTCATCTCACGTGTTTACTCAGGACTTCAGTTTTTAGTTGAGTCGAGGTACATATGACATACTACTTACTACACATTTTTAGCTTAGCCCCCCCCCCCCCCCCCTCACCCGTCAAAGGGATTTAAAGGCTTTGGTTCAAATTAGACTTTCATGGATGAACCCACAATTGAGGAGTTTGATTCGACCATTTTTATCGAAATTGAGTTAACACATTCCCAGGATTTTAAGGGGGTAGATCTTCACAAAAATGCGATCGTTTTGGAGCAAAAGATAATCTATTCTCTTGAAAAACGTGGGTGAATATTCCGTTTAATTTCAAAAGGTACTATATCCAGCACAATGGCGGTCTCTCTCTTTTCAAAAAGTACTATATCCACTTCGTTTGATTTCAAAAACGCTGCAAATCATTACACAATGGTTTATTATTTTTCTATATTGATCACTCGTCTGCAAAGCCACCAACCATCCAACATGAAGAAAAACATCGATCGTATTTCGGTCAGCTTTAATTTGAACGGAGATTAGGCCTCTTTTGCGATTCACACTCGTGTTTCTGATTTATCGTACGTAAAACCTTTAAATTCTCGTAGGGAGCGAACGGTTTGTCCTACAAAGCTCCGCGTGGTCTCAAAAAATTCTAAAAATTCTATAGAATCTTAAATTGAAGGAAAAACAATACCTTTATATAAAAATTTCTGGGGTAAGGGCGTTTTCAAAATTTCAAAATTAATTTTGGAACCCTTAGAAGTGACCTACATCAACCAAAATCTTCGGGGTACAACTAGACCCCAAATGGAGCCTACATACCAAATTTCATCAAAATTGGTCAATGCTAAGTGGCAAAAGTGCCGCGTACGGCGTATGGCGGACGGACGACCAAATTTTTATTCGATTTTTGGAGTCTACGTAGGTACCTTGAAACGTAAACCATCAAATTTTGAGGGGTGTTACAATTTTTTTTTTCTTGGTCGATTCTAAAGGTTCATTATTGAAAATAATAAACCAAAAGTACTATACCCACTTCGTTTGATTCCAAAAAGTACTAAACGCCACGTTTTGTTGCAAAAAGTCTATATCCATAAATCAGATATTTCTAAATTATTTTAAACTTTGAACTAATTTACCTTTTTCCAATATTTATTATAATTTAGAAATATATAAAAAATAACTTAATTGGTTTATAGCACGTTTTTCAGGTCGCTTTGGTTTTTCGCATTTTTCTCACGTTAGACCAAAATGGATATAACCTACTTCATCAGCAAGACTTGCTGGCGGTTCAGAAAACTCTTCAGTTCCAGTAGTTGACGATGGGTCACACGGAGTGGTTGGAGGACTGGTATCTTTTTTACACTCTTCTAATGTTATATTGTTATTGTTGGCAGATATGCGTTCTTTCCTCAACTTTTCGTATTCTTTTTCAACCATTTCATTGAAGTAGTCTTCATCCACTGCTCGTTTACAGTACTGCGAAAAAGTGGTAATACGGTAAGAGATTCAACTAAATTTTGAAATAGATAGACATTAGAAAATCATAGCCTACTATGTATTGAAGCATCTAGTCCCCTACATTTTTGTGCATTAATGTAGGTTTCACGAGAGAGCTATCACGGGAAATGCCAAACAAACTAGCATGTGATCTACAGAGTTCTTGATTTAGTGGGAAGCGAACAGCCACAACTGTTTCCAAGATTTTCAAATAACTTTGGTTAAATGCATGGTTACCTATTTGGAAAATTGTATGGTTGTGCTCGATTTTCAAAAATGTTATGGTGACTATTTGTGGTGTATTTGTTTTAAACAGATAAGTTTTCTCGTTTCAAAATGATAATATAGACATGAAATTATAAGACAGATGAATCCACGTTTTAAAGTTATCAGTGAAAGTGAGTGGGCGTTTGGAGTTCAATGGGGAATTTGCCTCAATTTTAGATTTTGAAATTTCAAGTCAAATCCTATAATAGGAATCCTATTATAGAATAACGTTTAACACCTGGAACACCCAAGGGAAAAAAATTACCGCTGGAGAAAATGCCTAAACAAGTGAAGCCTCTGTCAAAAAACACCGCGAAAATCGAAGGCGGCTGAGGGCCAGTGAGTGCCACGAGTCAAGTTTGCCATAGTGTAAACTCAAAACGGGCCCTCGCAAAAACTAACTGACTTCACCTTTTCCCTCTTCACTCAAAAACGTGTCAACTGAACGTCTTGGCTAATACATACCCAAGTCCAAGAACATGTGGGATAAGTGGCATGTCCCCTGAGAGCAAGTTGTGGAGTATGGAGTCCCTGAATGATCTCGGGTATTTTTTGGAGGCTGCAGTTGAGGGACTGGCCAGATGGCATGCACAGACACCCAACTGCGTTAGTTGATATACCGATTAGAAATATACACTAGGTTCAGGTATCTAGGTAAGTGTGCATTATTACGACAATAGGTTAGTATAGACAAGGTTAGGATGGGGGTCCCCAGAGAGTTACCCTGTCAGTGGATGGGAAGGGGAGGTGTACATATAGAGTCTTTGAGGGCAAAACGAGAAAGAAACAAACATGACATGACAGTTAGGGTTGTTTGTCGCCCTCAATTGATCCCCCTCAATCCTCCTTTAATCCTTGATCCTCAATTGATTAAAAGTGGTAGTGTTTGTGCAGTCACTTTGTTGGTGGTGCCTAGGCTCTTGGTATTCACACTAACAGTCAAACAAGGGACTGTCTCCCTCAATCACGCACTCGTAATGCTCGAGCTGTGCCACGCTTCAGGTAATTGTAAAGCGGTAGGATCAGGTACCAACTCTCTGATCCGGGACTGTGACTAGTCAAGGCATCTGGAGGCTGGAGTGTGCCAGTTCACTGGTCAACGTTCCAGTCTCAATACTGGTAGCTCGGGTGAGGGGAGTCCCAGGCAACCAGCAAATAGGCTTCGGTTGAAGTAGTCTTTGGGGGGTCGACTAGCAGGAAGTTGGTCTTAAAACACAGATCCCGGCATGTGAGTTTTGCGAATTACCAAAACCCGTGCGCCAATCTGCATAGTCGCAAGTGCGAGGTAGAATGCGGGCCTCAATCTGTGGGTTGGAACAAGCACTTGTGAATGCAAGAACACTGATTGTGTGAACAATCTCTCTCCAGAAGAGTGAACTCACCACTGCTTGTAGTAAGGGGGAGGGAAGGGTCATGGGATTTACTTTATTATTTGCCAGGACTCCTGAACCTTCCACTTATTGGAAGAAGGATAGACGTTCATATCCTTCAAAACAAGGTTTGGTTTTTTCATTGTATTTATACATTTTTAATGGAATAAATAAATAGTGTCAGACTTACTACATATAATAGGTAACCAAGACAGAAAACATACCTTTTGCAATTCCTCTTGGAAGGCATCACTTGCTTCGTTTAATTTTCTTTTGGTAGTTTCAAATTTTTCAACCAGCTGTTCAACTTCTGACTCCATCTTTTTCTAAAATGAAAACCGACTGTTACAATAATGTGTATGTCGCGATCGCAATGAATCATTATCCAAGAATCAACACTAGAACTGCCTGTTTCAGTGATCAAACATTGACCAGACAAAGTTATTAACAAGTGACTATCACTAGAAAGAGTTCAGAATCCCTAACCTATCAACCCAAATGTTAATAGGATTCAAGGGTATTAAGCATAGTATGCCTCACCTGATGCATCTTCAATGATTGAATTTTGCAGTAAAAATGTTGCATTCTAGATGTAGTGACAATAGTACGGACATCAGGCACCACAGAGTCAGAAAAAATTTCTTGTATCAGATGTTGATTTCTCAAAAACCGTGCATAGGAAACGTGCTTGATGGAATAAGCTTCCTCGGCATCTACAACAAGGAAAAACATGAAATGTCAATATAGCACAAACTACAGTCAATTTTTTTCCCATCCAGCGAGTACGGCGTTCTCAAAAAGTATCCACATAGAGCAATTTTCTGTATCCCCTGTTCTTTATACCAAAAGCAGTTCAAGTCATATAGACAGCTCAGTGCTAGTGTGACATAGAAGACGACATTTTCTTTTGCCGTTAAGGCGGGACTATTCACAGTGGACCAACGCATTTTTTTTCTACGTTCAATGTGTTAACTGAAAATTCAATCCAAACGGAGGTTCTTGGAAATTTACAGAACGATCCCGCCACTCTTTTTATCGAAATGCAACATGGAAAAGGCTTTGGAAAGGGGAGCGTGACGTGGATCAGCATCATGCCATGTTCAACATGTTAACAATGATTTGGATTGGAGAAAGACGCCCGCCATCTTGCCGGGTTTAACACTTGTGATTAACTATAAACGAGTTTAGCTAAACTTTGTTAGAACAATTTTTGGCGAAAGTGGGCCTTAGTTATGTTACCATCATCATCTTCAGCAGGCTGAATTTCGATTCTTCTATCCTGTTTACTTCCACCAGTAGACCGATCATGAGAATCTCTATCTTCACTCGTTACTTGAGCTGCAAAAGAAAATCCATTATACATTCGCAAACCACGTAAAGACCAGTCGACAAATTATTACAGTTCAGCACTTAGAAAGCAACCAAATGATGGCAAGTGCTTCGAATTATTCGCCATAAGAGTAATTGTTATTTGAGTTCATTCGTATTTGCTAGTTCAACTTGAAGTAGGGCTGTGAAAGCGAAATTATACACATGAGTAGGGCCTAATAATTATTCTGTGAAAGTCTGCTAATTGTTGACCCAAAGTCTCCCACCATTATTGGAATCTTTGAGACCTTGTCTACCAAGTAGAGGGGCTGAATGGGCTCCTGAGTGTCTATCGAGATAGGCGCACAACAGTGGTTTCATGACTATCATGAGTTGAAATACTGGTATACTACACAACAAATACCTAGGAATTCTAGTGTCTTCAGCTGTGAGATAGTGACCTGACATCAACGCTTAGCACACAACAACAGGGAATTGTCCTTCAGAGAGGATTTCTTTCTCGTTTTAATCTGTTCAGAATTCCAATTCAAGTAGTTTTACCAATTTTGAGCGCAACATTGTGTTAAGAATCTTAAAATAAAAAAATAGTACAATGGACTTGACATCTGCCGATTAGCGCTAGTGTTGAATCATCAAAAATTAACTTCCCTCGACCAGGGATTGATCTCCTATCGTTCCGATTCTGAATTGAAGCTCCTACCACTTGAGCCAAGTAAGTGGATGGACAGAATTGCGAAGAGGTAGCTGATCACAACATCCTCCCCCCCCCCCCCCCCCCCCCCCCCGTTAGGAAATCTTAGGTACTCCGTTACCTAGTCAGGGTGGTGAAAGCCAGCTTTGGCCAGCGTTTTCAAACCCAGTGACAACGCGCCATTTTTGACTGGCTTCGGAGTTTTTTTTATTGTTCCTTATTGACGAGGCAGGGGATCTGCTGACCTCGACTTTTGTCCGAATAGCCAGTGGCTCGACTCGTGTCTTGGAAGAGAGTTGTTTTGATGACCAAATCTTAATGAATTATTTTCTCAGAGGAATGCTGAGGAGACCATTCGGGTCCATTTGGGGATCGATCTCCTATCTTTCTGATTCTGGATCAGAGCTCTTACCACTTGAGCCAAGGAAGTGGATGGACAGAAATGCAAAGAGGTAGCTGATCACAACACTAGCATTCTGCCTGCAAGTTAATGACCCGTGTCACTGGATGCTTTATTCCACGTCTGTGAGAGCGTTTTCCTCATTCAGCCGAGGTTACGCAGTGCATCCATGACACTGACATCATGTCACAGCTATGACAAGGTTTTCACCATTATTGGCGACACTAGAAGAAACTTCGCGCTCAAAATATCAAAATAAGCACAAGACATTTAAAAAAACAAAAAAATACTCATTTAAATTTAATATGAAATATGAGCAAATTAATACGAGAAAAAACAACACTTTTTGTGGGAGTGCAATTCACCATGAATTTAGGATTTCATTGTTCGGGGCACAAAGTTCCACACAGATTCATTACACTATAATACATACAGGGTGTCGCACGAGTTCCCCCCCCCCTGTTAAAATCGTCCAGATATTGGTTAAAAAAAGTTTATTTTCTTAATCTTCATGATTTTCCCCAAGGATCTCAAATATGACCACAGCAGTGCGAATTGCGCACGTGCCCAATCGAGCGCAACGCACACCAACTTTGTTATCTCGAATAGGAACCCCTATTTTTTATTGCAGATTTGGATTTTACGTGAAATTTCATGAATTTTAGACCCCTCAACCGATTTTTTTGGTTGCGCACAACCCTGAGCGCGCAAACATGCGCAACCCCTGGATTGTGCCAAAATTGAGATGAGGTAGACCCCAAGTGTGATACATGTTTTTTCATTAATTTTCTACGCTGAATCACGTGGTGGTATACATTTCTGGATTTTACTGGAATTTTTCGAAACGGCGGCCGAAAATTAGGTGGTTTTCAATAGAGAATCGCTCTTTTTCCATCCTTATGAGTTACGACGCAATTTTAATTTCTTCGGGTGGCTAAATCTACTCGTTTGAGAAAGGAGGAGCGAAAGACAATAAAATTTAGGGGCAGACTTAGCCACCCGAACTAATTAAAATTGCGTCGTAACACATAAGGATGGAAAAAGTGATTTTCTATTGAAAACCACCTAATTTTCGGCCGCCGTTTCGAAAAATTCCAGTAAAATCCAAAAATGTATACCACCACGTGATTCAGCGTCGAAAATTAATGAAAAAACATGTATAACACTTGGTGTCTACCTCATCTCAATTTTGGCACAATCCAGGGATTGCGCATGTTTGCGCGCTCACAGGATGGGTTGTGCGCAACCAAAAAAATCGGTTGTGGGGTCTACAATTCATGAAATTTCACGTAGAATCCAAATCTGCAATAAAAAATAGGGGTTCCCATTCGAGATAACAAAGTTGGTGTGCGTTGCGCTCGATTGTGCATGTGCGCAATGCACACCGTGGTCATATTTGAGACCCTTGGGAAAAATAATGATGATTTTAAAAACAAAAAAATTGTTACCACTATCTGGACGATTTTAGCAGTGAGGGGGGGGGGGACAACTCGCGAGCCAGTCTGTATATAAATATTATTATCGAAAACAGACTTTGAAAGCACACAAATGAGGCGTCAGAATCAAATCTTGCACAGATATTCAATACAAGGTTTCCAAAATTAATTCCAAAGCCCACCATTTCCTCAACAAATTTGATGAGGATGATTTTATCTTATAAAAATATCACTACAGATTTCATCAGCAAGATCAAGAAATTTTATGGAACAACATTGTACAGTTGTATAGTCGAAACAACGATTCATAGTTGATGTTGATTTATGTGTAATTGAGAGAGTGATATTTTGATCAAACTATAAACTGGGGATGATTCAATCCTTGCGTTAACATGAGAGATAATGGAAAAAATGGTAAACACGTTTCTTACTCATGTTCGAGTAAGAAGTTATTTATTATTAATAATAAATAATTAATAAGATAATTTCATTGCTCTTACAAACTCAAATTTCTCACTTCCAGAAAATCCGTTTGTCTCTCAAACTGGGAAGACAGTCCAAGGGTCGTAGAATATGACAGAATAGTTTATTTGCATGACAGTTCGAATTACGAAACTAGGTGCATAAGGTCAGAATAAATCATTCATGTTTGGTGAAGTTCGCGTTTTTCTCAAGAACTAATAATTTGAACGCCTGAAATACAAGGAAATGCCAAAAGGTGTCACAATTCCCAGAAAGTTGCACCAATGACGTATGCATCAAAGGAGGAAGTGGAATGCATCCACATAGACTGCCAAGAACATCAAGCAATGCGAAGCCAATAGAATTTTCTCTATCTACGTTCATGGCCCAAACCATCAAGCAAGCAATCATGATCGGTCAATTTAGTAGGGATGTAAAACTATTGAAATCATTTATGTACTTCATCATCAAGTTTCATTCTCCGACAAAGATCATCAGTCCACCACCCACCTCGAGTGACTCTCAATTTGGATAAAAGATGGTAACGCAAGGGTTAAATAGATTTTACCTGGTTTAGCCACTATCATTCTAACGACATGGTGTGGAATTAGTGGCTTTTGGAAAATGACTTTACGTTTTTATCGTCATTTTTCAAAGTGTTGTCGAAACACAACACTCACCACTCTTTCCTTTGGTTTTTGCTGCAATGTATGCTAAGTATGGAGGTGAATTGTAGTATGATTTAAGGTTCTTTTCGTACTCCACCTAAAAACAAACAATTTTTCTTAAATCGTACAACAATATTGGTAATTTTCAAAGCAATTCCAGACAAATCACATTCGGCAAAATTGTGGATGAAAAAGCTTACATTACAAGCAAATGGCAACAATTTGACTTAATGTAGGAACTCACTAAAACTAAGGTTCGTCTAATGAGGAATTTCACCGAATTCTGTTTGCATTTTTCCTGAATATTTAATGGTGTGGGATAGATGAAAATTGGGTTGATTTCGGAAAATAAGTCTCCAGTTATTTTTGGGAGACAATCAAAATTTATGATTTCAAAAAATAACCGGGAAAACGGACCTCTTCAACGTGAAGCGCGAACGCTCGCTGATTGGCTGTTCAGACCGCCGTCTCCTCCCAGTGTTGCCCAATGGTGTTATCTAAGAGGAAAGTTATCAAACAAAAACAGGGGAAACCTAATTTTCCCCATCTTGCTTTTTCTATTTTTTTTCTTCAGTTTTTCGATTTCAAACTTTACTGGTTTTAAGAAATGTTGCATCTGGGGACTATAGATTTCTCGATCTCAGCACTTGAAGCGGTCGTAAATGAACTATTCCAAAACGATTCCAAAACTATTCCTCCTCCCGGTTTTTTTAAACCTTCACATTTTCTGCACTGTTTTGTTTATTCGTAAATTAGGAAGTTCGCCGTAGGGGGTTTTTCGAGGTGCTGAATCCGATTTTGGGGTCAAAAATAGGAAATTCCGACATGATGAAATTCCTCATTGAGAGAACCGCAGTTTTGGAGAGGGTTGAAGGAAAACTTATTGACTTTTCTTGAGGTCAATGAATCACACATAACGAAACATTAGGTAGGTCCTACCTTTTCTGCATCATATTCTTCAACAAATTCAGTTTTCTCATCCGATGGTAAGTCACGCCACATTTGACCAATAATTTTTCCGATTTCCCACAATTTCAATTCCAGATTTTGTGCTTTGACTTGGTCCCACACCTTTCGTGAATATCGCATGTAAGGCATGAGAGGTTTTTCAGGAGGTTTGGGGGGTTTCGGAACTCTTGTTTCTGTCTGAAATGTTTAAAAATCAAAAACAAGAACATTATGGTTATGAGATATGTCATCGGAAAATTTCTAATAAATTGGATATTTATCCAATTTTGAGTAAGTTACTGGATTAAAGAGATTATCAAAAACATATTGTCAACCCATGTAGATATCATTCGGGCTGATAAAACCGCTCGGATAAATATTTTTTCATGCAATTGTGAGTTTAAATGATTTTCCATCACATAGTATAACAACTGTTACTTCAAAACAACTTATGATTAACACGTTGAACGCGGAAAAAAACCCGCTGGTCCACTGTGGTGGAGAAATTTTTTTCGCGAAGCGCCCAAAGATAAGATATCACTTTGATAGCAGCTCATGACCTTCAACCTTGACTGATTCAGCTCCAGATTGAACCGTTCGTCTCATAAACAGTTCATCAATTACGAAAAACAGCTAGAAAAGAGCGGTAACTGAGAACGAAAGAACAGGAGCAGATATTCTTGAACCTTTAGCTTGATTGATGCAATCTGTGTCCAACGTGTTAAACAGGCAGACAAATAACTTGGTAAAGTTTTAGCTAACTGATTGTATATTTAGTACTGAAGTATGTAGTGATTATTATGTAGGTTGAACATAGTAAAATGTCAATCATGTGACCCAAAATCAATTAATTAGACTCGATGAATTCAGTCTCGACCTCTAAAAACCATACATATCTCGACCTCTACAAGTTGTATAATACTCATAAGTTCTCCATAGAAGTAAAGGTGGAAACACACTGTTCTCACGTCACGAGGTCTCATGTGACATCATGAGGAGTCACGTCATGTCACGTCACATAAGTGTGGTTCAAAGTTTCCCCGCAGTATAGTAGGTGAATTCGTTCACAAGAGCTACACTGACGGTACCTCACACCCACACGCTTATGCGTGATATCACGTGATACTAAGTCTAGTCAACCACATCTCGGCGTGAAGTGAGTAGAGGAATGAGCTAGTCTTTCCTGTGATGCCACTTCGAAGTTGAGTATTCATTTTATTTATGTCACTTGCAATCAGCTGATGTAAGTAGTCAAATTCTTCTTTCCCATACAAAAGTACATTCAAAACCGATCTGCGCCTTTCAACAGCTGGGGGTACAATGTATGAAACTCCCCTAATTCCTCCCTCTGGTCATTTATCCCATGTACCATTAGGAACCACCAATTACGATCAAACCAGCCACTAATAATTCATTCGTCTTCCACTTCCGAATTGCTACTCGAGGAGGCCATCTATTGGCTCCTCTGGAACAATAAAAATTCACTAGCTGCACGTTTCAGGGCCTGTCAACATATAACTGATGATTGTTCATGATATCAGTGTGCTAGCACGCATGATATCACGTGATGTGAGACTGATCATGATATCACACGAGAGCACGTGACGTGAGGGGAGTTCGTTTCCATCTAAGACTCGAAGAAATTGTGAAATTGTCTTACCGAAGGGCTCTTTCCAAGTTTCTGAGGATGAAAACCATGGTGTCCGAAGGGAGAAGACACAAATGGAGATTGGTTCTGGTTTTCTTTCTGAAATATAAAATAAATATAGCTGAAGATTGGAAATTAAGGTTTCCATAATTTTAAACCTACAACATACGTTTTGGTTCACTTTGGAATCGAGTAAGAAAGGAAAGTTCAACCCCCCTTAAAATTGTATTTTTTAAGTTTCAAGGTACGTAGAATAAAAAAAACATTTCCGTCTTTCCGCTGTATGCCTTTACTTTCCTTCGTTACCATGGACCGATTTTGATGAAATTTGGTACATGGTCTTAATTTGGGGTCTAGTTGCGCCCCAAACCTTTTGGTTATTGTCAGTCACCTCTAGGGGGAGATAAATAGGGGTTGTAATTTTTGAAATCGCCCTAGCTCAAAAACTATCGATATAAAGGTATTGTTTTTTCCAGAGCTCAGTAGAGTAGGACCAACCATTCGCTCTCTATGATGGCTTCAGGATTGAACTCAAAATAAATCTAGAACACGAGTGCGAATAACTAGCCACGGGTAACAAATTTACACTTTAGGGCCCATACTAACTCCCCTTTGGGATAAAGCGTGATTGAAAACTAGTTATTGCTCAACTCCGCTGATAGGTCCCTACTTTATTGGTTAACAGTTGAAAGGAAAATAGGTTCTTACTTGACTACTGTTTCCACCAGCGCCACTGGATTTCAAACGTTCTGAAACAGTATTAGAAAATAGATTAGAATTTGAAAATGTAACAATAATTGTTTGATGCTTTAAAGAGTGCGAGCAATCAAAACAAACAATGCTCAATAATAAATATAAATCAATCACAATAATGTGCTCCAAGGGATTAATCAATAACTAAAATGTACACACAGCCCACTCGTGCTACTTTGAGTTCATTTTCACCAAAACATGTACACGTTAAGGTGTTCACTCCATCGTGCATAGAATTCAATTGATTGCCTAGGGTACTTACCTACCATCCGCAGAAGTTTATGACAATATTTTTGCCTTTTTTCTACATTTCCCAAAACAGCTAAATATAGTGAGCCAGAACAAACCAGTTTCATTGGATTCCCTTGAAAATGCGAATCCACTAATCGATTCACACTTGAGACTGATTTTTACCTAATTTGAAGCTAATTTTTACCTACCTGTTGTCAAATTATCAAAAAAATGACGAGAGGAGAAGCTTATGCCATCAAAACAACTCCCCCAAGACACGAGCCGAGCCACTGCCTATTTGAACAAACGGTGAGGTCAGCAGATCCCCCACCCCATTCACAAAGGAATAACAAAACTCGAAGCCAGTCAAAAATGGGTTGTAAAACGCTGGCCAAAGGCCCCTACACATCCCTGACTAGGTAACGGAGAACCTAAGATTTCCCTAACGGGGAAGAGATTTTTTTAAATAAGAAACTCCCCTGAAAGACGCAGGGGGCACGCCATTAATACAAAATAAATAAATAAATCAAATATAATGGGGAGGACGCCCAGGACTCACCCAACGCTGGCCCTAGGGATTAGGGAAGATGAGGAAGGTGGGGGTGGGAGAGAGGGATGAAGGGAAGCGCGTCTATAGAACGACCACCAGTTCAAATATGAGCCGAGCAGGACGCGGGTGGTGATACCACAGAGTACGCCTACCGAGATGCCCAACTCTCTCAACTCCGTGGCGCTTTTCCCGCACCACACTCCGCGCCATGACAATGTTGCAGCCATCACCCTGATGTTGTTGGGTGCCACTCCTTTCAGCTCCGACACCGCTTGCCGTAAATAATTCGTGTCATATTTCCTTATCTTAGCCCGCCAAGTCTGCTCCATGTCCAAGCTGCCATTGGCAACTTGGACATCCAGGATAATGCAAGACTGGTCGGGCTTGATGGCAACGATGTCGGGCTTCTTACCCTGGTCACTCGGCATGTGGTATAACCTCTCCCTCTCAACATCCCAGCTGCTAGATGACAAGGCACCTGCTATCTGCTTGGCGACCGCATCATGACGTAGAATGCGGCCCCCATGAGTTCGTGGACACTGCTGCACCACATGATAAAGATGTTCAATTCTACTCTGACAGGCGCGGCAAAGGGGTAGGGTTGTCCCACGACTACCTCTCGAACACCGCACCGCAGTTCCTCTTCGCATTTCTATCCACTCACTTCCTTGGCTCAGTAGTAAGAGTTCCGACTCAGGAATTAAATACAGATCCCCAGTCGAAGGAAGTTAATCCCCTTCGAGTGGGGATGGCCCAAGGTGTGTGGAGAGAAGGTGTGTTCAGTCACAGAAGAGGATGACGTCATGTGTGTCCACCCAAACACTCTACCAATTTAAGTTGCCTTCATATTCGCTCGAATGTTTTGTATTCCACAGATAGATGGACTGTTAGAATATAATAAAGATGGGTTTCAGCCATCCTCAAACATTGCCAAGTTCTAGTAATACTATCTCTAACCTGCCATCCCGAAATTCAACTACGAGGGTCGTCTCAAAAGTAAGTTACACCATGACAAAAATAAATTTTAAAACCCTCAAAATTCGTTAAAAAGGTTTTATTTTGAAAATTACATGTATTAGTTATTTTTCTACATAATCGCCTTGAATATCAATACATTTTTGGTATCGTGGCAACAGTTTTTTCAACCCAGCTTCATACCATTCTGCCGCCATACTGTTTAGCCATGTTTCAACTTCTTCTTTAAGTTCGTCTTCATTTGCGAAGCGTCTTCCCCCGAGATGTTGCTTCAGCTGCGGGAAAAGATGAAAATCACTTGGTGCAAGATCCGGGGAGTAAGGTGGGTGTCCAAAAACATCCCATCGAAACTCTTCAAGCAGTTCTTGTGTCTGACGAGCAGAGTGTGGACGAGCGTTGTCGTGGAACAAAAACACTGTTTTTGTCAACTTTCCCCTCCTTTTGTTTTGGATCGCCCTTCTGAGTTGTTTCAACACCTCACAATAGCGTGCAGCTGTGATCGTAGTCCCACGTGGCAGGTAGTCGATCAACAATACCCCCTTGGAATCCCAAAAGACTGTCGCCATAACTTTTCCAGCAGATTCCACAACTTTCGCCTTTTTTGGAGTGGGCTCGTCCTTTCCTTTCCACACCATGCTCTGTTTTTTTGATTCAGGTGTCCAGTGATGGATCCATGTTTCATCACCAGTCACTATTCGGTTGAATAAACCATCTCCTTCATCATCAACAAACTGGAGAAATTGAAGTGCAGCGTCAACCCTTTGCTCTTTGTGCTGATCTGAAAGGAGACGTGGAACCCACCTTGCACACACTTTGGACAGATTCAGATCGTCAGAAATGATTCTGTGAAGTGATGCACGGCTAATTTCAACATTTGGGGAGAGTTGCGAATGAATTTCGTCAAGCGTAAGCCGACGATCGGTGTCGACGACCCTTCGGACATCTTCCACAATGTTCGGGGCACGTGACGTGGATGGGCGGCCGCTTCGTTGTTCGTCGTGTAGAGTTATTCTGCCTTCAATAAAGGATTGGCGCCAACGAGAAACCATTGGCCTTGACATAACGTCGTCACCGTACACACTACACAACTCGCGATGAATTTCAGTCGCACTTTTATTCTTTCCCGTTAAAAAACGGATGACACTACGTATTTCGCAATCGGCGGTAGGAGTGAGTGGTAGCTCCATAGTGGCTTGCTTGTAACTGACGAATGGATAATGGCGGACGCATAGGAATTTTACAGGGCTGCCACTACACCCAGACCAAAGCTCCCTAGGAATCCCAGGCTTTTCCCACCTCGTACGCGGGTATTAAAAAATAGTGTAACTTACTTTTGAGACGACCCTCGTATTAAGCAAGTACACCACGTACTCGTCTTTCTTCTTTAATTTTGTTTTGTTTTGCTTTATGCCCAGGAGGAGTGAGGAAAGCGGCAATCACCGGAGAGGATGTTGCCGATATTCCTCAATCTCCTAGAACTGGACCACTAGACGCATCAGACCACCGCATGGGGGGTCAGCTGTGACCGAGCGAGCTAGGGCATGTGTCTCTGGAGACGAGACTCGAACCGGTTGCAGGGGCCGTGAGTTCGAGGCCCACCTCTGCGGCATATTTTCCGGGTAAGCCAGTCGCAGTTCCCCCTCGTCCCAACCCAGGGAGGTGAGGCCAATGGGAAGCCATGAGCGAAATCATTAGAACAAATTCTGATCTTCCCTCTGGAAGACAGCTGATGACGTCTGCGACGCCAGGAATGGCAGTTGGACGAAAATCCAACCTGAAATGGTTGTTTACTTTACTTTTACTTACTTACCACGTACTCGTAAAAAATAATAATGGAAATTTCGAAATCGTTCAACATAACTAAAACCTAAGTAGAATAATAATCAGGAAACAAAAATTTTTAAATACATCACGAAATCCGAATAAATTATACAGTTAGGTAGGTAACTACACTTTTAAACAACTATCCTTTCCTACGAGTACCTACAAATTCTATGAAGAACAATGAGTATTGCTACAGGAAGGTAACAAGTAATAATACAGAATATTGAAAGAGGAAGATTAAGGGTGATGAAAGGTGTTATTAACCTTTTTAGAGGACAAATTCAATAAGTTTTGCTAGCGCAATCGCACGGAGGATTATCAGCTAAGCGAATATCATATAATTAAGCGAAGAAAAATATAATTCAACACGAACCAGAGAAAAGGTTTTTTCTGACAATTTATCCTCAAATCAGCAATACTTTTACTTGGTCAGAGGATTTGCTGAAATCTTATATTAAATATACCAAAACAATGAAGCGTTCGAAATTTGGAAAAGTAAGTCGTGAAAATAATTATGTTGGACATTGCAGGTACCGACGGGAGACTATGACAAGCAGAACCAGAAAAATTCAAAGATATAACCGCAAGAACGCAAGAATGACCAGGGAGGTGCACTAAACAACGGGTTTTTGACACTAGTGGTCTGTTTGGAGAGGCAGTCCTGAACGGTTCTGAGGGGTTTGGAGGAGTTCGGAAGAGCCCATTCGCCTCTATCCCCTCCCCTTTTCAGTTCCGGTTTGGTTCCGAACTGTTCCGGACTGCCTCTCCGAACAGACTCTAGGACTGATGAGTTGAACTCGCGTGATGTCACATTTCCCCACCAGGACCGCTGTGCACAACTTCTCAATTCAACGTAACTGGGGGAAGGCCCTATAAATTTATTTGAGAAGCTGTACATTTACTTTCATTGAACAACGAGTTATGTTGGTTCCAAGGCATGTGCAGTTTCAATTCGCTAGAATTGACAATTAAACATATTTATCCAGTGACGAATAAGATTGTTTACATACAGTGAAATTTAATTTTCTGCTAGGCTCACTACTCACCTTTGAGAATATTGAACGTCACAGCACCCCCAGTTCTCGGCAATTCTGATCACAAAAGTACATGGAAAAAGGAAAGCATCAGTCTCAAAATTAACTGAATCCATGAAAATCCGATTCATTCTGAACAAAACGATCAACAGCGTTCAGTTCGTACCTTTGGGTAGGTATTCCTCATTCACAATACATGAGAGCTTAAAATCGATCAAATTCTGAAGCACTGAATCAATGAAGTCATGTTATTCATCTTTCCAATGATTAAAATTCAATTTCATAATAAGATACTGTATTTTGAAATTTATTAGATAAACAAACCTCACACAGAGGCAACCCATCGCGTTGGCTAAAAATATCCTTCAAACACTAATTATAAGGCCGAGTTTCCCCTACACCTACTGTTCTGTAATGTTTTGGCAATCGAAGTAGCAGAATGAACGATAAGGAAATGACAGATGACTGAGATGAAAAGTGAAACCTTTGGATGAATACAATTTAAATTGCACTGCACACTTACGATTTTGAGCAGAAACATTTCCCGGTTGCTTGTTATTGCTTGGCAGTGCCATCTGGAAACGAAAAAGGTATACCAAATCAGACCTTTTTATTTCTAAAAAAATGGTAGGTAGGTGCAGATGTTGAGATCAGCAACAAACACACACTTCCTTAGCTCAGTGGTAAGAGCTCCAACTGAGATGTATAAGTATAGTTTAGTCAGAACCACTGGGCCGAAAGCTGAAGCTGGGAGCCCTAGAAGCGTTCTGATTGGTGGAGCTCCAGGACGTAGTTGTAGATGAGTGCAACAGATCGCGTTCGTGATTGCTTGTTCCCAACCTCATCGCAACAAGTCATCTTGTTTAACACATATTTTTCTCTTTGGGGCGTTACCAGCCACATCCAAGTAATTGATTTGATTACATTTAGTTATATTCTCGACATGTATGTAAAAATCGAGCGATTCAATCAATAATCCACCAGGTTTCAAACGTTCCTATGAGTGGCAGTTGTTACTGGCAATAGGGACAACAACGATTGTCGGGGCAACTTGGAAACTACTGGTCGCCTCGACTGGTTTTTCTAAGTAATTTTTGCAAAAATGAAATGTAAAGTTATCAATTTCTGGTCTTTCGAAAGGATTTGAAAAGAAGCGACATGAAAGAGTGTGGCATCCCCCCACCATTTCAGTTTCTGTAGTAGTTCTTCAGCTGAAAGTAGATGTCGCATCTGAGGCAGCCTTAAAAATGCTTGCACACCATTTTAACGTTGGCTTCCTCCTCTGTTAACTTGTCTCCAGTACTCTGTGGTCAGAACGATAGGAGATCGATCCGGGGGCGAGGGACTTTAATTTTTGATGATACAAAGCAGAGGTACGGAGGTACAGCTCTACCATCCTGACGAAATTGGTGTAATTTTACCTATCCACCAGGCTTACAGGGGAACCAGTAAGTAACTAAACCTAATTTCAACCAACACTGTTTAAAATTTCCCTCTGTACAAATATATTTATTAGGATAAGTAGTTTCCTCACTGTTTCATAATCATTCATGGAAATCAATTCACAGAATCACAATGAGGAATTTCACCGAATTCTGTTTGCATTTTTCCATTATAGTTAATGGTGTGGGATAGATGAAAATCGGGTTGATTTTGGAAAATGAGTCTCCTGTTATTTTTGGGAGACAATCAAAATTTATGATTTCAAAAAATAACCGGGAAAACGGTCCTCTTCAACGTGAAGTGGGAATGCTCACTGATTGGGCTGTTCGGATGCCGTCTCCTCCCAGTGTTGCCCAATGGTGTTATCTAAGAGGAAAGTTATCAAACAAAAACAGGGGAAACCTAATTTTCCCCATCTTGCTTTTTCTATTTTTTTTTTCTTCAGTTTTTCGATTTCGAACTTTACTGGTTTTGTGAAATGTTGCATCTGGGGACTATAGATTTCTCAATCTCAGCGCTTCAAGCGGCCGTAAATGAACTATTCCAGGATGACGTCATCCTCCCGGTTTTCTAAACATTCCTATTTTCTACACTGTTTTGTTTATTCGTAAATTAGGAAGTACGGGCTGAAATTTTGCCGTAGGTGGTTTTTTCGAGGTACTGAATCCGATTTTGGGGTCAAAAATAGGAAATTCTGACAAGCTGAAATTCCTCATTTTCATCATGTACCTACGGTAGATATTTTTCGTTATACCTTCTCCAATGGTAGAGAGGATAAACCAGCTGCCCGTACAACATAGATTCCTTGAAGAGGAAAAACAGCACAACTGGTTCTGAGGAGAGAAGTACTTCCTGTAGAACAGGAAATCAGCTCACTCAGCGAAGCAAGGTTCTTAGAGATATTAAAGCAGAAAGCAGAGGTCTAGAAAGACTTGAATAAGACAGGAGGTTCAGAACGGTATGGGTACCTAGCTACCCTGTGGCAGGGTATTCGTTTTATCCGTGTGACGTCACACAGATGAATGTAGGAAGAAGAAGATGAAGAAGAAGAAGAAGACGACTAATCTCGCTGAAAGGCGGCCATGTCGACTCCCTTGTAAACAAAGAAGGGTTTTCATCATGCCAATCTGTGCGGTTATTAGTTGCTCTTCTCGTCCCGGAATCGGTATTTAATTTTTTGGTTTGCCAAAAGTGATTAGAAACAGTGTGGAAAGACAAGAGAACTTTCCGAAAAAAGAAGGATATCAGCCTTTTGGCGTCGCTGCTTCCCAGCATTCCTAACAACCATGATTTTCGATGAACTGACACTTTTATAACCAGCTTCAAATTATCTAGTTCCACTTGTGTTGTCGTTCGACTCCCGTATCGTGTGTGTTGAGGTTGTGCTTTCATTTGTACAACAGTTTTATTTTTTCATCAGTACATCAGTTTGTTTCCCCGGGAAATATCACGTTTTTCACCTCTCAAAACCAGTGTCTAGTTCCACTTGTGTTTTGTGCTGTCGTTCGTCTCTCGTATCCCGAGTTGTGGTTCTCAATTTCAGCTTTCATTTGTACAAGTTTTCTTTTTCATCAGTTAGGTATTTGTTTGTTTCCCCGGGAAATATCATGGTGTTCACCTCTCGAAACCAATGCTCATCACGAAAATTCTGTAATCTTCACATCAAGTTCATGGTGTAGGTACTACCTATTGTTAATTCTGTGCGAATTGTATATTGTTTCAATGTACAATGAAATTTCTGAATAAATTCCGTGTTTTTCATTGAATGTTGTACATTATTCCATTATATCAACACACCTAACTACAGATCTACAATAAACAGACGATGGGAGTCAGCTCACGTAAGTACCATTTAGGGTTTAAAGGAAAGAAGTTACAATAGTTATGAAGTTTACCTTTGAAAAATACCTTCTTTTCTAATAATGGTAGGTATTTGGTTCATTATGGATATCTGCATTTAGTTGTTGCGTCTATAAGTTCGAGTATCAATCATAGTAGGATTGATCTGTACTACTTCCCTGTTTGTGAAAGTCTGTATATGCGTGATAGTTAGAAACAAAACACTTGCTCTAAACTATCTAGAGATATGTTGTTGGATAACTAATGAACCAGTAGGTAGGTAGCTACTGAATAATCGGTAGTTATTACTTAGATGAGACCCAAAAAAATACATTGAGAACTCTGGAAAATCTAGGTTTGTGGTGTTCACTAGGTACTTTCTAAAGGCGAATACGATCAACCATCAGTAGGTAGGAACGTTTTATATTGCAATCTAAGGTCAGATTGGGATGTAAATAGGCACTTGTCTCTGGTACTCTATGTGAGTGGTATCTATTATCTATCAACACACCTAACTACAGATCTACAATAAACAGAATATCAGTTCACATAAGTAGGTACAATTTGAGGTTTCAAGAAAAGAAGTTCGCAGGTGCAACATTTATGACATTTACCTTTGAAAAATACCGTCTTTAGCAGTTAGTTGTCTGTAAGTTCGTATATCACTATATCTATCGTAGTAGGTTTGATCTGTACTTCCTTGTTTGTGAAAGTCTGTACGTCCGTGACAGGTAGAAACAAAACACCTCCTCTAAACTATCCAGAGATATGTTGTTGGACAAACGATGAACAAGGAAACAGAGCCACTGCAAAATCGGTAGTTGTTATGTTTGAGACCCAAAAAAATGCAGTAAGAACGCTGGAAAATCTGGGTTTCTGGTGTTCACTAGGTACTTTCTAAAGGTGAATACGATCAAAATCATCAAAAGGTAGGAAGGTTTCATATCACAATGTAGGGTCAGAAAAGGATGTAAATAGGCACTTGTCTCCAGTTCTCCATGTAAATAGGTATCCAAGTAGTAATGCGTTTGTTCAATGTGACGAATGAATATTCAAATTTTCATTCTGAAAAACTTATTTCGAGAGTTTTTAATTGACACTAATGTTTGTGTCAGCCTGGTTTGCTTGTTAGCATGACAGTTGACACCTGTCATCTCCCTGTTCTTTGTGTCAAGACCCCTCAGTGTCTGTACCTATCAGCTGTTTGCAATCTGATCGCTTCTTACGATTACATAATTGCTTTAAAAGAATAGAAAGAAGAAAATAATGAATATACCTACCACTATCATTCCGTTTGCATACCAAGAAATAGGACCTATTTGGTATGTAAACATAATGACTTTGTTGACAGCGAGTCAAAATGGCGCCCTTTCACGACCAGCTGATCGGGTAAGCTGAGAAGGTTAGGTTTGATAACCTAAGGTAGGTTAAATTGAGTCTCACGGATATCACCCATATAATAGTGTTCCCCATCCTGAGCCTTGGAGAAAACCATTGACCGCTGGGGATACCCACGGTCTTTGATCTTCAGTATTGTAATTTTCATTGGAACATATTTATAAAATTTACGTTGTGAATTTATGCAGTACCTACATTTTGCTTTTAGTATTGAAATTGCTGAGGATGTATATAATCCGTAGGTATATTGCGGATTAGCTAACTCTTCTAGCAAGATGTCCTGATCACATACCTATTCTACTATCTGTAGGTACTTATCTACCATTAGTCGCGTTATTGGCACATTTTCGTAGTGAGTCAGAAAGACAGAGTAGACTTGGTTAGGTTGTACCTATACGTCATTCCGAAACAGCATTTTCAAGCACGTTATACGAACAACCATTAGCAAGACGTTATAATTAGTAAGTAAAAGAGTTTTATACCCGGTTGTCATGTACGAGTAGAAACCTGGCCAGAAAAATGAGTTTGCAGGAAATTATCAAAACTAAAACTTAGTCCAGTAACAAGTAGAATCAATGAATTGGTTCAACTACTATCAACAGGTGGCATGTAAGTTGCTTTAAATTTGGGACTACCCGTACTACAACATTACAAGTTTTAAGTGTGTACGACATTAGAGAGATGATTGTCATTGACCAACCTTGCTAACGACGCACTCCCAGGAGACTAGAATGCATTCATTGAGGCGCGGTCTTAAAATTAATTTATGGCTTGACTATATTATGCGACTTGATAACTTTCAACAGTATAACAACAACAAACCGTCCCGTCCCATACACACGTCATGGTGTTATCAATGTTGATAAGATAAGGAAGGGTGGTGGTGGATTGTGTCAAGTTTATTATTCATAGTACTGGCGTACTTCCATGAAGCACTCTGGTGTGTTAGAAGAGGTATGTTTATGGATTGTTTGTTACCCCTTCAGTTCCTACAACTCATTGGAAAATCAAATTAAATTATTCCCAAAACTTTCTGTGTTTTTGGCACCTAAATGAAGTAAAAATAAAGGTTTTAATTTTTTTTACATTATTTGTCCAAGTTATACCTAGTAGGTACCTATCGCACCCTGTAGGGTGCACTAGGCAGTGGGTCAACAAAAACACGATATCATAACACTTTTATTTGAAATTGAACATAGTTTCTCGGGTATGTTTAACAATTCAACACTTACCTACAGAACAAAAACTCAGGCTTCGCGTCCCTGGACCCTCCTGATGCTATCTACCTAAAGCCTACGGCGTGACTTATAAAAACATGGAACATGTTTTAGCCGAATAAAGTGCAGAACCTTTAGTCATAGATGTAATGGTGTGTTTTCCTAGCGATGGCTGACTGAAATGATATTCGAAAAGTCACCAAAACAATGCCTTGCGCTTACGATCTAGGAGTACTTCAAGTGCACTTATTGTGTTTCGTGAACAGCCGGGAGCAGTTGGTAGAGAGTGGCGTCGGTTTCGTTGACTAGGTTTCCCCTTTGGGATAACCGAAAAATGACTACCTTCGTCTGAGCTACTATGGTAAGTATAATTCTTTAAAACTTGTTAATATTGTATAATTGTGTATAATTTGCGTTTTGTTCAACTCTATTTTCCTTTTTTCAGGTAGGTACCTACTTCGAGACTCAGTGAACTCAGGTAAGTGATTTTAAGGTCTGTTCTTTTCTAAGTGATTCTACTCCCACTCTGGCTAAGGTAAGTAAATTTTGGTAAGTATTTAGTTACTTTACTCTACTTTTGATCCTACTACGCTCCAGGAAACTGATCAGGTAAGTAGGTATTCAATAATGTAATACCAATTTCGGAAACGAACGATGAAATATCTATTTAAACAAATAGAACTCAGGTAAATGAAGTGAATGATGTAAAACAATAAGAAACTTCAGGATTAAAATTATCAGTCAATAAGGTAAGTATCAAAATCTGAGGTACCTGATGGGGTTAACCTCTACTAGATGACCACGTGGCGGGTCTGTTCCAAAACATGAACTAGAATGAAAAAGGTCCTTTGGACAACGAGAAAACAACAAGAAACTAGTACCTAGGAGGAACTTTCACAAAGATATTTACAATGAATGGATATAAGTTTTACCCTGGTGAACTAATGCGAGAGAGAGAGTTCATTGGGTGGTCCGTGGAATGCGAAGTTCTCCAGTGTCGTCGTCAGAGTACTTGGGAGGGCTAGATCGTACACCAGTGTCTATAGGTGAATCGAGGAAACTGATCCAATTTATCAGAAAGTTTATGAGGGTGGGCTCTAATGCAATAACTTGTCTTCACTACAGTTCTCAACACTATGAAACACTGTGTTACTGGACTTCACTCTGTTCCAAAACACTACTTTAAGGTGTGTGGGCTCTAGTACAGAAGCGGGTGGTGAGTGGCTCAATCATGACATGACTGAGGCTTCTTTGGTGGCGTCGCCCCAGCCATGTCCCCCCTTCGTGTCTTCCCCCACACCCTTCCTTTCCAGTGCCTGCCCGTACGGTGCTGCCTTCTGGTGGCACGGTCCCTCCCTCTACCTCCATGTTCTCTCCCGTGTATGGAAGGCCCCTCATCAACTTCAGCTTTGGGATTGTTAGGTTTGTTCCAGCAGGGCCAACCGCAGTCGACCGCGGTTAGCCCAAAAACCACAGCCTTATAGATCGCGGTTGTGTGACAATCACCGTGGTTCAACCACTGCTGGAACACTCAACAGCTAGTTGGTCGAAAATCGCGTTACTTCTGAGTATGTGTGACTTCAGGTTTCCATACCTGCTTATCATCGCATAGGATGCATAATGAATAAAATACCTTTTCTCATTGCTGTAATCATTTAAAATTCCTAAAAACTGTTTCTTTGATGAGGATGGAAAAAAATATTGTACAGATCCAAAGCAAGCAAAGTCGGAGAGTTAGGTACATCTTTCTACTCAATAAAAACATCAAATTTCTAGCTGATTGATGTTTTAATTGAATAGAAAGGTTTTCTTCATCCTCACTACCATATCTACGAACAATGCGTTGGTATTTTATGTACGAAAAACGAAGGTTTTCTTCGAAAAATCCACTTTCTAGCACTCAGAATTATTCGGAAGTATCACCATTGGATTCAGCGTGAAAAATTACATAGGAAATGATACTAAACTCGTCAAGTCATCTTGAGATCGAGAGTGACCATACACCGCGATTTTTTGTAAAACACGTTTTCTTGCATTCAAACTTGATTTACTCTTCCAATTTGAATTTAAAACTAACTTTTAAAACTTGATATACCGTTGGAAAGCTGACAATTTAAGCATATTTTTTCTGAAGAGCGCCCATCGAAATGGACAGGCGTTCAAAGTGAAAACTTCAATTTAAGAGGAATCATATTTCGAAAAAAAATTGAAGTTTGCTTTTTGACTTGATTTTTTAGAAATGGTTTAGTTCCAAAATATTTTGGTTTTACATTAAGCAGCTTGGAAATTAAACGCTCTTCCCAACGATATCCTTAAATTTGAATTTATTTGGTAAATAACAGGAATTATGGCAATTTTAATGACGTTAAGTCGAAAACGCGAAAAAAAACTTCGAAGTGAAAAAAAGGCATTTTGAGTGAGTTAAGAAAAAATTGCCGGGAGACATTTTTTGTAGCAAATTACTTGTACAATCGATTCTTGAAGTTTGGTCCATCCAAATGGTAGACACCCTGTATAGGTATGATGTTATAGAAAAGTCACAATTTTAATGCAAATTTATCTTCACGAGGGCGTAAAGAGATTTCAAGGTTTCCTTTGTGAGAGCGAGAAATTTGAGGACATTGGGTTGAAAAAAGTTCACGTTTCTGAAAAAAGTTCTTCCAACAGGAGGGTGAAAAAATCCACATCTACTGTCTACTGTTCCCTATCTCTGATGACTATAAACTCTCAACCAAAACACCTAGGGAGGTCCTTCCACTGCGGAGCTCGTTTTGAAATGAGAAGGTTAAGGTAGAGGTTTCTTTAGTGTGAGGTTTCCAATCTTGACCGCTCGCGACCGCACTCCTCAAAGCGGCCGGGTTTGGGTCGACCGTGGTCGAGTTGCTGGAACAGTGGTTCAACCGCGAAGTTGGGCAGATTGTCGTGCTGGAACAGTGGTTAGTCGTAATGCGCATGCGCCGGTCGACCACGGTCGCCTTGCTGGAACAAACCTGTTGTCAATGTCTTCTGTGACTGCTCGTCACATAGATAAGTATAATACAACAGTTATATTATCCCTAGCAACGTATCTAAAATGCATTGAAAAACTCGGTGCTCTGTAACTCAAAAAGCCCGCGTCCCCCTCCTGCATGACACCCTCCCAGCGTAATGTTTTTTGGGTGGTTACTCTAGGGCTATAACATGTTCCATGTTAAAAATAAGTTTCTCACTTCCAGTTTCCATCAATTTAAGATAGTATAGAATTTTTTGGGACCATGGGAGCCCTGTAGGAAAAACTGTTTGTTCCCTACGAGAATTTAAGGGTTGGACTTATGCACTGACCACTGACTGGCCAAGAACAGACAGAAACACGGAAAGAGGCCAATCAGCGGGTAGAACAGAGAGTTGGAAACTCAGATTCGGACGCTTGTGAACCTACCTTTACGATAAATCAGAAACATGGGTGTGAATCGCAAAAGAGGCCTAATCTCCGTTCAAATGTTAGCTGACCAAAATGCGATCGACGTTTTTCTTCAAGTTTGGTTGGTGGTAACAATGGCAAAGCCGTGTTCTTTGCAGACGAGTGATCTATATAGAAAAATAATAATCCTTTGTGTAATAATTTGCAGCGTTTTTTATCCGACTCAGATAACTTCTGAGTTTATTTATCTATTATGATAGAAACGGGACATGCTCAATTACAAAATAGATGATGTAGTGTTACAGAGCTGATGTAATATCAAATGTTAGACTAAGTATAGAAAAAAAGAGCGAAAGAAAAACAAAACAAAAAAACCTGTAGCTTGCCAAGGTACTAGAACATATTTCTCAACTGGTATACAGATTCAAGTCACGGAGTGAAAGTGGTTTATGAGAAGCGTTCTGATGGAGGAGAGTGGCGAGGAGAGGATGTCTATGAAGGGAGGAGAAGTTGAAAGAAAGTTAACCTCACGAGGAACGCAACTAAAGGGACGATGGAGTAGGTAGTTAGTAGAGGAAAACGGGACAGCAAAGGGGAAAACTGTACGGGATGCAGGGCGGGGAACATGGAATCCAATGTGGGCCAGTAGATCGGGCGAATCCGTCCTTCCAGAAAGCAGCCCATGAAGAAAGGTGACATCTGCACAGAGGCGACGGTGTCGAGGAGAGAGAAGATTGAAGCAGCGGGAAAGGTCAGCATAATTTAACAAGTTGAACGCAGGAAAAAAAACGCGTTGGTCCCTTGTGGCGGAGAAATTTTTTTTCGCTGAAACGCTATATCAGCAACATATATTAAAAAGTAAATTTTTTCAAAAATTTTGACATAAAAAAAAGTTGAGAATTCTGAGAATTTATACTCAGCGTCAACATGACGCGGCCAGCGGCAGTTGCTCCAGTTTGAATGGGAAATCAACCCCTATGTGAGTGGGCTGGCTTAGGCGGCCACTGGACGCGAATTCTTGCAGCCTTTGGAAGGAAGATAGGTTGATGGTGCATAGAAATAGGTAGGAATCAATCATGTACGACAATATAATACCTAGTTATTCCATACCTGAAAGAGAACGAGTCTTCTCTTTTTTGGGAGCTTTGTAGAGTTGTCTGGCAAAGATTCAAAACAGAAAAAACTGAGTCAAACACGAAACAAATCGGAGTCGAACCACTGGGTCTTTTTTACGATAACGAACTGAAAGTATGAAATTTATGAGAGGATTGAGCTGACTATTGACACAACCAACAGTTAAACAATGTCGATCAACCTTAAAAAGAGTGAATCATTCCTTAAAAATGAATGAAAAATGTGAAAACAACGAAATTACCGGAGGAGCGCACAAAGATAAGGTGTCACTTTGATAGCTGCTCATGACCTTCAACCTCGTCCGATTCAACTCTGGATTGAACCGTTCGACTCATAATATGTTCATCTATCACGAAAAAAAGCTAGAAAAGAGCGGAAACTGAGAACGAAAGAACAGGAGCAGATATTCTTGAACCTGTTTTGCGAGTGGTGTTTGCGTGACATTGACGCGGCCAGCCACAGGGACCCTGGGATTTGCGTGACATAGACGCAATCCGCGTCCAACGTGTTAACCGATTGTGGGGAAGGCCAAGCTTAAAAGCAAGGTAGCGAAGGAATGCTCTGAAAACCCGCTCGATCTATGCAATGTGGCATTCATATTGAGGATTCCAGATGATGGAACCATACTCAAGGATTGGCTGGATGAGTGTCTTGAAGAGGGCTACTAATGCTGACGCGTTATTTCTACCTATTTCTAAACACATTAGGTTCCTTAGGGGCCATCTTTGTAAGCAGGGACCAGTCAAATAGGAAGAAAAGATCAACCAGGAGAAGAAGGAGTTTGATACAATAATTCATTGACAAATCGGTGAATCTCAAGTAAAAGTGTATTAAAACAGAACATCAATATACACATCTCTACCAAAATTGCTGGGGTAGCTAGATAAGGTACTAGGCTTTGCATGGAACAATATTGGCACCTACTCAACTTCGGAGTGTTGAGGGCACACACTTGTGTTTGCCTTTTGAAATGAGGAATTTCACTGAATTCTGTTTGCATTTTTCCTGAATAGTTAATGGTGTGGGATAGATGAAAATCGGGCTGATTTCGGAAAATAAGTCTCCTGTTATTTTTGGGAGACAATCAAAATTTTTGATTTCAAAACTAACCGGGAAAACGGACATGAAGCGGGAACACTCGCTGATTGGGCTGTTCGGATCGCCGTCTCCTCCCAGTGTTGCCCATTGGGACGACGAAATCGTGTTTTCTAAGAGAAAAGTTATCAAACAAAAACAGAGGAAACCTATTTTTCCCCATCTTGCTTTTTCTATTTTTTTCTTCAGTTTTTTGATTTCGAACTTTACTGTTTCGTGAAATTTTGCATCTCGGGACTATAGATTTCTCGATCTCAGCGCTTCAAGCGGCCATAAATGAACTATTCCAGGATGACGTCATTTTCCCGGTTTTTTTAAACATTCGTATTTTCTACACTGTTTTGTTTATTCGTAAATTAGGAAGTTCGGGCTGAAAGTTTGCCTTAGGAGGTTTTTCGTGGTGCTGAATCCGATTTTGGGGTCAAAAATAGGAAATTCCGACATGGTGAAATTCCTCATTGATCAGCTCTAGGCTAGTAAACACTTAAACAACAACTAGTAAACAAACTTGTCTCCGGTACTCTGTGAAACACGAGCATAGGTGCCAACTACCTACCCACAAATAAAACTAGAATAAAAGTTTTACGCTCCCATACATTAGATTTCACTAAATTCTCGTAACATAAGTTAGTTTTTATGCTCATTCAGTTCAACTAACGAAGCAAAAAAACAAAACATTTCGTTCATTTTTGAAACTTGGGTAACAACTTTGTTTGGAATGAAACCATCAGCAAGTCGATAGGACCGTCATTTGAGGTAAATGATGAATTTTATCTGAAAAACGTGTATTTTACTACCTCCTGGAAAACATTACAAGAGAGTTTTTGTCAGTAGTTTCCGTGAAATCAATTATTCCGAACTCTATAGCTGCATTTAACAAGAGCTTTGATTTGAGTGAATTACGAGGTTGGTCCTCCAAACATCGTTTCAAGAATGAACGATTTTATTCTCCTATTGATTAACATTGTGTCTGTTGAAAAGAACTAGGATTGAACCATTTTTCAACCGTCGGGTGGGTAGATTCATCCTTCAAAACCCAATAAATAGAAATGGTTTCCAACCTTCATTGAAGCTGAACCTATGAAAATTAAACTCGCCTACATACTAATTTAGTTTAACTTGAATGATGCATATTTAAATTATAAATCTACTACAGTGATTGATGTAGGTACCCATCAATTCCTAAAACTAAGTAACATCTCGATAATATATATCTCGTAATATATATAAGATATATAAGATATATATAAGATATATCTCGTAATATATATAATATTACGAGATATATAAGATATAATAATATATCTTATAAATATAAGATATATAAGATATATATAAGATATCGTAATATATATAAGATATATATAAGATATATCTCGTAATAGTATATATGTCTGGTGACGTAGTTCACGTACAAAAATAATGTAGAACACACACTAAGCACCAATCTATAGCTATAACAGGAAGGCACAGTTCACATGATAAATAATTTATGTGTAATTTATGTGTAGTATATGGGTAATTATTACACATCCCATCTGTGTTGAGGAGTAGATACTGACAAGGAATAGCCAACATTTTCAATAATTAATTTAGAAATAGATAGGAACCATAACACAACTTGAAATTGTACCACCTACCTAAAAACCCTTACCCCCCCCCCCCCCCTTACATTAACACTCTCAATGCGGGCTGCGGTTCTTCTCTCTGCCTGCCGTCCACACATGGTGGACGAGGCGAAGTTTGAAGGAGCCTTTCAAACGTTCAAAAATCAGTATTTCAGCGGTAAAACAGTTTCAAGGTCCCGTGAGAGATTATAACCCTTCAGCCTGTCCAACATAACATGAGAAAACTACACATGGAGGACGGTGAATAGGAGAGAGTCAACGGGAAGGTTTTTCGTCTAGGCCGGGGACAGTCCTACTGATTATTGACACGCGTTGAGAGTGTTAAGACATTGAGGCAGCATAAGCGGATCTGTCTATTTCCCAAGGAAATGGAATTAATAGCTGAGGAGTTCACCAAAATTTAATTTGAAATGGAATATGAACTGAACCTTGTCATTCATTCCTTGACACAGAACAGTCGTGCCATTAATAACCCAAAGTTGCACCACCATATAGGCCTATCTTCTTACATGGTTGCACACTCGACAGTGGGTGTACACTGACCTAATCGTCATTACCTACTTTTAGCTTCCGAATCTACCAAGGGAGCAAAAGCATTGTTTTGTCTTTTAAATGTTAAAAAAAGTTCTCCAAAATAAAAATGACTACTCTCGTTTTGCGTTTTGGATCTTCCAGAACAATTTTGGTTTAATACTCTCAACGCGTGTCAATAATCAGTAGGACTGTCCTCGGCCTAGACGAAAAACCTTCCCGTTGACTCTCTCCTATTCATCGTCCTCCATGTGTGGTTTTCGCATGTTTTTGTTGGTTTTTGCATGTTATGTTGGACAGACTGAAGGGTTATAATCTCTCACGGGACCTTGAAACTGTTCTACCGCTGAAATACTGATTTTTGAACGTTTGAAAGGCTGCTTCAAACTTTGCCTTGTCCACCATGTGTGGACGGCAGGCAGAGAGAAGGACCGCAGCATCCACCACTGGTGGACATCCGCATTGAGAGTGTTCATGGCTGTCCTGAAATCCTTGTAACTGGCAGAACTATACAAAGTTATTGATCGATTTCGATGACATTTTCTGGGATTATGCGGGTTGGCGTGTGGATGGTCCCCCATAAAAATCATCGTCCTGGATCGATAGTAGTCTCTGCACATACGCAAACATATAAACCCAGTAAAAACCATGACTTCTACATTTTCAGCCCGAATTCGATGTATTGTGCAGGTTGGCATGTAGATGGTCCCCTATAAAGGTAGTTCAAGGTAGGTACTCGGAGATTGATGTTTTGAGATGAACTATTATGCCGAACTATTATTATTTGTGTTCATCTATAAAATCAGGTTATGGATACGAGGAGGCTATGTGCCACACCCACTTTGGTATCTTTTTTTTAATCAAGGTCGTTTTTTATAGCTCTCATTCTTATGACAACATTTAGTGGTGCAAAGGGGGAACTATGGCCGCCCACAAGTGTACAAAAAAGAGCCCTCTAGAGGAAAAATTGTGAACTAGAGGGTCATTATACATTACCACAAGCTGGTGTACACCTACCATCGAGTAAGCTATGCTGTTACATAGGCACAAATATGGAAAATATAGTACTCCGCAATAACAATTTTCGATTATTATTATATCGAGTACCTAGTAATATATTGTATCACAGATACTCTGTATCCATTTAGCGCATTCTTCTGAAGAAGACAGAACTACTCATCACTCACCATCGTACAAATCCCCAAGCATATCATATTTTTTCTGGAAATACTTCCCTCAAAGTGACATAGTTTCTCTCCTACTGCCAAAAAATTCCAGCTATTTAAAAAAAATCGTGATATGTGTGCATTTTAGCCACCATATGAACATAAAATTTCGCACCAGTCTAATTTCCCCGCAAAGGTTTCACCATGGAAGGTAGACTTAGCCATTAGTTCAGGGACCTACCACCTAGGGGCACCACACGCATGTAGACATTCTGTGGTAGACCTATAGATATCCAATAGGTACTGTTTGCAGATAGAAAGAATGCGGCTGGCCAATTTTCCGAAGGGTATTCCTGCTAACATAGACGACTACCTGTTCCAAAATCTTGGGTAGCCTGTTGAGTCAGGCTGGGGAAATGGCCGAGCCTCAGTAATCGTTATTCAGGCATCAAGCAAATCGAGTCATAATAAGGTAGAGAGCCCCTCCACTCTGCTAATTGGCAGGAAGGATTTTCATCATGAATGTGAGTTCACATGCCCTTCTGTTTACCCTTCAGTCGCCTTTATAATTTGAAAGAAGCATCCTTTACTGGAAGTGTGATTTTATTTTTGAAGGAATGAATGTATATTCTCTTAATTCATAAGACTTTCCCAAGGGTGAGAAACCTGTTTTATTTTTTATTAGTTTTCTGTATTTGTTTTGTTTTGCATGTAATAAATCAATCCTTTCACTTCATCAATGGTCGGTAGTCATCAACCCTTGGTCTCATTTTTCCTAGCTTGAGTGGCAGTTAGAAGAACGATGTTTTTGGGATTGTAATACACATGAACACCTCACCAAACCATCCGCATTCTTTCAATCTGCAGTTAGAAGAACGATGTTTTTGGGATTGTAATACACATGAACACCTCACCAAACCATCCGCATTCTTTCAATCTGCAAACAGTACCTGCTTGCCCAAGATCCTCAGGCACAGTCCTTCTATAAAACATACATTAAGCTGGCCATACACGTACCGGCAAGCCTGACAGTTCGCCTGAACAGTCTGCAGGCGACAGGCTCAGTGGACTGATAACGGATGTAAGCAAGACTGCGTCTTTGTAAAAGGCAGGTGGATACCTACCTAAGTTTCCGCCACTAGAGGGTTTTTTGCGCAGGTAGGAGATGTGAGCACTGACGGGTATAGTAGTAAATAACTTACCTACTTGATGAGATCTGTTGTGGATCAAACTCCTCTCCTTCCCAGGTTGTAACAGGTCCTTCAAGGACACCGAATAAAAGTTCAGTTCATCTTGTGAATGCGTTCTCGTATTGTCTTCTCCCGTTTTAATAGTTTCCATTTTGCAATCCCTCGGCCAATTTGAATTCCTAACATATCTGGCGACGAGTAATTACCTACAAGTAGTGCATTTTCACGTTCGGTAACTTACTAAGTGCTCTGGATCCGGGAAATTTCTACCAGTTTCCGTTTTACGGATTCGACATCATGACTGTGCCACACCATTTACCACCCACCGACTCAATTTGAACTCGGTAAGGGATCGTGGAAACTTTTTTTGAAGCGTGTGGAAAATATCTTTATTACCTACGCAACGGACGATGAGGACGTAAAAAAGGCGTACCTACTAGCGTCTTTGGGAGATCGAGTATATAACCTCCTACACAGCCTTTGTTTACCCAAGGAACCGGAGGATGTTTCGTATACGTTCAAATCGCTTTCTGAGTTATTGACTAATCATTTACGTCCGGTGAGAGCGCTTTTGGCGGCTCGACAAGCGTTTTATACTGCAAAACAAGCAGAAAACGAAAGCGTGATGGAATTTTCCGCACGAATTCGGACGCTAGCAACCACTTGCGGATTTGGAGCTGAGTTGAACGTAGTTCTACGGGACATTTTTATTATGGGAATTTCAAATAAGAAAATCAAGGATCGTCTTTTCGAAGAAGATGCCAGCAGTTCAACCTTCGATTTACCAAAAGCAATACAGATTGCGGCATCGAAAGAAGCTGCTGGAAAACAGGTGGAGGAAAACGGAACGGTGAAGGTGAAATCAGAACCAGGAGTCGGTGAACTTTCATACATATCGAGTAAACAAAGTAAGTTCAAACCAAACAGGAACTCTAAATCACTATCAAAGAAAACCTCGACCCAATCAACAAAGATTAAACCCAAGTGCGAACATTGTGGATGGCGATCACATAGTTCCAGTGAATGTCGGTTCCGAAATGCCTCATGTTATCGATGTCGTGCAGTGGGACATTTAGCTTCGATTTGCCGATCAAAATCAACTTCGGGTAAGTCAAATAATCAACATTTTTTGACAAACGAAGAAAAAGAAGAGGTAAACGTGTCTTTGAGTGATTCCTTGTATTGTTTACCCACCATGAACTCCGATAAATTACCTACTAATTCTCTGGAACCCTACCAAATTTCTGTTGTGATAAATAACAGACCTTACGTTTTTGAAATTGATACGGGTTCGATGAATAATGTGTTTTCTCATGAATATTATCACGAACACTTTACAAGATATCAATTATTACCCAACGACATCCAGTTAAACGATTACATTGGGCACAAGATACATCCTATTGGGAAAGTGGTGTTACCCATCAAACACAAATCTTTTGTGGGTGATATGGAGTTTTATGTGATCAAAGGGGGAGGCCCACCTCTTATTGGACGTCGTGGTCTGGCTGCACTGAACTATTCTTGGGAACATGCCCTTCAGTACCATTCTACTGAGAATTTCATAGGCACTTCACCAGATATCAAGGGTATTTTGGATTCATTTCCCAAAGTATTTTCTTCAGAGGGAGGAACTTTTTCGAAATATAAGGTTTCTCTAACTTTGAAGGAGAATGCCCGTCCAGTATTTTTTAAAGCCCGTTCATTACCCATAGCTCTTAAAGATAAGGTAGAATCCGAGCTGTTGCGACTGATAAAATTAAACGTGTTGGAACCCGTTGACAGCAGTCCATGGGGAACCCCAATTGTGCCTGTTTTAAAACCAAATGGGTCCGTCAGAATCTGTGGGGACTACCGTCTTACAATAAACCCATATTTGGAGGAAACTGGACAAAATTTGCCCCGTCTAGATCACTTGTGTTCAAATTTTGGAGGTGCCACTGTTTTTTCAAAAATTGACTTGGCGGACGCATATCAGCAACTGGAGTTGGATGAAACCTCCAAAGTATTAACTACGATCACTACGCATATGGGCCTGATGAGGTACCGAAAACTTTGCTTTGGAATTGCTTCTGCTCCTAATTGTTTTCAAAAAGTGATGGATTCACTATTTAGGGGTATGAAGGGTGTTGGGTCTCTCCTTGACGATATTTACGTTGCAGGTCGCACAAGAGACGAACACAATCAACGCCTTCGTCGAGTTTTGGAGATTTTGGACAGTGCCAATCTTCGTGCCAAACCTGAGAAGTGTTCCTTTGCGCAGCCGGCCATCCAGTACTTAGGACACAAAATTGACAAAAATGGACTACATATGACGGATGAGCACCTGCGAGCCATCAAAGAAGCTCCATCTCCAAGCGATATCGGTACCCTAAAATCATTCTTGGGTATGATAACTTTTTATATAAAATTTGTACCAAAAGCTGCTGAGATTCTACAACCATTGTATGGTCTACTCAAGAAGGAGGCCGAGTGGATTTGGACAGAAAAACAGCGTAGAGCGTTTGAGAAAATCAAACAAATTTTGATCTCGCGACCTGTTTTAACGCATTTTGATCCAAATTTACCACTAATACTCACAGTAGACGCCTCATCTATAGCAGTAGGAGCTATTTTGGCACACACATTACCAGAAGGTGACAAGCCAATTGCTTATGCATCTCAACTTCTCACAAAAACTCAGCAGGGTTACGCATCCATAGAGCGGGAGGCCTATGCCATCATGTATGGAATAAATAAATTTAAAGATTTTCTTTATGGCCGTCAGTTTGTCCTAGTCACGGATCATCGACCACTAATTTACATATTTGGTCCAAAGAAAGGATTGCCGATTTATGCAGCCAACAGGATACAACGTTGGGCTTATTTTATTTCCAATTTCAATTATAAATTGAAATGTGTTCGCACTCATGAAAACTGTGCAGATTATTTATCGCGGATACGCTGGAACATTCCTGAAGAAAATGATGCAGATCCATTCGATAAAATTTCCTATTTACATTTCATTAATGAAAACTGCCCTTTCAGACTCGATTGGCACACAATTCAGAAGGAGACACGAACAGACCCAAATTTGTCCAAGGTGGTTGGTAAAATTATTCTGGGAGAGAATTTACCTGCCGAGGAAGAATATTCACCCTACAAACGAAGAATTTTGGAACTCTCCGTTGAAAAAGGATGCCTCATGTGGGGATATCGAATCGTAATTCCAAGCAAATTGAGGAAAGCCGTACTTGAGGAACTCCATTCGAACCACTTTGGGGCAACAAAAATGAAGAGTCACGCACGATCATTCTTCTGGTGGCCTTCACTAGATCGTGATATCGACAAAACAGCTACAGAATGTACAGTATGCTGTCAATTCCGAAGTGCGCCCCCGAAATCAGTTCTCCAGCCATGGTCATGGCCTTCTGTAGTGTGGACCCGTGTTCACATTGATTTCCTTGGACCGGTTAATCAAAAATTTTATTGTTTTGTGATACATGACGCTACATCCAAATGGATTGAGAACTATTTCGTGTCATCAGCTACAGCTTCGGTGGCGATCGAAAGACTCCAGGAAGTATTTTCACGCTTTGGTTTGCCTCGGGCTATCACCTCAGATGGTGCCAAATGTTTCACTTCAGATGAATTCACAGGATTTCTGAAATCATATGGAATCCTACATCTGCGTGGACCACCATTTCATCCAAGATCTAACGGCAGTGCCGAGAGCGCTGTGAAGATCGTGAAGAGGTGTATAAAAAAAAGTCAAGCTGATAATTCACTGAAAAGACCTTTAAGTATGTCAGTTAACAGATACCTGTTTCAGTATAGAAACACTATTCATGCAGCAACAGGGGACACACCAGCAAACATGCTTTTGAAAAAGAGACCATTGACGCCATTCGACCAAATGATTCCTTGTTCAGATGACGTAGCGTTTGGACGTCAGGTATCCATGATTAAGCAAGGAGGACGACGAAATCTCGAATTGACAAAAGATGAAACGGTGTGGACCAGAGACTATCGTGAGGGTCAGCCAAAATGGACTCAGGGGTCTGTCCAAGAAGTTTTGGGAAGCCAAACAGTTCTTGTCAAAACAAAGGACGACAAAATTTGGACCAGACACATTGACCAAATTTGGCCCGGATCGCCTAGTAAATCTGGACCAGAACCTACGGAGGAACCGCTATCGGAAAACCCAACGACACCCGCACATAGCACTGGAGGGACACCAACTTATACACCACCACTTATGCAGGGACCCAATCCTAACCCTTCAAGACAGTCTGTTGGAGCTCCGTTTCCAGAAACTCCTAGAAGATCACAACGCAAAAGATTTAAACCTCAACGCTTTCAATGAACAACATTTTTGCTGCTTGAAGTATCCTTGATTAATACATTTTCTTAAAATTATGTCAGTTGTACATAAGATAAAATTTTCTTTCAAATTTCAATTAATTTTCAAGTTTTTTTTAGGGGGGAGATATGTTGTGGATCAAACTCCTCTCCTTCCCAGGTTGTAACAGGTCCTTCAAGGACACCGAATAAAAGTTCAGTTCATCTTGTGAATGCGTTCTCGTATTGTCTTCTCCCGTTTTAATAGTTTCCATTTTGCAATCCCTCGGCCAATTTGAATTCCTAACATATTCACAAGATGAACTGAACTTTTATTCGGTGTCCTTGAAGGACCTGTTACAACCTGGGAAGGAGAGGAGTTTGATCCACAACAAGATCAGACTCTTTTGTTCGGAAGACACTACCTACTTAGTTATTGAAAGATTTTAAATATTGAAGCAAACTTCCAAAACTTGATAGGTACCTATCTAACATCTAGTTTCGTTGTAAGAGTGACTTTTAGTGATAACTTATACAAAAAAAAAATTCTTTCAAACAGAGTTTATTCATACAGGTTTGATAGGTAGGCAGGTTTCTTTACTGTACTCCTACTAGTTATAATACATTTCGTCAATTACCAATACTATAGCAATATTGAACGGTTTTATTGTCCGATTCAACATTTTCAATACTGAATTTTTCATGAAATGTTAAACATTTTTCATTAACGGTAATAGTTCCAAAGGTAATTTTTTCAAAACGGATACTTGGTCACCCTTGGTTTACTACCAACCTGTGTTTAAAATATCACAAAAAAACCGAAACAGTTGACGGTTAAAAAAAAGCAAATCTGTATTAAATATAAAAATTGGTCTACTTATCTCGAAAATTTAAACATTGAATCTTTCTAACAAATCTTGCGTAAGTACCTGCTGCAGCTTGATTACATTACTTGACCTTCGCTTAGATGCTAACATTTATATCGTTTATGAATGATAAATACGTACCTAATATTGTAATAATTAACAACCTATTGCAAGTTCATGTATGTAGTGAACTAAAAACCCAGAAAGACAATTCGAGACAACTAGGCCTAGATGAAGGAACAGATGATAGGTAGTTAGTTCAATCACAAACATAATCTAGTCCAAAAACACAAAATACATTTTTACACAAACCAAAAGGCAGTGAACGTTCATGAGCAGGCTTGAATGAATACACAAACATTACAATCTTGGAAGAACAGCTCTACAGGAGTTTGTCAAGTGAACCAACTAAACTAATCTTTAAGGAGGTAGAGAAGGGGCCAAATATGAGGTAAGATGAAGGAAATTTGAAATAAGTAAGCTTTCAAGCCGTTTTTGAGGTCGCGTATATTATTTTGCAAGCTGTACTGGTAAACGTTTGGAGCCTCTGTAACAAAGAGCTTGTAATTGATTTATTAATTTTTTGCTAGAAAATGATACAATTGTTGACAAAATAAATATGGTTAGTAATTTGTATATCACAACAGTCAGGAGAAGAGCCTGCAGAGGACAACTATTCAAAATGCTGAATGAACAAGAATATTGCATACAATTGCAATATATAAAAAGAAGAAGAATATTTTAAATAAAAATGTAGATTATATGTACAAAAGTATATTTAAAAATCCCTTCAAGGCCTGCACCATTTAAGTAAAAATATATGTGATGTAGGTACCTACCTACTAAATCACAATAACTGAAGATGATACAGTTACTGGACATAATCGACGGTGATGAAATTGATAAATTGAAGGAATCAACGGTTAATGATAAAATATAAGCGGGCACCTAAGTACTCAAAATTATCCTATGGAACAAAATTTGTGTACATAGAAAATATATTCAAACATTTTCATACTGTCAATCACAAGGTTGTTTACACCTGCTTGTTTCACCGACAAACAAAAATCATCTTCTTTCAAATAAAATTTACCCACTAATCACTATCATAATAAATTTCACAAAAACATTGACTAGTAAAAATAAAATTGATCTTGCACTTGATGCAACACATCAACTAGTATAAGGAGGACAATTCAGTGTATTGGCATTATGTAACAATAAAACTATGATTATTTGTTTGTGATATAAAACTATATGAACGTTCGTTCTTTCGCCCGTAACGGCAACCTCTAACTAATATACCATCTATTTTACCCACAATGATCATCACAAGTACTTTGTTTACATCAAATAATTCTTGCGTCGCTACGAGGCGAGGAATACAATGAAATTAATGGATTTCTTAATTGATAACAGACGGCTCCTACTTCATCACAGTGTCGAATTAATTTCACTCAAACGGCTCATAAAAATTGCATAATTAATTATGTTGGAGCATAAAAAGGGTTGAACACTTGAATATACTTGGAGGTACTCTCAGTTAGTAAGGGTCTGTGCTCCAACAAAACAAATATCAGCTCAACAATAAATCTCTGCTAGGAAGAATGTAAACGACTTGAGCAGAATCATACTGAATATTTAGTACGGATTCATGCTGGTGAAAATATAAATTTTGGGGTCTTTAAAAACTGTTCGCGCTATGTGTCATCGCTATTATTTATTGTCAGTGTTAATAACGGTATAATGCCAAAACCGCGATATTAATCGAATATTTTCACATTTTCAGTGCCAAACTTTGTGACCAATAGAAATTGTAGAAATGAAAGCCCATTTCGGGGGTTTTCAAGTTTGAAGGCTCATCAATGGTTAGATAAGTTTTAATTTCATTTATACAAAATTTAAACAAATGACTATTTATCTTTCAGCTTATCGTTTTCAAGAAACATATTAATTTCTACATTACTACGTGTATAAGGTAAGATCGTATTACTATTTAATCACAGTTAACTACTCGAATCACTACGAGAAGGCATTGATATGTCTTACTCAAGTATCGTCAAATTGTTAGGCACAGAAATACCTTTAATATGAACGTTACTCAAGGTTGATTTGAAGAATTGCTGACTCTAACACTAGCTAACTATAATGAAGGTTTCTGTTTAGGAGGCCCACAGCTGTTTCGAAAAAATAGTGATGACAGTAGAAAAGACTAAGCATGCAAGTTATTGCTAGTAGCAAACAGAATCAATGACGCACAGTTAGCCAACAATAATTCTTACAAAAATAAGTCTTGATTGCAGTTTCAAGCGAATGAGAAAACTGTACGTAGTAACTGTACGTAAAACTGTACTGAATTGCGGGAGCAGAATAATAATCATTTCTAACGAAACTAACATGATTCATAATACACGAGGAGTCAACCTAATCTCCCATTGGAACGTAAAGTGAAAACAGTATTTTATACGCCGCTGTTTGTACTTGTAATACTTTTCACTATGGTAGCTACCTTGAGAACACGTGTATCATCAAGGTCGTGATTTGCCTGCTAACCACACCAAGAGGCTATTTTCAGAGCATTTACTCATTCATTCACGATTCATTTCTCGTAACGTGGTTCGTCATTACCAGTTCCAGACAGATCAGCGAAGCTGGATCAGTGACCACTCGCAAGTGGGGTCACATCCTAGTATTACTTTCGGGTTGGAGCGTTGGTGAACCCCCTCCATTTGAGGGGGTGAGGTAATAAATAGTCATGAGCGAAATCATCAGAACAAATTCCGATCTTCCCTTTGGAAGAGATATGATGACGTCTACAATGCCTGGAATGGCAGTCAGATGAAAATCCAACATGAAATTGGTTGTTTACTTAATTTACCTATGCAGTCAGCTGATGGTGTGCCATCAACTAACAATTCAATAGAGATGCATTTTGAAAAACAAAGAAAATTAAAGGAAACTATTTTCTCGTTTGACGGATTATTCTGATTATAGATGCGTGTCAAGGATAGTTCAGGCAGTAATTCTAAATATCCGAATCGTTTTGTTTATAACTAAGTCCAATGCTGACATGAGCCATTTAAGATTACATTCACATCTAGTTTAACAACTTTTAAAACAACATGTATACAACAATAGATTGGATCTGATGAGCAGTGGTTATACAGACTTTTAAAATAAATCAAAGAACATAAATTATTAACCTGGACCATACTTTGGATATTAATTTGTCCCATTTCCCCATAGCCAGCCTGGAAAAAACATAAGATCAGGTATCAAATAAATGTGATTAACCTACAGTCCATCTGACTACATGAGTAATTTTTCAGTTTCCTACGATCATATTATAATCCTGAGTCACAAGATTAATCATTACCACCAATCCCCTTCTTCTTTTTACGTTTGTCGAGCAATGCGTTGTTTGAGTTTTTGAGATCTTTTATATGCACTGGGCAGTCAACTCTCATAGTTGCCAAAGATCTCGTCATTTCTTCTTGAACTTCAGGCCACGTTTCTTCTCCTTCTTTCAACATTTGACCAGTGTAAAGAGGAGTTTCAGGGACCTCAGTATACCTCTGAAAAATACAATAGATAGGCTCGGTTACTTGGAGTTACCAGAAATGCAAAGGATCGTTGGTATTCTTCATTGTTTAGTGGCCGTTGTACGTTTTGATAAATAATCAGCAGAGCAATTTAAATAATGAAAGGAAATTGGGAGACGAAGAACACATTGGCACATTTTAAACTAAACTGTTTTATTAGGAAGAGAATGGAGGGGCGAGAATCGTGTGAACTAATCGAGTAAATAAATTAATCGATCAACATACCTCCTCAATTGATAGTTTTTACAATGAAAAACTTGAAAATTGAAAAATTCAAGAAATACATAATATGAAGTAAGTATTTGAAAATTCCTTTTACAACCTGTTGCATTATAACCAAGACATTTTAAACAAGTACATAAGAACAAAGAAATATTATCAATAGACAGTTTCAAGGTGAACAGTTTCATTTTTTCTCTGAAAAAATGGGGGGTGCGCCATGATTTTTTAAATATTTTTAATCGAAAGTAGACTACATCCTGAGAATTTTGGCACCAACCACGACCTTCTAGCGCGAGTAGATCTGTTTCAATGATTTTTCAAAGTTTCGACCGTTTATGACGTCACGCACCCCTCTCGCCTGGGCGGAACCCCCCAGCCAACTGTGACGTCATAAACGGTCGAAACTTTAAAAATTCATAGGAAAAGATTTACACACGCTAGAAGGTCGCGGTTGGTACCAAAATTCTCAGAATGAGGTCTACCTTAGATTAAAAATAACAATAAACAGTTTTTCCTACCCAGGCGCACACCATATTGAATTTAATTATTCCTAGGGATTTTGTCATCCCATCTGCAATATTTTCATCGTTAGGAACATATCGATGGCATCATATGATAACCTCGTATCTCAATTTTTGGCCAAATGGTTTTTTTTTGGATTCTCTGAATGAGAACCTCGTATCCCACCCACCTGTAATTCAATTTTTAGCGGGAATTGCATTTTCTGCTCTCTAACGCCCTAAATGATAACCTCGGTTTTGATCAAGAGGGCTGAGCGTCACTGATAACCATGGTTTCTTATCGCTAAAATTTAATTACAGGTGGGTGAGATACGAGGTTATCATGTGATGACATCGATATATGAGACGTATTAATTGCTTTTCAATCAAGTTCTTTATAAAGTGTGCCCTTATATCTATATGCTTTGAGTTTTCATAGTTTTGAATCAGACTAATAGCACTTTGCTTGTCGATCACAGGTACGATATCTTCTTCAGAATTCAAATCCGAATTGTCGAAAATGCACAACGTCAGTTGCTGTGGATGCAGCTGCCAAGTACTCTGCCTCAGCACTCGAAAGTGCTACGGTTTGTTGTTTTTTAGAACTCCATGCTATGAGATTGCCATAGAAGAAAAGTGTGGTTCCCGACGTGCTCTTCTATCTTCTTGATCCCCTGCCCAGTCACTGTCCGAGTAAGCGACTAACTCCTGGTTCTGGGATGAAGACCTCTCGTAGATCAAGTTGAAGTTGATTGTACTTTTTAAATATTGTATAATACGTTTTCCCGCCTTCCATAGGGAAATTGTGGGTTTATGAAGATGTAGGCTCAAATAGGAGGTTGAAAATGCTATGTCTGGGCGGCTGCATAAAGATACGTACATCAAGCTCCCAATCAACTCCCGAATGTTATTAGCGACATCATCTGAAGTTAATGACTGAAATCACAGTTCCATTGGAGTTTTTGCGCCTTTGCACGACATCATTTGAAATTTTGTTAGCAATTTTTCCAGAATTTTATGTTGACTAATGTAAATTCGGTCATCCTTCCTCTCTATCTCCAATCCCAGGAGCATTTTAGGTTCACCAAGATTTTTTGCGTTGAACTGAATTTCCATTGCACTTATAATTTCTTGAGACCCTTTTCCAACAATGAGTGAATCGTCCACCCATACTATTAGCCAAACGTTGTTCTTGTTATAAAGACAAAAGTCTGAGAGCGATCTCTTGAATCCCTGGCTCATCATGAAATCGTGGAATTTTTTTTCCAGCAACGTGGTGACGCTCTTAGGCCTTGGCTACGATAGAAGCGTCGAGCGTCAAGCGAAAAGGGGTGGCTACAGTACGAGCAGAAGGGAAGCGAAAGGTGATTAACTAGAAGGGGAGTTCCAGTCAGTTAACCAACACGCCAGTGAATATGCAACTTTTGCTCCTTGCACTAAGTGACAATGGAGTATTTCAGTCAATTTTTTTTATTTTTTTTTATTTTCAAAAGAGCATGGCTCAGGAATAACGGTAATTGGGTCTGTTCGTCGAGAAAATGTTTTTAAAAAATCAGAGAAGCTAAGGAAAGTTGAAGATTTGAATGGTGTGACGTAGCTAGCCAAAACTCTTTGAAAAAAGTATCCATGCACAGAGAAGAGATGAAACCCTTGGAGAATCTCTTGGATACTACAAAATACTACTCATACATGCGCACGGCGTAGTGTGTGTGCATTTATGGCGGCCCGCCTTTTTTTCAAACGTGTGATCTTTTAATTAATTTGTCTACCACATGTTATAGTATCAGTGGGCTAAAAGTTGGAGTAAATAGGTTTTCAAGGGTGCTAAATCCAAATTTGAGGTCAAAAACCTGAATTTCCGACTCACCGAAATACCCCATTCAGCCATTTAAAAAGTTCTTCAGTGATAATCCGTGGCTGTAGAAGTTTTAGAGTTCATCCTATTAATGTGCTTCGGAATTGTGATGGAGAATACTACGAGCTTGTCACAAACTCAAAGAAGACACGAAAAGATTTTTTGAATACACCAGAATGTACATTGTTGCTGCTATTTCATCCTTCTTGTTTTGGTTTATTATTTTCAATAATGAACCTTTGGAATCGACCAAGAAAAAACATTTTAACCCCCCCCCCCCCCCCTCAAAATGTGTCGGTTTACGTTTCAGGGTATGTAGAATACAAATTTTGCCGTCTGTCTGCCGTACGCGGCTCTTTCTTTAGTTACCATGGACCGATTTTGATGAAATTTGGTATATGGGCTATATACCCCATTGGGGTATATTTGGTTTGGGATCTAGTTGTGCCCCGAAGCTTTTGGTTGATCACTTCTAAATATTGAAAAATAAGGGTTGAAAATTTATTTGAAAACGCCCTAGCTCAAAAACGTTTGATATAAAGGTATCGTTTTTTCATCAATTTAAAATAGAATTGAATTTTGAGAGACCACGCGGAGCTCTGTAGGACAAACCGCCCGCTCCATTCGAGAACTTAAGGATTGGACTTTCAATAAATCAGGAACACGAGTGTGAATCGCAAAAGTGGCCTAATCTCCGTTCAAATTCTAGCTGACAAAATACGACTGTTGTTCGTTTCTTCTAGTTGTCTTCAGTTTTGCGTCCTTAGCAACCAGTAATCAAATTTCCTTTTGAAGGCACCCACAACTCTTCATTTCTTCGAATCGAGTGTGAAGCACTTATTTCTTCCAAATAAACTGGATTGTGAAGTAGGTAGGTAGTAGATAGGTAGTACCTATGGTTGGTAGGTAGTGACAATGGTTTTTAGTTGTACTCAGTTTTGCGTCCTTAGTAACCAGTAATTAAAGTTCCAAATGAAGGCACCCACAACCTCCTGTTTTTCGAATTTAGTATGAAGCGTTTATTTCTTACACTTCAAAAAAAAACCTGTTTTCTTCTTCTTCTTCTTCTTCTTTCTTCTTTTCGTTCTTTTTCTTACACTTGATTGTGAAGCGAAAATATGCTTGGTAGGTAGTGACAATGACAAAGCTACGTTCTTTGCAGGCGAGTGATCTATTTAGAAAAATAATAAACCTTTGTGTAGTAACTTGCATTGTTTGGTCATAGCGGCTGAAAGCCTATTGCAAAAGATGCTTCCCTATCGAGAATTGGACTTATCTCTGCAAATTTTAGCTGATCATATTCTTTGAATAGAGCTAGACAGGAACTATCCTTTCAATAGTTTAACGTCACTCAGTCGGGCTTCCTTAGCAACCTAGAACTAATTTCGTAATGAAGGCACTCACAGCTCTCTGATAGCGATGTTATTGCAAACTGGTAATCGATGTACAGTAAAATAATAAACCTTCGTGTAATAATTTGCAGATTTTTTCGTTTTGTTCTTGAATTCTGCATGCCTATCATTCCACAGAAATGGATATGCTTGCACCATGAATATAAAATTTTAAGTACCTATCCTCATTGGATAACTTTTTGCGAAACGAAAAGATTAGATAAGAAGTGGACGGGGAACGTTAGAAGCTGAGCGTCAAGCGAAAATATTACTCCAGACTGAGCGTCAAGCGTTGGCCATTATTTCGCCCAAGCGTCAATGACGCTTAACTCTCCCACCGTAGCCACCCTTACCTGAACAAGGGTAAACTATTTCTAGAGCATCGATACCTGACCCTTTTCGCTCGCTCGACGCTTCTATCGTAGCCTCGGCCTTAGACTTATTGCTTCAGACTTATTGAGCCTTATTTAGTTTAAGAACTTTCTTGTATGACGTTCTCTCAGGTGGTTTGATGAAAACTTCGTGGTCTAGGTCACCGTTTAGAAAAGCAGTGGGTACGTCCAGATGAAACATTGGTAGATTTTCTTGAACTGCCTTGGAAAGTAGCATCCTCACGGTGAATATTCTTGCCACGGGCGAGTAATTACTACGAGAGTCATCCTCTGGCAACTAGTCTGGCACGTTTCTTACCAGCAGACTTAGTGCAGAAGACCCATCTGGTTCCAATACCCTTTGCGTCTTGAGGCAAGTCTGCTTCTGTCCATGCTCCATATCTCTTGGATACTGCTTCATCACAGGTTTCAGGATCTGCATCTAAACAATGGACAACATTAGCCTCTGATGTATATAATTCGTAGTCTCTAAGTTTTTCAGGTAACTTAATTTGCCGTTTTGGTCTGGAAGGTTTTTCCTTCTCAAGAGCGGGGGTAACTAGTATGGGAATTTTAGCCAGAGATTTCTGTGGAGTTCGTTTGTGCGGAGACTTGACCTCAGAATCATCAAGGTTCTGGAAGTTTTCTTCAAAAATATATCTATTTACCAAGGTACTTATTATCCGTCTCGACAAATACAAAGTCTCTTGATGTCAATATTGAATCACTCTCAGGATACCATAGTTTATATCCGTTTGCCCCATAACCAACCATTCGTGTAGGTAATGCCCATGCTTTACTCCCTATAACTCTCAATCTATCCAAATCAAGCTTCCCGAGAAATAATTTTGAAGGTATCTCCCCTTTTATAGCGACGGCGATCTATTGAGTTGAAAGACTGTAGATCGTATTATCTCACCCCATAGATGTCTTGGGATCCGTTTCAGCAAAAATACTGCGGGTTTTGTTTTGCAAAGTACGATAAGTTCACTTACTCCATTCATTTGTGGCGAATAGGGATTGTATATTGCAGTCGTATTCCTCTGAGTGATCAGATCGAGTCTCGCCACTGTTATCCAGCTTGAATCTGTTTGGATATCTTCCGGTAACGTTATAAATTCGGTTGATAATATCAACTTGATTATATTATACTATATTGATTATATTATACAACTTGATTATATTATATTATATTGATTATATTATACAACTTGATTATATTATATTATATTGATTATATTATACAACTTGATTATATTATACTATATTGATTATATTATACTATATTGATTATATTATACAACTTGATTATATTATATTATATTGATTATATTATAATCAATGAGGTTATTCTCGGCTTCAGACTTCGTTTTCAATAAGTAAACGGTAGGTACAAAAATGCGAAAAGTCGTCAACCACGACCTGAAAATATTTCTCGCCAGAATGGGGTATTTCAGTAAATTTTTTTTAATTTTTTTTTTTTTCAAAAGAGCATGGCTCAGGAATAACGGTAATCGGGTCTGTTCGTCGAGAAAATGTTATTAAAAAATCAGAGAAGCTAAGGAAAGTTGAAGATTTGAATGGTGTGACGTAGCTAGCCAATCGTGACGTAGCTAGCCAACTGTCTTTGAAAAAAGTATCCATGCACAGAAACCCTAGGAGGACCTCTTGGATACTACAAAATACTACTCACACACGCGCGCGGCATAGTCCTTACCTAGTGTGTGTGCATTTATAGCGGCCCGCCTTTTTCAAACGTGTGATCTCTTTAATTAATTTTTCTACCACATGTTATAGTATCATTGGGCTTAAAGTTGTAGTATATTGGTTTTCAAGGGTGCTGAATCCAAATTTGAGGTCAAAAACCTGAATTTCCGACCCACCGAAATACCCCATTGGTCGGTGTTTTCACTGGTCCACCGATATCACTGTGTATGAATTGACCGACATGTGATGAACGTGGTTTCCGAACTCGTAAGAAAGGAAGTCTTGTTGCTTTACCTTCTCGAAATGGACTGCAAACATCATCACAAACTGGTAGTTTCATTTGGATCAAGCTATTCTTGTTGAGATGGCCGAGCCTTCGATGCCAAGTGTTCTCATCACAGTGAACACTACCAATGAAATTGGAAGCCACAAAAAAATTGGCGAAATAAAGATTTCCCTCAGTTACACTCAATTTTCACATTCGGTTTTCCACCGGTTATCGCGCCTTTTATCTCGGAAAATTACTTCGTATCCCGCGTTGTTTATTTTTTGAACGGAAAGCAGGTTACAAGTTAGTTGGAGAACGATCAGTGCTTCCAACTTTACCTCAGAATTCTTCCACTGTAGTCTAAGGTATCCTTCGCTCGATGCATACAATCTTTGGCTGTTCGCAACTGTTATCGTTATCGGATTATCTAAAGAAATAATGTTTTCCATATATGGCTGCACTGACTGTTGTACGAGGTGATCCGTCGCACCTGAATCATTCACGAATCCAATCATCATCGGCTCTTCTCCAATTGATTTACAACTCGATACTGCTTCTTCCCCTTCTCCCGTTTGGGCCACAAACAATATTCCTTCGGTTTGATCCAGCTGAGATGAATTTTCCGCCATATTGATCCTTCCTTGCGATTGCGAATAATTTCCACGACCACGAAAACCACCTCTACATCGATGTTTCCGTCCACGATTTTGATTTCCCCAAGGTTTTAATAAAGAGCAATTACTTTCATAATGATTCCCTCTACATTCGTAGCGTTCGATGTTTTTGTTCGTAAACACGCACTCGTCTTGGGTACCTGTTGCATCTGGCTGCCCTGAGATGAGTTGTTTTGATTTTATTTCCGCATCTAGAAGTTTACTTTTTACGATATCCAACGTCAAGTCTTTGCTATCCATAGTTTTCAGGACTGTGATCACGCTGTCAAATGACGACGGGAGAGTGAGTAATAAATGACAAATCTTGTCATCGGTGTCCATTTTAGTCCCCATGGTTTCGAGTTCACGAACTAACGAATCGAATTTTGAGAAGTGAGTTAGCAGATCCGACGAACACTTCAACGCCAATAATCTCCTTCAAATCATGAGTTTGGACATGGTACTTTTTCTTTCGAATACCTGTTCGAGTTTTTGGATCATCTCGGAGGCCATTATGGATTCTCGCTTCCATCACATATTCTAGGTGTTGATCAGTGAGGCATCTAATAATAATTGATCTTGCAGTAGCATCCTTTTCAGCGTGTGCCTGATTCTCAGTTTCACTAGCGGTCCTTAGGAATGATGTTAGAGCGGATATCACCCTCTTTTCCTCTAAAACAGTTTTCACGCGAAATTTCCAGTTGCTAAAGTTAAATTGGCCGAGCTGAGGAAAACTTTCCTTTTAGGGATCCGGCGCCATGCTGTCTGTACTCAGATCGGCGGGTCCATTACGATGTCACTCGCGAATTCACTCGACCAATAAAATTATCTCGGAAAAATATTAATCAGCACTTCTACTGATGAAAATGGCATAATCTGGGCCCTTAACCTGACAAATAATCAGCAGAACAATTTAAATAATGAAAGGAAAGAGGAGCAGGATCCCTTGAAGTTGTTTGGGGCCTAGCTTCCTCCAGCCCAGCCATGTTGGAGATGGTCTTTCTTTGTTCCTATCTAGGCCATCACCTGGTGGTGGACACTAGGGATACAGTACCTGGCTGCGTCAAGTGTTGGGGGCAACCTGGACAAGCTCGGATTAGTCGTCCTTGAGACGAAATTGGTTTGGCGCAGAGAGCGTTTTCCTTTCTTTCTACGTTTCCAACGTATATGGTTTCAAAGTACTTGTTCAGCCGTGGCGATTTCATCTGGAGTGGCATCTGGATCGGTAAATGCATCCCTCCCCTGCTTCTGGCAAGATGGGGTTGCGTTGGAAGAGGGTGCAAAATTTGGTCCCGAAGACTTGTTTCGTGCTTGAACGATGTCGTCAAGTGGAACTCATCTGGCAAATTGCTACACCCAGGTTTTTAAAGAAGATGTTGCTCGCATTGGTTGTTCCATTCACAATTACAAGCAAGTTTATGTCTTCCCCCACAATCACAGCATCATAGGAGGAAGCATGAAGCATGATGGATGCATTGATACTGCTGTTTGTCACAATAAGAACGTCAGCATCTTCCTTAGCTAGTTTAGTTGGTATTCTTGATTATTCAATTTTTTTATATTTTGATTGAGCTCATTTGAAAGGAGATTCTTCTGAGGAGTAGAATTCATTGTAGTTGAGTTCCTACTTTATTATTATTAACTTGCATTGTGTACCTATAGGATCGTCAATCTTTGATACATGCTTTGTGTCTATCATACTGCTCATGACATCAATATTTCCACATAACCCGAAGCACATTTCATTCGATTCTAAAAATGCAATCTTTTTTAAATTGGTAAAAAAAAAACAATACCTTTATATCTAGAGTTTTTGAGAATTACAACCCATATTTTTCACTACTTAGAAGTGATTGACATTAGAGAGTTCCTAGTAGGTTCAGTTCAGCTTAGAGACGTCAGGAGGTATCCTGAATCTGTCGCCATAATATTGCGGTAGAAACAGGCGCCGGATCAGATAAGGCGTGTCCTTATTGACAATACAGCGTCAGTTCGAGTAAACGTCTCGCCATATCTAAGCCGAACTGAACCTACTAGGAACTCTCTAATAACCAAAAGCTTCGGGGCACAACTAGTCCCAAATAGAGCACATATACCACATTTCATCAAAATCCGTTCATGGTAACTAAGGAAAGTACTGCGGACGGATTTTTTAAATTCAATTTTCGGATTCTGCGTACCGTGAAAAGTAAACCATTAAATATAGAGGGGGGGGGGGGGGGTGTAAAAATCTATGTCTTGGTCGTTTCCAAAGGTTCATTATTGAAGATAAGAAACCAAAATTGGGTGTTTGAAATCTGGGAATGTGAGGTAGCCGACCACAAAGCCTCTTATTTCACTTTGAAATCAAGACTTATATGTATAGCACTCACGCAGCACATGATTAAGCCCAAATGCGTCGAGATCAGACCCACGTGTACCAACATGTGATCTCATTATTTCGTTTCCTACCAAATGCTACATAAAATTACCTTAGCGCAAGTTTTCATAGAGTTCCTGGTTTTGCTTTCCCGAAGCAAAACATTTATCCTTGTGATACACTAACAAAGAAACTTACAGCAATCCATTTGTTAGACATGACTTGTTGAATGTCAAGACGATTTGATGGATCAACACACAGCATTCCACGAATCAATTCCTTAGCATCAGTTGACACTTCACTCCATTCAGGATTAGGGAAATCAAATTGACCGGTCCTTATTCTACGCTTCATCCCTGGCGATATTGGTTGTCCATGATTGCTATAAAACGGTGGGAACCCACACAACCTGAAATAATATAGAAAACTCAATAATAATGTTTCTGGGGTTAAAATCTGCTTACAGATACTGGAAATTGAATGTGCTGTTAGAGTAAATCTGTCAGTTACTAAAACTCAAAATCGGCCACCACTAAACACATTCCCTTACAAACTATATTTTCTCAGAAAATGTCATACGTACGCCAACATCTCTAACAATTAGAACACACACCTAAACCGTCGGAAGGCTGTCAATAAGGACATAACTGGAGGAACTTTTATGTAACTAACGTTTCCCAAGTGTTAAAACAAAATCCAAACCTCAAACAAAATCGACGTTTTTCTTAATTGGTCAAGAGCTTATTTTGTAGGAATTAGATCTAATTAGCTCTTTTCACGTCCTTATATTCTTTCAAGTCCTTACATTTAATTTGACATAGTTATAGCCGTAAAATAACGACAACACAAACAAGTTAAAATACTCCTGAAAACAGGGAATAAAAAATCTTTAGGAGGTACTTTTTATAGGAAATTAGTTACAGCATTGATCCCAACAGTTTGACCAATTCGTCGTGGGTTAATAATACTGTATGTTGTGTGCCAAATGTGTGTGCAAGTATAGGAACATAAGCCTGTAATAGTAAATCGATAGTAAAAGTGTAAAACCTCGGTTTGAATCAAAAACCGTAAGTCATAAATACCGAAATAAATACGAAACTTGTGCACAGAAGTCTTGCAAATAGAATTCACGTTCCACCAGCTTGCATTTAATATAAATCTCCATCCATAAGAAATACAGAGCCCCTGAAACTAGATATTGTTTTAGTCCCCTGAAAAATTTTCGGACTTCCAAGGATTTACACTTTTACTATCAAAATAGTAAATAATATCGTATGCGCGAGATACACAAACGTTAAGTTTCCATAAATGAACAATCAAGAGGGAGCGTTGTTACGATTTAGAAGGAAAATAATGTTGGAGTAACTTACAGGATATACATTATGACGCCAAGGGACCATAGATCACAGCTCTTATCATACTTTTCTGGTCCTAGAACTTCAGGAGCTAAAAATAAGAACAAGGAAATCATGAATGACCGTAATAAATCTCAAAATGAAAAAGAGTGCCAAAGTAAATCTTATACCCCAATACCTACGTGGTGAAGAGGGCGAGGCAATCAGTAGAGAGCTTTTGGCAACCACTAATGGGCCCATGGAACCTCTTCACAAAGCGGGTGACAATGGATTTGCCTCCCAACAACAGCAGGCGACGATGAAAGGGTGCCCTCTGACAGTCACCCGTTCCTACAGGCCCACCGTCACGAGCGCCTCTCATCCCCCCCCCCCCAGTCCAAAGTTAACGGGCTTCCTCCTTCAACTAGGTAGCATCCTCGGTTGCTCGCGCTAGTCTCCTCCTAACGGGGCCCGTGAGATTTTGACACCAAAAACTCTCTAGTAGCCATGAGCAAAATTGTCAGAACCAAAAGGGTGTGCGCGCTTATTTGTTTACATTTTTTTTCTCCAGAAAATGCCTTGAAAACGAACAAAATTCGGCTCCCAAACAAAAGCAGAGCCCCCAAAAAATAACAGGTGATAAGAAAAATGATTGATTTACCGATCCTGCCAAATGACACGTAAAGATATCTGAAGAACTGTGATTGGCTGGCTGTCATACGGTTACCATCATTGTGAAAATCCTTCTCAACTGAAACTCCCGTCATTACCGTACACCAGCAAAAAATTTCCCTCCCCATTATAACTACGTGGAAAGCTTTCCTTCAACCCCCTGACCCCATCGAAAAAGCAACCAATTCAACACACCAAAATCCCACATGTGCTGGTATATGTGCATTTACCGCCCCAAGCGGTTTTTTTAAACCAGAGTTTCTCACATGTGATGACTGAGAGATGACATAGAAATAATAGAGAGTTTTTGTCAACCACTAACGGGCCCGTGGAACCTCTTCACAAAGCTCGGAGTTCGCGGGTGACAATGAATTTGCCTCCCGACAACAGCAGGCGACGATGAAAGGGTGCCCCCGACAGTTTGGCCCCCGAGAGATTTTGGCACCAAAAACTCTCTAATTTGGAGGGACAGTAAACTGTAAAACCTTCTGAATGCAATCCCTTATTCATGAAAACATTTTAGGTTATTATCTCAGGCTCTTCCGAATCAGAGGGTTCCTGAGAACATGATTCATGTGTTTTTCCGGCATTTACGTTTGATGGTTGCACACCCTTTTCTGATCTTCCCTATGGAAGACAGCTGATAACGTGCGCGACTCCAGGAATGGCTGTTGGACGAAAATTCAACCTGAGATGGTTGTTTAGTTTACTTCTATGCGATATGGATCTGAGGCTCTCCACTTTCGAATAGCTGTAAAACTTTTATTCTTGCAATGAGGAAAAACAACTTTCAGAGTGAAAAACCAGTAGGTAAGTACAAACTAGTTGAAATTCTTCACGATTTGGCGATTTCTCTCGAATACTGCTCACCGCTATTGAATACTGTAATGACCCACATTTCATCAATTATTAGTTCTTAAATAAAGAAGCTACCGGAAGGATCCCTGAGTGAGTCACCACCCACTAGGGAGAGATGAGGTACGGGGGATACACCGACATGACGTCACCCTTCCACCTCTCTCTCTCCCGAGCTAATGGAATGAGTATATAAGCTCACTCAGGGATGCTTCCTCATGCAATCTAGTCAAGTCTATCGCCTTTATCATTTCGCTCTCAAACCTTCTCCTCAAACAGGAATCTCCTCGAAGTACTAGGCTCACTAGGTGAATATCCCGTCTTCCCGTCGGTGTGGTTATGAACCGCCGAGGCTGACGGGCTAGCTACCTTCACAGTGCTTAGCACCTCGGTGTGGTTATGAACCGCCGATGCGACAGCACTTCATGTTAGGCTAGGGAACACTCTCTTAGTTGAGTAGGAGTTAAAGAAGAAACAAACGCCGCAGCGAGAAGGTCAGCTCCTTCACTCGCCGACACGCAGACATAACAGTGGTGACCCCGCACGTTTTTAACTTCCTATTCGGCACAAGAGATGGACGACAACGGAGTTCCCGCGCCACCGCCGCAGCCTGACTTCGCAGAAGCCGCAAAAGTGTCAATTCCCTTGACACTACCACCGTTCTACAGGGACGACCCACGCCTCTGGTTCCTTCAACTCGATGCAGCTTACACCGGCGCACACATCAACACTCAAAGGGCCAGATTCACACGGACGCTCCCTCTGCTTCCCTACGATGTAGCAGTACAAACGGCAGACCTCTCAGCGGCTCAACTCGTCACGCCTTATGACGACCTCAAGGCTAGGCTCATTGACATCTTCGAGCCCTCTCGTCATCAACGGATCACGGCCCTCACCCAACAACAACACCTGGGGGACCAAAAACCTTCCCAACTCCTTCGGAAGATGAAGCACCAACTGGGGGACCTTATGCCGCAAGACCTCACTAAAACCTTCTGGATAAAGGCCCTTCCAGTAGAAGTGCAAACCACCATCGCTCCGTGGATGACGAAAGATGCGGAGTTCCTCGCACCAATCGCCGACGCAGCTCACGAGATGCGGAGCACAACATCCGTACATCAGATCGATCCTAAACCGCACACCGAAACGGTCGATCGTAAGCCACCCTCTCGTGTCAAAAAGCCGGAAAGACAACGTCCGCGCAGCCGATCACCATCCCCGGCGCGGAAAGGAGGACTCTGCTGGTACCATTTCACCTTTAAAAAGAAGGCGTTGAAATGTTCAAAACCATGCTCCTTCAAAACTGTGTCCTGGCAGGAAAACTAGGAGGCCCGCCTGAGAACAAGGCGGGCACCTCTTACACCGACATTTCCAACAGACTTTTCGTCAAATGCCGGAAGAACAACATCCCCTTCCTCATAGACACAGGAGCAAGCATTTCAATCATTCCCAACAACCTTCTCAACTGGACAAGGAGAACTCACGATCAACTTCTCTTCGCAGCAAATGGTACCGCCATATCAACGTACGGACAATATCGTACGAAAGTAATTCTCGAGAACGAGGCATACGAATGGGTTTTCATAGTCGCCGACGTAAAACGACCGATCATCGGCGCCGACTTTTTGAGCTATTTCGGACTTCACGTTGATCTCAAAAATAGACAATTATACAACCCACATTCACGACGCCCAATTCAGGGATACGTGAACACGGTCAACACCGGAGTCTCGACAGAAGCTACCCCTCCGGCCTTTTCCAACATGCTGGCACGATATAAACCAGCACAACGACCGTCCTCACTTCTCTCATCGGTGAAACATTACATCGAAACTAAAGGCCCTCCCGTCACAGCTAAAAGCCGCCGCCTTCATCCAGAACAACTCCGTCAGACTAAGGAGAGTTTCGATCAACTCCTTAAAGACGGAATAATACAGCCATCGAAATCTCCGTGGGCGAGCCCCTTGCACGCCGTTCCAAAACCTAACGGGACATGGCGCTTCTGTGGGGATTATAGAAGACTGAACGAACGCACTATCGGTGACCGATACGCTGTTCCTCACCTGCGGGATTTCTCATCTCACCTTCACGGATGTTCTGTGTTCACAACATTAGATATATCGCGAGCATTCCACCATATAGACGTCAACCCAGCGGACATACCCAAAACAGCCATAATTACACCGTTTGGCCTATATGAATACCGAAAAATGAACTTCGGGCTCAAGAACGCCGCCCAATCATGGCAGAGGTATATGGACCAAATACTCAGAGGTCTCAACTTCGTGTTCTGCTTTCTCGACGATATTCTAATAGCTTCCACATCAATCAACGAACACAAACGTCACGTTCAAAAGGTACTGGACATCTTCGCGGCGGAAGGCCTTACAGTCAATAAAGAAAAATGCGTTATGGCAAAAACCGAGGTCGTATGCCTCGGCCATCTCGTCAACAAAAACGGCATCAAACCACTTCCCAAAAAAGTGGATAATTTAACCACATTTCCGCTACCTACATCAGTAACGGATTTACGCCGTTTTTTAGGAATGCTGAATTTTTATCGTCGGCACATTCCACACGCCGCCATTCACCAACAACCTTTAGTCGAAGCTATTCCACAACCTTCGAAGAAAAAGGACAAAAGGCCTATAGAATGGACGGAGCAACGCCGATTAGCATTTAAACAATGCAAATCGGATCTACAAACAGCGGCACTCTTGGCTCACCCTTCACCTAAGGGCAGGTTATCTCTCACAACAGACGCATCGGAAGTAGGAATAGGGGCGGTACTTCAACAAGAGGTCAACGGAAAAATCAGTCCTCTAGGATTTTTTTCGAAAACCTTGACCTCGGCGCAGATGAAGTACTCAACCTTCGATAGAGAACTCCTAGCTATCTTCGAAGGCATCAAACATTTCCGCGACTTCGTAGAAGGCCGGGAATTTTGTGTCATTACGGACCACAAACCCCTCACGACTTCCTTGCACCAAGACAGAAAAACAGCCTCGCCAAGACGCCTACGCCAAATGGAGTTCATCAGCCAATTTACTACGGACATCCGCTATACGCCGGGAACATCGAATATAGTAGCCGACGCTCTATCTCGACCATCTACTCCCGAACTCAATGAACTCACAGAATTCCCCACGGGACGTACAATCGCACTCGAACAACAAAAAGATAAATCATTCGAGTTCCGGAAACTAATCGAAAACGAAAGATTAGAAGAGACATCAATTCCATCGTCCTCTACCAAACTATGGTGCGATGTATCGGGTAATCAACCACGCCCGTACATTCCAATTCCACTCCGAAAATCTATATTTCAACATTACCATTCCCTAAGCCACCCGGGAATAAGGGCCACAAGAGATATAGTTCGGACACGTGCGTTTTGGCCGAAAATGAACACCGACTTGCGCAACTGGGTTCAAGCCTGCGACCGCTGCGCCAAATTTAAAGAATTTCGGCATCCCAAAGCGACACCAGAACAATTCGAACACAGTTTACAGTTCGATCACATTCATTTAGATCTCGTAGGACCACTTGCACCCTCTGAGGGTTATAAGTACCTACTAACCATGATCGACAGGAATACAAGCTGGCCAGAATGTGTACCGATGCGAACCATAACATCCAAGGCAATAATCGACAACATCATCAACACTTGGATCGCAAGATACGGATGCCCTCTCCTCATCACAACGGACCAGGGGAGACAATTTGAAAGCGCGGAATTTTCGGAATTTCTACGAAAATTCGGAATACAGCGCAACAGAACTACCGCTTACCACCCCGAATCAAACGGTAAAGTAGAACGATGGCATCGCGACCTTAAAAATGCATTACGTACAGCAGCCACTTCCTCATCTTGGTCGAAAGATCTACCAACAATCCTTCTGGGCCTCCGAACAACAATACGCTATTCGGACGGATATAGTGCGGCGGAACGCACATTCCGATCTCCGCTTCGATTACCCGCCGATTTATTCAGCCCTCTACCCACCGAGTTGTCTTCTCAAAAAGAGAGTAAGACATATACGAGCATCAACCGGCCGTTTCCGACAGCCTTCCACACAACTAAAAAAATGTACCTGCGCGAGGAAACCCTCAAGAAAGGTTTAACACCCTTGTATTCAGGACCTTACGACGTCATCAAAACAGACGGAAAAACGGCGACAATACTCGTAAGTGGGTCAAAAATGACCGTTTCTTTAAGCCGATGCCGACCGGCCTACGGTTTCACCCCCACTCCGTTGGAACCCGAGGTACCTCCACGCATCACGGAATCGGTACCATTCGACACTGAGAATCCGACCGAGACACATCAGCTCGAATACAGCCAAACAGAAAACAGCGCACCAAAACCCTCCGTGAAAGATGCCTGCGCCCTGCGACACAGCAAGGAACAAAAATCCACAAGAAGAAATCGCACCATTCATAAGGAAGCCTACGAGGCCAGTACGCCCCCCGACTTCCACGAAAAAAACAATGAGCGAAAAACCTACGCAGCAGTCACGAAGGGCCAATAAATTCGACGAAGAGCAGTTACATCGCCGAAACAATCAACCCGACTGCAATGTTCAAATCAAAATCAAAGGGAGCCGTCGCGAAGAATATATGCCGCGGCGAGCTACCCACCAACAATCGGAGGAAATAGGGGAAATCTCAATTCTCGCATATAACGAAATGATTGAAAACGCCGTTCACTCCTTCTTCTCCTCTTCCCCTATTTCCTTCCCAAGACCCGGGCCGAACAACCGCCGTCGTGCGGAGCCTGCACCCAATTCCTATAACGTTCGGTCCGGGCAATTTTTACGCATCTCAATGACATTCTCCAAACGGAGGATGCACTTCGGGCTTAGCACGAGGCGTCACTGCGCTTCGCGTTATGCGAGCCAAAGACTCCCGCCGTCCGGCAGCGTGATTACGCTACGCTTCGACTTCACCATTAAAATGGATGCGATCCATTCAATCAACATCTCTACAGAATACAGACCGACATTTTCAATTCAAGAAATCCTCAAGATATACATCAACATCAACTTCGCATAAAATTCAAACTGGCACATTTATACATTCTGTACTTCAAACATTTCAAACCACATTACCTTCTGTATGTTAAGAACTAGGGGGACCTATGTAATGACCCACATTTCATCAATTATTAGTTCTTAAATAAAGAAGCTACCGGAAGGATCCCTGAGTGAGTCACCACCCACTAGGGAGAGATGAGGTACGGGGGATACACCGACATGACGTCACCCTTCCACCTCTCTCTCTCCCGAGCTAATGGAATGAGTATATAAGCTCACTCAGGGATGCTTCCTCATGCAATCTAGTCAAGTCTATCGCCTTTATCATTTCGCTCTCAAACCTTCTCCTCAAACAAGAATCTCCTCGAAGTACTAGGCTCACTAGGTAAATATCCCGTCTTCCCGTCGGTGTGGTTATGAACCGCCGAGGCTGACGGGCTAGCTACCTTCACAGTGCTTAGCACCTCGGTGTGGTTATGAACCGCCGATGCGACAGCACTTCATGTTAGGCTAGGGAACACTCTCTTAGTTGAGTAGGAGTTAAAGAAGAAACAAACGCCGCAGCGAGAAGGTCAGCTCCTTCACTCGCCGACACGCAGACATAACAAATACATTCTAGAATGAAATAGGTTTTGTATTTATGTTATGATAAACTTGTCATCAGTTGTTATTATCATCCTTGAATACCCCGTTCATAGTTACCAATTTTCATTCTCAGTTTTGTAATGACGAATTCCGTCGAATAAAGCCTAAAGGTATTCCTTCAATCTTTGTATTGCGATTTACGGAATGGACCGTCTTTTGAAACCGTCCAAACTCGACGTCGATCCCGATTCAAGCTTGGCAACAACTGACTGTAATCATTGGCTACAGAAATGTTCATGCTTCACAGGCTACAGAGGAAGGTAAGCTTCGCCTTTTAGTCAACTACGTTTGTTCTACTATCTACACGCATATAACACATTGAAACAAGTTCAGATGTACTCCAAGATGCCTTTAATGAAATCCGCTCCCTCCTATACACCAGTTTCAACGCCTCTTCCCATGAACTCATGTTTATTTAGCTACCCGAGGTCGAGGTGCACAGCTAATTGGCGGCATTCAACACCGTCTTGGTTGTTGACTCCTGGGCCTGTACTGCTAAGGAATTTCAATCGTCAGTCGAAGAATGATTCAATCGTGGAAGAAGTTACTCTTCTCGATGGAAACCACGAGTACGCACTCATTGGCTATCCAAATGTTGGGGAAATGGCGATATCCAAACTTCTGTGAATCAGGACCATAACCTTGCAGATCCACCCTCCCATCAATCTCCAACACAGCCAAGCGGACCAAGTACCCTCTGGCCTCATCAAGGTTTCCCTCAGAACACTTCGAGTCCTCACCAACCGCTTGCGAGTTCACTGGCACAAACCACACCAAATGATGTAATCAGAAGTTCCAAACTCCGGAGGAGTTCAAGAAATCGTCGAGCGCCCTCCGACCTGAAAGACTTTGCTCAGTTCTAAGAGCAAAGTGAATGTTACGATAAACTTGTAATCAGTTGTTTTGATCATCATTGATTACCGCGTTCATAGCCACTAAGTAGCCATATTAAATTTATTCCTTTACAAAAGAAGAGAGAAGTTTCCTTTAAGGTTAACAACCAGATACGAACACCCCTTGTAGGGAAGTGGGAATATTACCAAAGAGAGGGAGAGGGTTCATATCGAATCCAATCAACAGGTCAAGCTCAAAAGAAAATAAAAATTAAAAATATTTTCAAAGATATGAAAAATCTCGAGTAGATTCAGACAGTTTTTAATTACTTAGGTTGAATTTTAGGATTTAGTCAAGACAAGGTTGATTTAAAAAAATTTTTGTTTTGATTTTGAAAATTTGTAACGTTTCATGTCAACCTTGACTTATTTTCGGGCAACGCTGGAGAAACTAAACAAAAAGAGAAAAATGCTGCTGTATTTCTTCTCCATTTCTCTTATTAAGTACTGTTGTTTCAAATGGTGAGGTTGACTGATAGGGTCCTCCCCGTCCCACCAGGAAGGGTCTAGGTAGACCTAAAACGTAGTTAGTTTAACACCCTTGCCTGGGCTGAATCCTGACTATAACGAAACTCTTAATGTGCTGAGAAACGGACTTACGACCGATTATAAACTCACCCACGTAGTACGGAGTATAACATGGTGTCACCAGTTTGTCATGTACCATAACTTCTTTTGCAAAACCAAAATCGGTTAGCTTGAGGATAGCATTTTCATCTGAAAATTTGAGATTAATCAAATTTTAAACATTTTCTTAGTGCTCTAAAATTATGTTCATAACCAGAGTTACGCGTTATTCGAGTACCTACTGTTTTAATTGCAGTCGTATTCAAATACAAAAATCCAATTCGTTATTATGCATCTATATTTTCGCAAAAAAAACACGTTTATATTTTAAATTCCTTAGATGCCTTGAAAATCTTGATGGTCGAAATCAGCTCTTCAAATCTAACTCAAACTAATTTTGTAGTTCAATATTAATTTGTAGGACTACGGCTTGTCAGAGCCGCTTTCAAATTAAACGTATAACTTGAAGACAGTAATTCAACAAAGCAAGTTGGTTAGCTAGAATCGAAACAATCACCTGGGTCTGTGTACAGAAGATTTTCAGGTTTGAGGTCTCTGTGAGCAATGTCCAACGAATGTAGGTACCGAACAGCAGAGCATATTTCCTGCATAATTTGTGCAGCTTCTGAAAAGGAAGTACGAAATGGATTGCCATAATTTATTATATCATTTATTAGAAACACAATATTACAGATATTTTTTGTTTCCCAGTCTTGCCGCAATGAGAAAAATAATCAATTAGGGCAGAACCTACGATGTCACACTTATCTACACTTCTTAAATATATTTTTAAATTACTAGATTTCCTTTTCTCCTTCCATTCAGTACACATCTGAGTCAGAGGTTTGGTCAATTGTAGAGAAGAACGAGGCGAAATTCTAGTTAGGTTAGTTGATGTGCCTATCGCTCTGAGTGCTGATCAAAACCATAGCAAATGAAGTTGGTTCTTTGGTAAAGTTGAATATAAATATTACAGACTAAATAACTAATGAATATAAATACCAACTGTTTGGGGTTTATTACATCACCCTGCACAACCCCCCTGTCATGGAGCTGTACGTGTTTCAAAATTCCATCCAGATCACCCACCTCAGAAGGCAATAAGGCAAACCAATGGCAGCCAACACAAACACAACGAAACGTGGTACCAACAAAAATGCTCTTCCAAGTTTGAAAACTATATTATCTCAAGACCTTCTATGGACGAGGCCCTTAAAACCTGACGTCGATAGTGCATTGAGTGTTTCACGTTTTAAAATGGTTGAACGGGCTTTGTGTGAACTACTTGCAGTAGTTCCTCCTTCTCCCTCTCTACCCTTTGTAGCATCAGTCAATGATTAGAATCACCTTGAATAATATCATCTAACATCAGCTCAGGATCAGATCTTCAATTTGATTGGGATTGTCTGTACAGAAAGTTACAGGAGAAGTTTGAAGATGTTGGCTCACTTCCTAGGATAGAAAGTCAATAGGTTTTCCAAGAGAGAAAAATAAAAAAGATTGATGGCGGAATCACGTTCCGCGTAATTGGAACGTTTTGCAAAACCTTCCTCATTTTGAATTATGTTTGGAAAATGGTGCAATCGATTAAGAGAAGCAATGCAAACCTCTTTCAGTGAAAGGATGATTCTGTCTGTCTTGAATGCGTTGAAACAGCTCTCCTCCTTGCATACTGCAAACATTTTCAACACAAATGATGATTACTATCCAGTTGTTTCAAGAACTTCAAGCAATATCGCTTTAAGAATACGCATGACTTCCAACAAGTGCATTATACAAAATATCAAATATCCACAGGCTATCTTAGGACTGAAGTTACGTGCTAACGCCTGAAAATCAACATTTTAAAATTAGGTAAGTAGGTACCTAGTGAGAAGTTGCAAGATTTCCCAACGATTATTTACAAGTCCAACTATCACATACTTACCATTCCATGACGACCAGGAGACATTTTTTTCCAACGTACGTATTTTGGTACACATCGACAATGCAAACAATGTGTTTGAAATTGCTAACCCTCCAATGAAGTTCCACTTCACGACGGGCTTTGATGGAATCTTGAAGTACCTGAAAAGAGACAACCAAGGTACCAAGTTAACTAATCAACGGTTCAGCGAAACAATGATAAATTTTAGTCATGCTTAGGTTAGTTTGGTGTAGCCAACCAGCTGAGAATGGCTGGTCAATTTCTTATATTCATTGCGCTGGTATATCCTCTCACCCACCTCATCAACGAGTTCAATACAGGGTGTTTCACGAAAAGGTTACACCCCCCTTCATTTTCGCAAAATACAGCGTAAAAAATTCCGACCAAAAAACCAAAAAAGTTGGGCGCAATCGTGCGCAATTGACACTAACTTCATTTTTTCAAATGGAACCCCCTCTTTTTTATTACAGATTTGGATTCTACGTCAAATTTCATGAAAAATTCATACCCGAACCGATTTTTTTTACTGCGCGCAACCTGGCTTTTTGAACGCTCTAAGTTGCGCAACTCCACAATTGCACAAATATTAGGTTTTGGAGAACCCTATGTGTGGCACATGCTTTTTCATCATTTTTAGGACGTCCCACAGTAAGACTTGGGCGTCCTTATGCGATCGATCTGGGGTGAAGTTGGACAACACTCAACAGAAAAAAAAATAACCACACAGTAATCCGTTTTAGACCATTCTGAATCCAAATCCGCGAAAAAAAACCATAGGTGTATGTCTGTGTGTGACAAAATCTTGTGTCGTCTGCACAGCCCTTAGTTCTCAACCGATTTTCGTGGTTCTTTTTTTGTTCGACGCGGAAAACTATCTAGTTGTGCACTACGTCGCCGAAATTTCGAATTTTGCCTTTTAAGGGGAGGAAAGGGGGGGTTAATGCTCAAAAAACGTGCGTTTTTGGGCATAATTTTGTGTCGTCTGCCCAAGCCTTAGTTCTCAACCGATTTTCGTGGTTCATTTCTTCTTTGACGCGAAAAACTATCTAGTTGTGCACTACGGCGTCGGAATTTTGAATTTTGTTTTTTAAGGGGGGGAAAGGGGGGGTTAATGCTTAAAAAACGTGCGTTTGCGGGGGCAATCTTGTAAAATCTGCCCAGGCCTCAATTTCCAACCGATTTGCGTGTTTCTTTTTTTGTTTGACTCAAATAACTTCCGAGTAGTACATGATTTTACCAGAGTACCAAAATTTACAAGGGGAGGGGATTGGTGGGGGTATAATATTCACAAAATATCCGATTTTTCATTTTTCGGTTACTTTACTGCTTACTAATTGTACCCAACCTTTGAAATTGAGGAAAAATTCTCATTATACCTCTGGATTTTCATGAATTATTCTCTGTGCCACCATGGAACTAATAGTGGTGCCACCATGGTGCCAGGACACCATAAACCGCATATTTCGTGGTTTTTTTTTTTTTTTTTGTGTTTCACCTTGAATACGGACGTTAACCTTGACGGACTGCCTATTAAAACTAATAGATGAAACTTCAATGTTAAGACGTATTTCCGCTTTGGTGCCAGACTGGCACCATTGGTGAGTGGAAAGGGGGGAGGTGAACTCGAATTCGCATGTTGGGTATCGTAGATCATGGATTTTAAAATGCTCTACAGATTCGAGGCTCCCACGCCGCTAGAAATGTTATGGTGGATAAGAGTGAGGTGGGGGGGGGGGGGGTCACTATTTCTTGTCTAAAGTAATAAATAAATTACATCGAGTGAAACAGTTTTATCGCTTACCAACTGGTTAAACTGATCTAATACTTATCCAATGGGACGTCCCCTGGAATGCATGCATTACTAAACAATATGTTTTTACGCTAAATCACATGGTGTCATCCGTTTTTCAATTTGACTGGAATTTCTCTAAATGGCGGCCAAAAATTCGGTTGTTATTAGTGAAAAAATCGCTCTTTTTAAATCTTTACGAGTTTCAAGGCAATTTTATTCAGTTCAAGCATGATCGTGCTGCCAGTTTTTATTTTTAACTCCACCGTGGACGGCCCCAAGCCCGTGGTTCAAAAGGAGGTGAGAAAATAAACATGATTTCGACCACAAAACTGATGTTTTCGTGAAAGAAATGTTAATTTTTCCTCTTGAAATCTTGTTCTTCCTCAAAACGGATGACACTCTGTGATTCAGCGTCAAAAATGATGAAAAAACATGTGCCACACATAGGGTTCTCCAAAACCTAATTTTTGCGCAATTGTGGAGTTGCGCAACTTAGAGCGTTCAGAAAGCCAGGTTGTGCGCAATAAAACAAAGCGATTCGGGTATGAATTTCTCATGAAATTCGACGTAGAATCCGAATCTGTAATAAAAAAGGGGGGGGGGGTTCCATTTGAAGAAATGAAGTTAGTGCCAATTGCGCACGATTGCGCCCAACTTTTTTGCGCAAAAGTATTTTTCCTGAGACCCTCACTAAAAATCATGAAGAATTGCTTTGATCGGAATTTTGTACGCTGTATTTTGCGGAAATGAAGGGGGGTGTAACCTTTTCGTGAAACACCCTGTATATACCGGGTATTTTCTCTCGACGTGACTTACTGTCGAACCACAGACCTGTTTCAAAACTCCCTGCATTGTCAAAACTATTTGAAAAATTAATGAATATTTTGATAGGTACGACTTATTCAGTGAAGTATAGTACGGTTTTCGAAATGGTAAGCCCACAAGTGATGTTGTTATGTCTGCGTATCTTCGAGTATAAAAACGCTGCAAATTATTACACAACAGTTTATTATTTTTCTATATTGATCACTCGTCTGCAAAGCCACCAACCATCCAACATGAAGAAAAACATCGATCGCATTTCGGTCAGCTAAAATTTGAACGGAGATTAGGCCTATTTTGCGATTCACACTCGTGTTTCTGATTTATCGTACATCCAAACTTTAAATGAGGAATTTCACCGAATTCTGTTTGCATTTTTCCTGAATAGTTAATGGTGTGGGATAGATGAAAATCGGGCTGATTCCGAAAATAAATCTCCTGTTATTTTTGGGAGACATTCAAAATTTTTGATTTCAAAACTAACCAGGAAAACGGACGTGAAGCGGGAACACTCGCTGATTGGGCTGTTCGGATCGCCTTCTCCTCCCAGTGTTGCCCATTGGGACGACGAAATCGTATTTTCTAAGAGAAAAGTTATCAAACAAAAACAGGGGAAACCTAATTTTCCCCATCTTGCTTTTTCTATTTTTTTTTCTTCAGTTTTTCGATTTCGAACTTTACTGTTTCGTGAAATTTTGCATCTGGGGACTATAGATTTCTCGATCTCAGCGCTTGATGCGGCCATAAATGAACTAGGGTGTAGTTCGTTATCCGCCCCCATTTTGTTCTCTCTTTTGCAAGCACACCCGACCTCCTTTTTCAATTTTTGAGGAGTGTTCCGTAAACTAGATTTCATGTACTGTATGAATAATATACCGCACTTATGTTTTCAAATACTCCAAGCAATGAAACTAGACATTGAAAAAAGTGGGGGGCGTATACCGAACTATTTCCCTAGAGAAAAAGTTTGATAACCGCCCCCACAACCGAATTGCATTGATTCGGCCTGGGACGTTTTCTTGGGAGAGATAACTGGTGAGGCAGAGAATAACTTTGATCGAAAGTATATCAATGCTGGAGGAAACATCACCAGTCTTCATTCACACTTGTGCGAATTTTTGTGGAGGAAATGTGTGAAGTCAATGGTCATAGATCCATTTGAGCATTTTTTGGACTGCATCAAGAATTTGTATGACCCAACCATAGAATGAAACAACAGCACAATATGTGTCAGAAGTAATAATCATATTAATAAATGAATGATTTAAACCAAAAATGTTGTGTTTTCCATTATTAACTATGTGGGGGCGCATACCGAACTTTTTCACTAGAGAAATAGTTCGGTATTCGCCCCCACTTTTTTCAACACCTAATTTCCCAATCTTAACCAATCAAAAATTATAATTCGTCACGATTGTGCTCAAGAAGATGAAATCTAATTTACGGAACACTCCTCAAAACATGAAAAAGGTGGTCGGGTGTGCTTGCAAAAGAGAGAACAAAATGGGGGCGGATAACGAACTACACCCATGAACTATTCCAAAATGACGTCATTTTCCCGGTTTTTTTAAACATTCGTATTTTCTACACTGTTTTGTTTATTCGTAAAATAGGATGTTCGGGCTGAAAGTTTGCCTTAGGGGGTTTTCGAGGTGCTGAATCCGATTTTGGGGTCAAAAATAGGAAATTCCGACATGGTGAAATTCCTCATCCTTGTAGTGAGCGAACGGTTTGTCCTACAAAGCTCCGCGTGGTCTCAAAAAATTCTAAAAATTCTATAGAATCTCAAATTAAAGGAAAAATAATACCTTCATATCGAAATTTTTTGAGTTAGAGCGTTTTCAAAATTTCAAAATTGATTTTGGTACCCTTAGGAGTGACCTACATCAACCAAAATATTCGGGGCACAACTAGACCCCAAATGGAGCCTACATACCAAATTTCATCAAAATCGGTCAATGCTAAGTGGCAAAAGTGCCGCGTACGGCGCACGACGTACAGCGGATGGACGGCCAAATTTTTATTCAATTTTTGGATTCTACGTAGTACCTTGCAACGTAAACCATCAAATGTTGAGGGGGTATTAAACATTTTTTTTTTCTTGGTCGATTCCAAAGGTTTATTATTGAAAATAATATTTTATAATATTATTATTATATTAATAATAATGTTATTATTGATTATCAATCAAGTATAGAATTTTTAAAAATTTTTGAGATCACGCGGAGCCCTGTAGGACAAACCGTTCGCTCCCTACGAGAATTTAAGGGTTGGACGTACGATAAATCAGAAACACGAGTGTGAATCGCAAAAGAGGCCTAATCTTCGTTCAAATTTTAGCTGACCGAAATGCGATCGATGTTTTTCTTCAAGTTGGTTGGTGGTAACAATGGCAAAGCAGTGTTCTTTGCAGACGAGTGATCTATATAGAAAAAAAATAAACCTTTGTGTAATAATTTGCAGCGTTTTTATAAATGACCTCCCACAGAGCCTCCCAACTCCACCCATATTGTTCGCTGATGACACTGCTTTGTTGTCAAAGAACTTACTGCTTTCGTCACTGTGTGGAGAGGAAAATGCGTCTCTTGCAGCAGTATCAAACGGGTTCTCAACAAATAGGCTCTCGGTAAATGACGAAAAAACTTATGTCATGCACTTCGGGTTGAGGGATTAGACCAGTTCAGATAAAAACCCAGAGGAAGTGAAATTTCTTGGTGGCGTGCTTGATCCAAAGCTGAACTTGAAATCACATTGCACCCAACTTGAAGCTTCCCGTAATAAATACACCTTTCTCCTGAGGCGCCTCTCCGACAGACTGTCAGAGTCTGCTGTATTAGCAGCTTTTCACGCAATTTTCCAAAGTAGGGCGGTATATGCCATTCGTTGTTGGGGCCATTCTCCTGCTTCATCTGCCATCTCTGGATGCCAAAGAAAGCCGTTAGAGTGGTTGCTAACTTTAAATATTAAGAAGACAGTAGGGCGGCCTATAAGCAGCTAGGTGTTTTAACCAGCCCTGCTGCCTACTACTGCGTAGGAATGTCTTTGTTATATAAGGAGAAATGTAAAATGTTACGCCTGCCCTGCTCATGTTTATCCTACACGGCGTAGGCTAGACCTCTGTCTTCTTTTCCATAGTTTAAAGACCACATGTAATGGTAACACCTGGCGGGGCATTAAATTTTTTAACGCCCTCCAGTTGAAACTTCGAAGTGTAGCTCTTAGTTCTTTCAAAGCCAACCTCAGCAAATTCTTAATCACGCTGGCCCCTTACAACTTCGACGAATTTTTCCAGGAAGTTGTAGGTATGAAGTTTAACTGAGTAGTAGTGCTTATTATGTACAATACACTGTTAGTTTTATCATCTTTTGTTTCTTCTTTGCATTTGTCGCGAATAACGTAGAATTTTATACTTTAAAAGAGTGACTCCAGAACAATGAGCGACAAAAACATGGAACACTTATTTATTTATTCATCATTAGACACCCTCATTATGAAGGAAAAATCAATTCCTTTTCGGAACGAAACTGTTTCGTTCTCAACCGGATTGATTTTCTCCAGAAGATTTTTTTTCTCGTTCAGTTTCGTTGCAAAAACGATGGTAAGTATAGTCGGCCGTGGGATAGGTTCCTCTCTTTAGTAATCAAAATACTGGAAACTCATACTGGAAATACAATGGGCCCTCCCCCTCGACTTGCTCCACAACTTTAATTTCTTTTAACCCAACTTCTCACCGTGTTAGATAAATTTTATTTACTATTAAGTACAATGAAATGTATGAATAATCTAAGATGCCATTAATATTTATGAATCATCATATTACTCATAATTCGCAATGATTCAGGAGCTCTGACATGCATTCTTAGGTTCGGAGAAATTGTTTGAGACGAATAGGTACACACAATTTCGCAATTCAAAGTGAAAAGCAGATAAATTATAAGTAAAATTATTTAGGTTACCTGCTGAAAATAGAGAGATAATATTAAAGTCAACACTAGATTCCGATCAACATTTGCGTAAGGTCCTGCGACGTAAATTATTCCGATATTGAAACAATCCTTTCAATGGTACTGAATATACGTGTATGTACATTCTATTCCATTCGCAGAGGTAGGTATCAAAACCATCAACCTCGTTGATAGGTGCCAACCAGATAGGAAAAAAACGTACCTTGAGTGCGAATAACTGCCCAGTTTTCTTATTGTTACACTGCACAACTTTTCCGTTGATTCCGAGTCCAAGAACAGTTTTCGATATCACATAATCATCAGTAATTGGGTTTGTTTTCGCGAAGGTGTATGTGCCACCGACGTTTTTAAAAGCGGCCGCTTCCATGGCTAATTCCGAGGAAACTAATCGGAGAAACGAATGGAAATCTTAAGGGTTTCACATTGATTCGAAGGGGCCTAACGTAAATAAATGGGCACCCCGATAACTTTTCCAAATACAATTAGGTAAGCACAGTACACGCGAAGGTCTAGCTCGACCATCTACTAGTGAAGTACATACGTAAATAATACGAGCCCCAACATTTTTATCTACTGTCTGCTGCTCAAACATGGACCTAGATCCATGTGCTCAAATGATCCTCTTATCTATGGAAGTAACTATGGAGCGTACACTCACCTTTATGGATGCAATGAATTGCCATTGGTGGAGATGATTGGAGGATTGGGGTCCTGTGGGCGGAGCCTATATTTCATTCATTAAACTCGAGACTGTCTTGAAAATAGATCTTCGGTCATTGTAGGGAAATTATTAAAAGGATTTTCGAAAGAAACTGAATGTATTCTTCAAGTATAGTGAACACGTGAACGTCATACAATCAAAAGTGAGGTTAATTCCATTTCTTCTTCTTCTGCCAGCGTTATCATTGTTGTTCACTGTCTAGTCAGTTAGTCATAGTTATGGTTGTCTGTGGTTACTGTTGCTGGGTCTTACACTTGGTAGGATCTGCTCTGCGAAAAACAGTGAGAAGTTAGTTAACCTAATACTAGTAGATGTCGAATAAAATCCTGAAGGGATTTTACTCTGTGTTTGACTGTGAAATGGGGGGAGTCAAGCAAGTACCGAAACAGACTGTTAACTAAGTTAATTATAGGATAATGAATGGTATTTACCTGTGAAGTTATGGCAGCGCTTTCGTAAGCCGCTGCTTTACTTGACTTGACAAACCGGATGCCAGTGCTCAGGACAAGTTCCATCACTGCCACCAATTTGTAAGTCTACTTGTCTAGGTAAAAGTTGACAAAAGAATTTAGTTACCTAGTCCAAGTAGCAACTGAGTAGGTTCCTGAAGGGAAACTACTTTGTGTTTAACTGTGAAATGGGGGAGTCAAGAAAAGACCGAAACAACTTAAATCTACGTTAATTTTAGGATAATAAATTGTAATTACCTGTGAAGTATGGTAGCTCTTCGAAGGTGTTGACTCCTGGGATGATTGAATAATAAATGTACCTACTGCTGTTAAACCTGAAGGGTGTTTCGTTTTATCTCGGACCTCCAAATGTGTCCTGTGCCAGAAGGGCGTGTCCTTCGTGTCTTCTGTGTCCCTTGTGTCTAAGACACAAGTAACCCAAACGACCACGAGGATGTGTTCTTTTAAGAAAATGTGTCCTAAGGACACGACCTGATGGGTCTGAGATGAATTAAAGAATGAAATAAATCTGCGTTGTTTTACTTTACCCCTAAATACTGAAGCTGATCTGATGCAAGGTGAGCTCAAAGATAACGACAGAAATGGAGTAAAATACCAGGTAAGAAGGTTTATTACAAGAGATGCAGTATGGTAAGGTTAACTGGAAAAGGTACAAGCCTGAAGGGCGCAATTACAGTTTATACAAGTTGAATTAAAATTGATATTCAAAATGACAATAAAAATGGTCAGAAAACAATTACTCTTTGCAAACAATACCTTCCACGTTCTTTCTCTATACAATTTCAATGCTGTGTCTTTACCGTGTTCTCCGTGTTTGACTAGTATAGTTTGTGTTCTACTCTTATCAATTTTACAAGCTCAAATCTTTACCAAATTCTTTTAGTTCAATTTTACGTCTACACTGTTTGTTTTCACCTGCCTAATTATTTTGGCCAAAATGAATTAGTACAATTTTGTTGGTGCACTCACGTGTTGGGGCCGAAGGTATCCTCGACGGTCTTGATGCGGTTTGATGAAGTTCTCCAGTCGGATGAAGGGGATTCCAAACAGAGAGGGTTTTGGGGACTACGACTCGCCAGTTGAGGGGGTTAGTAGCGCAGTTAAAAAAGGGGTTACTTTCTGCGGGAACGTACTCGTCGAGCTCTGGGGAAGGTGTGATGGCTGCCGCAGGCCTGGATCTCGAGGGGTTCCCCCTCCCATTTGTGATGTCATCCATGGCCTTCCCGACCATTCAGGCTGCCATTCGGGTTCGGCTGATGCTCTGCTGCTGAGGTAGTCATTTGTGGTTTGTTCCACCCCCGGTAGTCGTGGTTGAAGTAGGGTTTGGACGCCTCTGGTGGTGTTCGGCGTCCTCATCGTAGGGGGGCGGACCACGCCCCTGTAGAGCTGGCCCAGATTATCCCTCCACAGTCCTTCGCCGCAGGTGGCTCTGTGGGGGCGGCATCTTGGGGTTCAGGAAGGGAGGTGTAAACCTACCCCAGCCCCGTCACCTTGCTGGTTTCAGTGAGCAGGGGCTCACACTTTGAAGGTGTTGACTCCGTTGATGATGAATAATAAACTAATGCTGTGAAACCTGAAGGGTTGTTTTCTTTACTACGGATCACTGAATGTGTCCTTTGCCAGAAGGGCGTGTCCTTCGTTCTTGAAACACAAAGTTAACCTGAAAGTCCACATGGACGTGTTCTCTGCAATGTGTCCTAAGGACACAACCTGAAGGGTTTTGATAGGGAAACGGGTTATTTACATACTAGTAAATAAATTGACTCATTACATACCTTAGGTATCTTCGTAAAACGGTGTATTCACTCACGCATCTTTACATCGGCACATGGTTTTCCACAACAATCGGGGCAACATCGATTAGAACACATCGAGACAATACAACCCAATCGATACACTGAATCGATTTATCGAAAAACCTATCGACTCCTAATTGCCTCCAAAATACAAAAAAACAATGTTGATTCAAGACATTCAACAGGGAAGAGTTCCCGCGTAAATACAAAATAATAGCGGACCATCTATGCTCAAACTTCACACTCCCTCCCATAGATGGGGAGCTTATTAGTATTTACAACATGAAATAACATCAACTCTAATTTGGTATTATCAAATTATTTGAAAAGGCAAGGCTGAGCATTGTACAATAAGACCTATAAATGAGATGATCTCTCTGAATTTCAGAAACCGACTGTAAGGGACTCTGCAAGACTATAGTGTTCGTTTTAATTTACAAACGCTTTTTTTTTTTTTTTTTTTTTTTTGAAAGTGTCGTTCTCGTTCAGAAATTCAGGAAGGCCATCAGGAATCTCCACACAAACAGTGGTAGTAAATTTTCATTTAAAATTTTATATCCAATTGGGAAGCAATGAAATCGAACTTTACACATAACATAAATCTAACATCAGCTAATAGTGCTACAGATGCGTAGATCTCCAATGTTCACGGTCATACTTTTAATAATGACAACTACCATTTAAATACTTAACAATTGGCTTAACCTTTTTTTGTTTTTCTACTGAACGAATCTGTTACCTTTTCCAGTTAATCAAAATTTGGAATGAAGGTTTAAACTAAGAAATTTAATGTTTCGAACTGACTGACAGAATTAAACTATTTACTGATTAATATAAATCAAGAAGGTAAGTTGGTTGAGGGTTAAGTGAGTATGGAATTTGGTTTCTGGTCTTCAACAAAACCAGGTTACCGAACAGGCAGAGGTGACCAGGTGTGGAGGTAGAGGTGACTTATGGCATAATTTTTCGAATTTGATTTTTAATATAATTTTTCAGGGTCTCTAATATTTTAATAATTATAATTATTACTTTTGTTTAGTATTTAGCCGAAATGTAATTTAAAAATAACTTAATTTTTTTAATTATTAGTCACAAATGTGTCTATGATCCCTACAGTGTCAGTTTCAACATGGTGGTGTAGGTATCCTTCCTTTAAACTGAATTCACCTTTCAATGGTTTAGAATTTGTGTACTTTACTCCAGATTTATTTTTCTTTTGGACATCTAATATTTTAAGCTCAGAGACATTATCTAGATCTATGACTATCAACATACTTTTTTAAAGTTTAAAACTCTTTTTTTTTTTTTTTCATAGAACGTCTATTTTTTTTACTGTCTAGTAAAATGTAATGTGTGTCATTGTATTCAATTGGTAAGCCACGTATGCTCTGGAGTAAACCTAAACGTCTCAATTTCTACTTTTAGGGTTATTGTTTCAGAAAAAGTGAAACTGACCTCAATCCTAAATCTATTTCAATTTACTGACTACTTCCTCCTAAACTTACATCGATTTACTGAGTGCTCAATCCTAAATCTATTTCAATTTACTGACTACTCCCTCCTAAATTTACATTGATTTACTGAGTGCTCACCCCTAAAACTATTTCAATTAGCTGAGTACTCCCTCCTAAACCTATATCAATTAGCTGAGTACTCCCTCCTAACATGATATCAATTATTTGAGTACTCCCTCCTAACATTAGGTATATTAATTAGCTGAGTACTCCCTCCTAAAATTATATCAATTATCTGAGTACTCCCTCCTAGCATTACCTATATCAATTAGCTGAGTGCTCCCTCCTAACCTGATGAATTAATTCAGATTTGTTTATAGTTTCCTAACTCTTGATAATACTGAAATACCATAAGCATTGTTAGAGGTCGCACCTGTAGCTTTTACACAATATAGAAGATTTAGATAGGTTTTAACCACCATACGGAAAGATGACTGCTGGAGCACAGCGACCAGGGTTTTGATTCCAATTATCATCATCATGTTGTCATCTGAGGTTACTGACAGCTGCAGTTTCCAAGGGACAGGATACTAGGACCAGAGTATCTACATCTGCAATTTCTTCCTGTGACTCAGTAATGGATTAGTGTTAACAGAGTAATGGTAACATATTAATCATGAAGGAGTAATGATTAATGTTAATGATTAAGTGTTATAGTAATAGTAGGTAACGGAGTAATGGATTAGTGTAATGGTAACGGAGTAATGGATTAGTGTAATGGTAACGGATTCGTGATATTTTAGGAATGGTAACGGATTCTGTCAGCAATGGACTATAACGAAGTAAAGGTGAGAGATTTCTGTCTTCTTAGTCCAGTAATAAATCAGACATGGGCATAGGCACTTTTTTTTTCTCTGCTTTTCTTTCGTTTTGTTTGTTTCAAGTGGAGTACTGCTTGGAGTTGCATTATTTAGACTTTTCGCATCGTAGGATAAGATGGGGTTGTATAATGTGTTCGTCGGCCCCCTTTCCTTTTATTTTCCTTTATTTCTCATTTTCTTTGTTTGTTCAGATGCTAGTTTGGGGCATTGCCAGGGCATATGCCAATCTTGGCCCTCACAGTTCCACAGCTATAACACACAATAGCCTATAGTTTGCAGTTACTTGAGGCATATCCTTGAAGGCCACATTTGAACATTTGAAATACTGACATTGATACTGACATTTGAAACAAGTCTTGATTTTCTAGCAGGATTTATGTGTCTTGTTTTAGGTTTGATTAGCATTGCTTGTTTTATATCTTCATCGTCATGCAGGTTGAATAGGTACTACCATGTTGGATGAAATGGTCTTTGTGTTCTTTTTGTTGTTTTACCTTCCCCTTCGTTGTCTACAGAATTTATCAACATGACATGAGGATAGACCTTTTTAACTTCTTTATTAAAGTCATATTTCAGCACCATCATCATGAGCAACTCATGGGCATCTTCAGAGTTGGTTTACCTGATCATTCATTGATCATAGCCAGAAAGGTGCATCTTCGATGAGGTCGTATTTCATGGTTTTTAGTTCATCTCGAAGCTCATGTTGATGCATCATTGTAGCTTGTTTGCATAATATTCAATTGAAGTGTCTCCATTATTTCCTTGGGTTCTCGGAGTTCCTGGACCATTCGTGAGAAATCATCATCCAATTTCGAACCCAGATATGCCAGTAAGTACATTGTTTTTGATTTGGATCTTCTCTGATTCATTGTACTGTTCTGCAGGCTTCTGTGAGTAGTCTATCACAAAAAGACTATCATTTGCGAGCAATTGAATACGAATTCCATTTTTCACTAGGTGAAGTTAGTTTGTTATCCTAGTGGTTCGGCTTCGTCTTCAGTAGATGTCTTGGGAAAACATAAATTTTGCTTCAAATTCCTTGATTCTGTAATCTCTTGTTCTGTTTTAACATCCATTGTAGTGACATCTTCTCCCGAGTTACCTACTTCTTTGGACTTGAGTGCAGATTCATGTGAAGTAACAATGAGGAGATTCTCGAAGGTTGTCATATCCATTTTTCTCTTGAGTGTCGAAAATAATGCTTCTGAACCGAGTTGGTGTAATGATTCTGTAATCTCTTGTTCTGTATTCAGTAAGGGCAGAAAGGATTTAGATGGTCTCATCAGAAACTTGAAGAATGGGGTGTTTCGGTGCGATCAGTACCCGGTCACTGACAAGACTAGAGTTGGGTTGTTCTGTATCAATCTGATACTTTGTCCCAGTGACTGGAAAGTAGCAGGTACTCTCAAATGTGACAAGCCGAAAGTATCAGAGACTGCGGTCACATCGTGTAGGTGTTACTGTTTGCTCTGTTCCCTCGTACCTTTCATTTTCGGTCCAGTCCCAGGTATTTTCCTGGTGGCTCTTCAGTTTCCTCTTCCTGTCACAACCACTTTTCAAGTCACAATCGCATCGGGCAGTCACATCTTCGGCCAATGCGCCTGCACCCTCGCACCGTCCTTGCATTTGCGTCCTGCTCCCATTCCCCCCTTCCCCCTTCCGCTGCCATCCTTTCTTTCGCTGGCCTCCCTCCACCCTCACCTTCCCCCTTTCCGCTGTGCAACCGCCAGCGCTTCTTTTGATTTTCTCCCCTTCCTGTTCCTTCAAAATAATCTTCCAATATTGCACTCATTGTCTTTTCCATTCATTTTAAATCGTTCAATATACCTACCTACTCATTTGCCATTTTAATTTTGTTTGCTTTTAATTTATCTGCATTGTTTTAAGCATTAGGTTTCTCCCTTCAAACAAACATACAAAAAAAAAGTTCCAGAAATTTTTCCCGCAGAAATGTATGGAGTTCGAAACCGAATCATTTTGTTCAATTTTCAATGGGTGTTGAAATTTAGAAAAAATAATTAGTGTAACAAATTAAATTTGACACTTCAAGAGTAAGCGTGCACCCATTGCTCTGTTTCCAAGAATGTACCTTCCTATCGAGATCGAGTACAATTGGAATTCAAAGAACTTTGGCTGCAGCAGCTCACCGGTGCGGGTCAGACGGACGAGGAGGGGACCAGAGGCGGAGTCCCACCCACCGGATTGCTCCACGACCGTGACTTGGCTCATAGGAACATTTGTGACAAGTATCAGGTAAAAGTATCAGGTACCAAAAAGTAACAGGAACAAGTTGCTCCTGTGACTCGAAAAACCTGTCACAACCCATCTCTAGACAAGACTCCATCATTTGAAAAACGAACACCAAATTGTATGAGAGCATTACGACCAGTGAATCCGGGTGGATAGTTGTTATGGAAGGCATACAGCCCTTGTCTAAACCATCTGCTATTCGAAAACAGTTCTCTTCATCATTAGTTTCCATAATCTACCTACAGTCTAGAGATACGGTGGACTCAACGGATTAATAATTATTACAATTATTGTATCGCACTCTTTCAGAAGTGGATTTAAACGGAGTAAACGTAATAAAACTGAGTAACGGAGTAAAAGGTAACGACAGCCCTTGTCTAAACCATCTGCTATTCGAAAACAGTTCTCTTCATCATTAGTTTCCAAAATCTACCTACAGTCTAGAGATACGGTGGACTCAACGGATTAATAATTAATACAATTGTTGTATCGCACTCTTTCAGAAGTGGATTTAAACGGAGTAAACGTAATAAAACGGAGTAACGGAGTAAAAGGTAACGACAGCCCTTGTCTAAACCATCTGCTATTCGAAAACAGTTCTCTCCATCATTAGTTTCCATAATCTACCTACAGTCTAGAGATACGGTGGACTCAACGGATTAATAATTAATACGATTGTTGTATCGCACTCTTTCAGAAGTGGATTTAAACGGAGTAAACGTAATAAAACGGAGTAAAAACAGAGTAACGGAGTAAAAGGTAACGAATTTCTTTCAGCTTAGACTCGGATTAAATTCTTTAACGAATGAGTATCGTGGAGTTAGACGGACAAACATTACATGTCATCTTAACAAGTGGAGGTTTCCCATTAAACGCTCCCTGCGAAGACTTTTCGTATGATGTGGTAGGTACATACTTGGGACCTACATTGTGCCCTCCCAGCTGGTATTATGATTCAATTCAACACATTCATGCATCAAGGTCTGGTCTCGGGTCTTACAATTCCTGTGGTTGATAGAACTAACATCATAACATCGTAACATCTTACTGTGATTCCCCTTCTACGGTGTCATTCAAATCTCAACGGTTTAACATTACGGAGTATGGGTAAAATAGTCATTCATTTATTTCAAAATCAATGATTCATGTTCGATTTCAAACTCGATTATCAATAATCGATGTTCACTTTGATGATCGATTTCGTATTCGATTATCAGCACTTTGTTCATAGTATGAACAACGTAATATTATTACGTCTTCATCCTCAGAAATTTCATCTCTAGAAAGGGGAAATCGCAGTCGTATTTCATCTAACTGGACTTAAACATCTATGTTCTAACCAACCTCCTTTGTGATGCCATCCAACATCACCTGACATCTACTTTTTTCTCGATTTTACGGAGTAATTTTTCGAATAAAAACCTGTCAGACGGATTAACGGAGTAGGATGGAACGGTTTTAACGGAGTATGTAAGGGATTTTATTTCGTGAGGGGGCCCCCATCATCATCAATCTTTCGCCATCGTACGCACCCTTGTGCCAGTTCAAACGTACGAGGCTTTCTCACTGACAGGAAAAATCCATCATTCTTCATCATCATTCATCAGACGAGAAAAAGATTTACGTACGGAGTATCACAAGTGAGACCCTTCGGTGTAACGGATTAACGGTGTAAAAGCAATCAACTGTACTCGGAATACATCGTACAACTTACTGAAAGGAGTTGGTACAGACATCATGCTTTCGGGGTAGAAACAACTAAATAAAACGGTGTACAATTATCATTCATAATACCAGCTTGGGGACATCGGATTTATCATTCCTGTGAAACATATATCACATTAATGAAAGGAGAGAAATTGAGGGCTTTGTTTCCTCTCATCCCATGCCAGATAATCATACGGATTCCGAAATAAATACATTGATTCATTCGAAATCTGCTTCGACGTCGTGACAGGGAAACGGGTTATTTACATACTAGTAAATAAATTGACTCATTACATACCTTAGGTATCTTCGTAAAACGGTGTATTCACTCACGCATCTTTACATCGGCACATGGTTTTCCACAACAATCGGGGCAACATCGATTAGAACACATCGAGACAATACAACCCAATCGATACACTGAATCGATTTATCGAAAAACCTATCGACTCCTAATTGCCTCCAAAATACAAAAAACAATGTTGATTCAAGACATTCAACAGGGAAGAGTTCCCGCGTAAATACAAAATAATAGCGGACCATCTATGCTCAAACTTCACAGGTTTGAATTGAATAACGCTAATGAAGTTCATTTATGTTGTCTTATTTACCCCTGATGTATCAAGCTGATTTGAAGCAGGGTGAACTCAGAAACAACAAAAATATGGAGTAAAATAACAGGTAAGAATGTTTATTACAAAATAGGAAGTTGCAAGGAAAGGATTACAAGCCTGAAGGGCATATGGTGGTTTTAATACAATTACTTTTAGTGAGATCAGTCACAATGACAAGAATAAGATTAGACAAAATTCCGCAGTAAACAATACTTTCCAATTTTCTTTCTCAATCAATTTCAATCCGTGTCTTCACCGTGTTTTCGTGTTTTCAATACTGTTCGTCTTCTACTTAGTTCAATTTTACAAGCTCAATCGTTACCAAATTTACTATTGTCATTCAATTTAATTTTACACTGTCTTAGGTTCACCTGCCTAACTATTTTGGCCAAATCTAGTTGGTAACTTAGTTTGTGCACTCACGTGTTGGGCCCAAAGAATCCTCAACAGTCTTGTATATATAGATAATAGAGAATGGTTTGGGGGTATGACTCTCCAAGTTCAGGCGGGTAGACTCTCGCGCTGACTTTTTGAGAAGGGGGGCAGGGGTGATGTTCAGCCGGAACCTACTAATCGAGTTTGACAGGAACGTTTGGCCAGAACCTACTTGTTGCGCAGTTAAGGGGGAAGTGATGATGGCTGCCTCAAGGTGCCCGTCCACTAGGTCGACAGCGCGGCGCGACGCCAAAAAAAATTTCTAGAAATATAATAGGAAATGAATGGCAGCCCGTTCACTGGGTCGACAGCGCGGCGTGGCGCGGCTTGGGTCGAAAATTTTTCGCAATCTGCCGCTCTCCAGACTTCTGGAGCGCGGCTCCGGGCCGTGTCGCGCCGCGCTGTCGACCTAGTGGACGGAGGGTGAAGCGAAAAATTGTCGACCTCGGTCATTTTCGTCAGTGTTCTGCTTGTGTATACGAGGCTTAATCAATGTGTGAAGCTCGAAAAACTTCCCCCTCGACATTCTAAAATACTTTATAAACTTTTGCTCGTCTCTTGGCTAATCTTGGAACAGGTGATTGTGCTCCCCCAGGTCCATCCTCTTTATTGGATGGACCCAAAATCTTCTCCTTTTCCCACCGATTTGGTCCTCTTATTCTGCTTCCAAAGCTGCAACTAAAATGAACATTTCTTCGTTGTCTGATGAAAACATAATATCTATGCCCGACATTTTCCTGAGAAGGCACCTTCACTCGACGTGGCGAAACAGCGGGTCGGAAAATTTTATCCGCTCCAGCCGCATCCCGCCGCGCCACGCCGCGCTGTCGACCTAGTGGACGGCCAGCTTCAATCACCAATCTAATAACGTCTCCCCTCCAGTCTCTGACGTCATCCACGGCCTCTCCAATTTGATCAGGCTGCCACTCCAGTCAGGTTGGGCAGCCACCCCTGATGTAGTCATAGGCGCTTGGTTCCACTTCTGGATACCATGGTTAAAGTCTGGGTTGGACGCCTCAGATGATGTTCGGCGTCCTTGCAGTGGGGGCGGACCACGCCCCTGGAACTGGCCCAGATTGCCCCTCCACAGTCAGGTGGCTCTGTGGGGGCGGCATCTTGGGGTTCAGGAAGGGGGGTGTTGGTTTACCCCAGGCCGTCACCTTGGTGTGGGCAGTGAGCAGGGGCTCACAAGATGAAATAAAAGCTTCACACTCCATTCGAAGGAAAAAAAACGCTGCAAATCATTGCTCAAAGGTTTATTATTTTCTGTACAGACCACCCTTCTGTATAGATCACTGGTTCTCCATCAATAGCACCTACCACCACCTTCTCCCTTGACCTTCCCTCTAAAATTTCAGCTTCCTGCGTTCAACAGGAGAGAAAATGGCCTTGGAGCTCACTCAGCCGATCAGTGACCACTCATGCGCCTTCAGCATTCTCCATTGACCCGCCCTCTCAAATTTCAGGTTCCTGCGTTCAACAGGAGAGGAAATGGCCTTGGAGCTCACTCAGCTGATCAGTGACCACTCAGGCGCCTTCAGCATTCTCCCTTGACCTTCCCTCTCAAATTTCAGGTTCCTGCGTTCAACAGGGGAGGAAATGGCCTTGGAGCTCACTCAGCTGATCAGTGACCACTCAGGCACCTTCAGCATTCTCCATTGACCCGCCCTCTAAAATTTCAGCTTCCTGCGTTCAACAGGAGAGGAAATGGCCTTGGAGCTCACTCAGCTGATCAGCGACCACTCAGGCGCCTTCAGCATTCTCTATTGACCCGCCCTCTCAAAATTCAGGTTCCTGCGTTCAACAGGAGAGAAAATGGCCGTGGAGCTCACTCAGCTGATCAGTGACCACTCAGGCGCCTTCAGCATTCTCCTTTGACCCGCCCTCTCAAATTTCAGGTTCCTGCGTTCAACAGGAGAGAAAATGGCCTTGGAGCTCACTCAGCTGATCAGTGACCACTCAGGTGCCTTCAGCATTCTCCTTTGACCCTGTCTGTTTTATCGAAGGAAAACCTTCAAGTACTCGTAGGGACCGAACGGTTTGCCCTACAGAGCTCCGGGTGGTCTCAAAAATTTTTAAAAATTCAGTACTATTTAAAATTAGTGAAAAAACGATACCTTTATTTCGAGAGTTTTCGAGCTAGGGCACTCTTGAAAATTTCAACCCTTAATTTCCACCCCTTAGAAGTGACCTACATCAACCAAAAGCTTCGCGGCACAACTAGACCCCAAATGGGGCCCATATACCAAATTTCATCGAAATCGGTCCATGGTAACTAAGAAAAGTGCCGCGTACGGCGTACGGCGGACGGACGGAAATTTTTTTATTCGATTTTCGTATTCTACGTACCTTGAAACGTAAAACATCAAATTTTGAGGGGGGGTTAAAATTTTTTTTTGGTTTATTATTTTCAATAATAAGCCTTTGGAATCGAGCAAGAAAAAAAAAATTTTAACCCCCCCTCAAAATTTGATGTTTTACGTTTCAAGGTACGTAGAATACGAAAATCGAATAAAAAAATTTCCGTCCGTCCGCCGTAAGCCGTACGCCGTACGCCGTACGCGGCACTTTTCTTAGTTACCATGGACCGATTTCGATGAAATTTGGTATATGGGCTCCATTTGGGGTCTAGTTGTGCGCCGAAGCTTTTGGTTGATGTAGGTCACTTCTAAGGGGTGAAAATTAAGGGTTGAAATTTTCAAGAGTGCCCTAGCTCGAAAACTCTCGAAATAAAGGTATCGTTTTTTCACTAATTTTAAATAGTACTGAATTTTTAAAAATTTTTGAGACCACCCGGAGCTCTGTAGGGCAAACCGTTCGGTCCCTACGAGTACTTGAAGCTTTTCCTTCGATAAAACAGAATCATGAGTGTGAATCGCAAAAGAGGTCTAATCTCCGTTGAAATTTTTTCTGATTAAGATGCGATCGCTGTTCATTTCTTCGATTTGTATACAGTTTTGCCTTCTGCGTAACCAACCAGTAATCAAATTTCCATAATCAAAAGTCAATGGAGAATACTGAAGGCGCCTGAGTGGTCACTGATCAGCTGAGTGAGCTCCAAGGCCATTTCCTCTCCTGTTCAACGCAGGAACCTGAAATTTGAGAGGGCGGGTCAATTGAGAATGCTGAAGGAGCCTGAGTGGTCACTGATCAGCTGAGTGAGCTCCAAGGCCATTTCCTCTCCTGTTGAACGCAGGAACCTGAAATTTGAGAGGGCGGGTCAATTGAGAATGCTGAAGGCGCCTGAGTGGTCACTGATCAGCTGTGTTAGCTCCAAGGCCATTTCCTCTCCTGTTGAACGCAGGAACCTGAAATTTGAGAGGGCGGGTCAATTGAGAATGCTGATGGCGCCTGAGTGGTCACTGATCAGCTGAGTGAGCTCCAAGGCCATTTTCTCTCCTGTTGAACGCAGGAACCCTGAAATTTGAGAGGGCGGGTCAATAGAGAATGCTGAAGGCGCCTGAGTGGTCACTGATCAGCTGAGTGAGCTCCAAGGCCATTTCCTCTCCTGTTGAACGCAGGAAGCTGAAATTTTAGAGGGCGGGTCAATGGAGAATGCTGAAGGTGCCTGAGTGGTCACTGATCAGCTGAGTGAGCTCCAAGGCCATTTCCTCTCCTGTTGAACGCAGGAAGCTGAAATTTGAGAGGGAAGGTCAAGGGAGAATGCTGAAGGCGCCTGAGTGGTCACTGATCAGCTGAGTGAGCTCCAAGGCCATTTCCTCTCCTGTTGAACGCAGGAACCTGAAATTTGAGAGGCAGGGTCAAAGGAGAATGCTGAAGGCGCCTGAGTGGTCACTGATCAGCTGAGTGAGCTCCAAGGCCATTTCCTCTCCTGTTGAACGCAGGAACCTGAAATTTGAGAGGGCGGGTCAATGGAGAATGCTGGAGGCGCATGAGTGGTCACTGATCAGCTGAGTGAGCTCCGAAGCCATTTTCTCTCCTGTTGAACGCAGGAAGCTGAAATTTTAGAGGGAAGGTCAAGGGAGGTGGTGGTAGGTGCTATTGATGGAGAACCAGTGATCTATACAGAAGGGTGATCTGTACAGAAAATAATAAACCTTTGAGCAATGATTTGCAGCGTTTTCTTGCTCGATTCCAAAGGCTTATTATTGAAAATAATAAACCAAAACTCGATTTACGATTTTTGTCGCTGACAAGGGACTTGCATAACTGGATCCACTCTATTATGAAACAGGAGAGGAAATGGCCTTGGAGCTCACTCAGCTGATCAGTGACCACTCAGGCACCTTCAGCAATCTCCATTGACCCGCCCTCTAAAATTTCAGCTTCCTGCGTTCAACAGGAGAGGAAATGGCCTTGGAGCTCGCTCAGCTGATCAGTGACCACTCAGGCGCCTTCAGTATCCTCCATTGACTTTTGATTATGGAAATTTGATTACTGGTTACGCAGAAGGCAAACTGTATACAAATCGAAGAAATGAACAGCGATCGCATTTTAGTCAGAAAAAATTTCAACGGAGATTAGACCTCTTTTGCGATTCACACTCATGATTCTGTTTTATCGAAGGAAAACCTTCAAGTACTCGTAGGGACTGAACGGTTTGCCCTACAGAGCTCCGGGTGGTCTCAAAAATTTTTTAAAATTCAGTACTATTTAAATTGAGTGAAAAAACGATACCTTTATTTCGAGAGTTTTCGAGCTAGGGCATTCTTGAAAATTTCAACCCTTAATTTTCACCCCTTAGAAGTGACCTACATCAACCAAAAGCTTCGCGGCACAACTAGACCCCAAATGGAGCCCATATACCAAATTTCATCGAAATCGGTCCATGGTAACTAAGAAAAGTGCCGCGTACGGCGTACGGCGTACGGCGTACGGCGTACGGCGGACGGACGGAAATTTTTTTATTCGATTTTCGGATTCTACGTACCTTGAAACGTAAAACATCGAATTTTGAGGGGGGGTTAAAATTTTTTTTTTCTTGCTCGATTCCAAAGGCTTATTATTGAAAATAATAAACCAAAAAAGAATTCCTTCATTTAGAAATTTGATTAGGTACTGGTTGCTAAGGAAATAAATGGTTGCTAAGGACGCAAAACTTAGTACAACTTGAAGAAACGAACAGATTTTGGTCAGCTAAAATATGAACTTAGATTAGACCTCTATTGCAATTCACACTCGTGTTCCTGATTTATCGTAAGTCCAACCCTTAATTTCTCGTTAGGAGCGAACGGTTTGTCCTACAGAGCTCCGCGTGGTCTCTAAACATTTTAAAGATTCAATACTATTTAGAATTGGTGGAAAAAATATATAGGTAGGTACCTTTATTTCGAGAGTTTTCGAGCTAGGGCAGTTTTGAAATTTTCAACCCTTAATTTTCACCCCTTAGAAGTGACTGACATCAACCGTGGCAAAGTGCGTACCTAAAAACGTAGACCAACAAATTTTGAGGGGGTAAACTTTTTTTTTTCTTGGTCGATTCCAAAGGTTCATTATTGAAAATAATAAACCTAAAGGTTCTTTCTGCTACGAGCTGACTTAACAGTGGAGTTTAAGTACCAGGGGTTCAGATGGACTTTATATAGCTTGCAGCAAGTCAAGGAGATGTAGATGAAAGGGATGCTGGATGAGTAGATATTTGAAATTCTTGAAGATCCTGAAGTGTTTATTCAGATCGCTTGAAGTGAAAAAGTTGATGTAAGAGGCCGATTATAAACAATCTGCTTGCTTGATGGTACCTACCATCAAGAGACGTAGAGCACAGTCTAAAGTCTGACGAGGGTAGCACAATATTATACCTAATGACAATTTTGATGCCCGTACGATGAATGAGAAGAGATGTGTGAATTTCAACTCTAGAACGTCACCGGAAAGAGGTTCTCGTTTGTAGTGGCATCTCCAACCATGATGGTCCACCACAGATAGGGTGAGCCGACTTCTGATGGATACAAGCCCCTGCAACCGCACTTGGCGGCATTACTCTCAGTCCGTAGATGTTTCCCCCATTCGAGTTGACTCAAGAATATTCACCACCCGATGAGCTACGACAATTTTTAGTAGATACTTCAGGAGGTGATTTTAGCCGGCATAAAAACATGGTTGAGTTTGTGAAAACTTGTTGAAAGAAGATGACCTATAATCTGAACATAGAGGAATATAGGGAATACTATCTGCCCTCATGGGCGAATAGGAAGTACGGAGAACATAGAAGAAATAGGAGGATCAAAAAAATAGGCCTTGGATCAAAAAAAAAAAAAAAAAAGCTGCAAATTATTACCTACACAATGGTTTTCATTTTTCTATATTGATCACTCGTCTGCAAAGCCACCAACCATCCAACATGAAGAAAAACATCGATCGCATTTCGGTCAGCTGAAATTTGAACGGAGATTAGGCCTATTTTGCGATTCACACTCGTGTCAATGCTAAGTGGCAAAAGTGCCGCGGCGGACGGCGGACGGACGGCCAAATTTTTATTCGATTTTTGGATTCTACGTACCTTGAAACGTAAACCATCAAATTTTGAGGGGGTGTTAAAACATTTCTTTTCTTGGTCGATTCCAAAGGTTCATTATTGAAAATAATAAACCAAAAACGTAACAAATTTTTACACAAAGGTTTAATAATTGTATATATAGATCACTCGTCTGCAAAGAACACAGCTTTGCCATTGCCACTTAGATGATCCCCTATGAAAATCATCATGATAAGTAGTTATCTAACGCAGCATCATCAGGCTGTGAGTCATGATGGTGATTTGTCCAATTTCCTTCCTGTACGGTGTACCACAAGGGTCCGTTTTGGGGCCGATACTATTCCTCATATTGGTTTATTATCTTCAATAATGAACCTTTGGAATCGACCAAGAAATATTTTTTAACCCCCCTCAAAATTTGTTGGTTTACTTTTCAAGGTACGTAGAATCCAAAAATCGAATAAAACGCTGCAAATTATTACAGAATGGTTTATTATTTTTCTATATTGATCGGACGGACGGCCAAATTTTTATTCGATTTTTGGATTCTACGTACCTTAAACCATCAAATTTTGAAGGGGTGTTACACAATTTTTTTCTTGGTCGATTCCAAAGGTTCATCATTGAAAATAATAAACCAATAGGAGGTACACTTGCCCTCTAATTCTGTGTTTAAAGATAGGAGGATTGTTTTTGAAATCCAATAGGTCTGAACTGAGGCCTCCAATCGAAAAACACCGAAATAGACGTGAAAGAGCATTAAAAAATCTTTACAGTCATGTGCATATCATGGAGCTACGTTGGAATATGATGGCATTGCAGGGGCTGGAAGTAAAAACGGATTTTGTGCAGCACAATATTTTGCCTTCTTGGAACTCAACATTTCATTTTCAAATTAAGCATGGCGTTATGTATCTATAGAAGCTTCTAATTACTTCCTTTAACGAGTGCTTCGTAGTATTTGAGGACATTCATGTTTATAGTAGAACAATCTGTTCAAAAAATAATAAACTATGTTTTTCCATTGGATTCTGGCTTCTTGGCTTCTATTGGAAAAAATACAGTTTATTAAATTTGAACAGGTTGTTCTACTCGTTTTTACTTCAAGCCCCTGTAATGCCATCATAATATGATCTTTACAGTCATGTGCTTATCAGGGAGCTATGTTGGAATATTATTCCAACATAGCTCCCTGATATGCACATGACTGTAAAGATTTTTTAATGCTCTTTCACGTCTATTTCGGTGTTTTTCGATTGGATGTTTCAGTTCCGACCTATTGTACCTATTTCAAAAACATTCCTCCTATCTTTTAACACAGAATTAGAGGGCAAGTGTACCTCCTATTTTTCGGTCCGGGCAAGAGGGGGGTGAACTTTCACTTTCATTTCCCGACCAATGTATGCTGGTGTAAGCCGTTCCCTCTCTATCCTCTACCTGGAGGAACTGGAGAGCTTTGAGAGAAGTTGAGGTCCAGTAGGCATTTAGAAATTCGGAAGACAGTTGTTTTCGCCTCCAGCAATATTGTTTGATACAATTCGTAGAGACATGCCTGCAGATGAATACAATGCAGTACATAGTCGACTATCAACGCAAACACCGATGACGTAATTTGATGAACTAAAAATTGTCAGATACCTTGAAATCAGAACAGGAGAGACTAAAAAATCGCCCGAGAAGGAATTTTTCAGCTGTCAACTTACCATAAATTTTTGACCCATCGGAATAGCTTCGTTTTCTTCAAAATTTCGATGAGATAAACCTAACAAATGTCTTCAACTTGGTACTTCCAAAACCTACCGACGCAAATTGTGGTATAAATTCACCTTGCTGTTTTCGATAGATTCCTGAGACTGGTAGGTACCTACAAGACCCTCAAACGTGGTAGGGGATGAATATTTACATCCCATTCCGTCGTTCATCAGATATTTTCGACACGGTTTAACGGAAACGGAATTTTGTTGTGGTCAGTAGTGAAGGACCCCTGAATCAGGTGGTGGAGTAGGCAGTATCAGTGTCTAAAGAAGGGAATGTCATGACGTAGCACCTTGTCGCTTGGTCCCATTCCCTTATATGGCACACCCCACCAGCCACTCAACTTCTTGACATCCCTCTAGACGACCTCCTCAGGATCGCCCCCTCAAACAGTCGTTCCAGCAGCAAAACAAACATTTGCCCGGATCCATGTTCGGCCCAAGATACAACATCATATATTTTGATTATTTCAATTTTCATGATGTAGGTAGTACTAATTCAATCATGTACCTAAGGACTTGATGTTAGCTTTATGTCCATAAACCGATTCTTTCTAATATTTTCAATTTATAAATCGGTTATTTTTAACATACATTGGTCAGAACGCTCGACATCAAATTTTAAAATATTTTGCTGGATGGATTTGGATCTTGGTTTTTAGTCTAATCACGTTTGAAGATCTTTACAGTAGGAACTAGGTTCTTTTAGATAATTTTTTGAGGTTTTTTTAAAACTGGATTTCTCTCATAAGAATATCTACATTTTACGGTAAAAACTTATATTTCAAAAATGACTGGTAATCGGTTAAAATATTTCTTTGAGAATTGGCTCATCTCTTGTCGCAAGAATGGGACTTTTTCATTCCTTAAGATATGAAAAACATGCAAATTTTTATGAAGGATAGATCTCCAGAAACTTTAGAAATTCCTATAAAAAATTGGATTCCACGTTACAATTCAAAGTTTATTTCATCAAGTCGTACCCATCGATTGAATAGTGGATCCCGTTGGATCGAACATTCGTGCAGCACGAGTGAATGAGCGAATTTTCGAAGAAACATTCTGATCGATTTTCTGAAAAATTTCACTTAAAAAAATATCTACATTACATGTCTTGGCTATTACTGATTTTTTCACGTTGTAGGGTACGACGAATATTCGAGTCGTTGGTCCTTGGGAAAAAACCACAAAAATTTAAAAAATTCTTTCTAATTTTAAAAATCATAATTATTTTTATTTTTTGGGGGAGGGGGGGGGGGTGGACTCGAGGAACACCTTGTATAACTAAAAGGTATGACACTAGTATTTTGATAAGAATATTTTAAAAATTTGATTTTGATGAATTAAATGGAATTTATAATAGCTTCATTTTCATTAAAAATTCGCTAAAAAGGTGGGAAGATAAAATTTAAATTTGAAACATAAAATTTATTATAAACTACCTATGAAATTGGTTGGAAAAAGTTTGAAATTTGTTAAAAATTATAAAATTGGCTGGAAAAACCATAAATTGATTGAAACAATCATGAATTGGTTAGCAAAAGTTATACAATTATGAATTGGTTAGAAAAAAAAAGAATAAAATTGGTTGAAAAAATTTAAAAATTATAAAATTGGTTGGAAAAATCTTAAAATTGGTTGTAAAAATTATAAAAATGATTGAAAAATTATGAGTCGGTTGGAAAACGCTGCAAATTATTACACAATGGTTTATTATTTTTCTATATTGATCACTCGTCTGCAAAGCCACCAACCATCCAACATGAAGAAAAACATCGATCGCATTTCGGTCAGCTAGAATTTGAACGGAGATTAGGCCTCTTTTGTGATTCGCACTCGTGTTTCTGACTTATCGTACGTCCAACCCTTCAATTCTCGTAGGGAGCGTACGGTTTGTCCTACAGAGCTCCGCGTGGTCTCGAAAAATTCTATACTATCTCGAATTGATGGAAAAACAATAACTTTATATCAAAATTGTTTGAGTTAGGGCGTTTTCAAAATTCATTTTTGAACCCTTAGAAGTGACCTACATCAACCAAAATCTTCGGGGCACAACTAGACCCCAAATGGAGCCTACGTACCAAATTTCATCAAAATCGGTCAATGCTAAGTGGGGAAAGTTCCGCGGACGGCGGACGGACGGCCAAATTTTTATTCGATTTTTGGATTCTACGTACCTTGAAACGTAAACCAACAAATTTTGAGGGGGTGTTGAAAATTTTTTTTGTTGGTCGATTCCAAAGGTTCATTATTGAAAATAATGAACCAAAATTCATAAAATTAGTTGATAAAATTATGAATTGGTTGGAAAAATAAAGAAAATGCTTAAAACAATGATGAAATTGGAGAGAAAAAATGATGAAATTGATTGAAAAACGTAACAAACTATTACACAAAGGTTTAATAATTTTCTATATAGATCACTCGTCTGCAAAGAACACAGCTTTGCCATTGCCACTTAGATGATCCTCTATGAAAATCATCGTCCCCGGACTGATAGTAGCCGCTGCGCATGCGCAAACGAATATTTCCTAGTAACAGCCATAACTTCTACATTTCCCATCGGATTTCAACGACATTTTCAGGAACTATGCGAGTTGGGGTGGAGATGGCCCCCTGTGAAAATCATGGCCCCTAAATTCAAAGTATTTTGAGCGCATGCGCAAACGTGAAATCCTTGTAACAGCCGTAACTTCTAGATTTTCCGACAAAATTCAGAGATTGTGCGGGTTGACGTGTAGAGTCCCCTATGCGGGTAGTGCAAGGTACCTACAGATTGATGTTTTGAGATTAGCTACTATGCAATTGGGTTATGGATACGAGGAAGCTAAGTGCCACACCCACTTGGCAGACTTTTTTTGGTCGATTCCAAAGGTTCATAATTGATAATAATAAACCAAAATTATGAATTGCACGGGAAAGAGCTTTATTCGATGAGGCAGGTAGTTCTGCGCAGTGATGGGCGAATTCTTATTCATAAATACGATTATGAATACAAATCATATCTGCGACTTATGATTATGAATACGATTACAGGTATGAATATGAATACAAACACAATTGTATTCACACTTTGAATACGATTTTCCCCCGTATTCGTATTATGAATACGATTTTATAATTTCCTCAAAAATCGAATTTTTTAAACGATTTTCCCTGAAAATTTTACTTTTTAAATTGATTTTCTCCCGAACTCTGGACATATTTATGACCTATAATTTTCAAAATAATCGATCAAAATTCGAAACGCTCACCAATTCTTATAGGATTTTTCACTCAGAATCTAATGAGACCAATCGCTACGACCAACTGAATAGAAAGTACGACGAAATGTCCGGTAAAAATCATAGTTTTTTAATGATTTCCAGTGCTAATCGTTTAAAAAAATACGATTTTCAGCGGAAATGTCGTCGTAGTTTCTATATGGTTGGTCGTAGCGACCTGGTATTGGTCTCAGTCGATTCTGCGTGAAAAATCCTATAAGAATATATGAGCGTTTCGAAGTTCGATTGATTATTTGGACAATGTTAGGTTAGAAATATGTCCAGAGTTCGGGAGAAAATAAATTAAAAAACGCTGCAAATCATTGCTCAAAGGTTTATTATTTTCTGTATAGATCACCCTTCTGTATAGATCACTGGTTCTCCATCAATAGCACCTACCACCATCTGTATTCTCCATTGACCCGCCCTCTCAAATTTCAGCTTCCTGCGTTCAACAGAAGAGAAAATGGCCTTGGAGCTCACTCAGCTGATCAGTGACCACTCAGGCGCCTTCAGCATTCTCCATTGACCCGCCCTCTCAAATTTCAGCTTCCTGCGTTCAACAGAAGAGAAAATGGCCTTGGAGCTCACTCAGCTGATCAGTGACCACTCAGGCACCTCCAGCATTCTCCATTGACCCGCCCTCTAAAATTTCAGCTTCCTGCGTTCAACAGGAGAGAAAATGGCCTTGGAGCTCACTCAGCTGATCAGTGACCACTCATGCGCCTTCAGCATTCTCCATTGACCCGCCCTCTCAAATTTCAGGTTCCTGCGTTCAACAGGAGAGGATATGGCTTTGGAGCTCACTCAGCTGATCAGTGACCACTCATGCGCCTTCAGCATTCTCCATTGACCCGCCCTCTCAAATTTCAGGTTCCTGCGTTCAACAGGAGAGGAAATGGCCTTGGAGCTAACTCAGCTGATCAGTGACCACTCAGGCGCCTTCAGCATTCTCAATTGACCCGCCCTCTCAAATTTCAGGTTCCTGCGATCAACAGGAGAGGAAATGGCCTTGGAGCTCACTCAGCTGATCAGTGACCACTCAGGCTCCTTCAGCATTCTCAATTGACCCGCCCTCTCAAATTTCAGGTTCCTGCGTTGAACAGGAGAGGAAATGGCCTTGGAGCTCACTCAGCTGATCAGTGACCACTCAGGCGCCTTCAGTATTCTCCATTGAGTTTTGATTATGGAAATTTGATTACTGGTTGGTTACGCAGAAGGCAAAACTGTATACAAATCGAAGAAATGAACAGCGATCGCATTTTAATCAGAAAAAATTTCAACGGAGATTAGACCTCTTTTGCGATTCACACTCATGATTCTGTTTTATCGAAGGAAAAGCTTCAAGTACTCGTAGGGACCGAACGGTTTGCCCTACAGAGCTCCGGGTGGTCTCAAAAATTTTTAAAAATTCAGTACTATTTAAAATTAGTGAAAAAACGATACCTTTATTTCGAGAGTTTTCGAGCTAGGGCACTCTTGAAAATTTCAACCCTTAATTTTCACCCCTTAGAAGTGACCTACATCAACCAAAAGCTTCGGCGCACAACTAGACCCCAAATGGAGCCTATATACCAAATTTCATCGAAATCGGTCCATGGTAACTAAGAAAAGTGCCGCGTACGGCGTACGGCGTACGGCGGACGGACGGAAATTTTTTTATTCGATTTTCGTATTCTACGTACCTTGAAACGTAAAACATCAAATTTTGAGGGGGGGTTAAAATTTTTTTTTTCTTGCTCGATTCCAAAGGCTTATTATTGAAAATAATAAACCAAAAATTATAATTTTCAGGGAAAATCGTTTAAAAAATTCGATTTTTGGGGAAATCATAGTAAAAATCATAAAATCGTGTTCAAAATACGAATACGGGGGAAAATCGTATTTAAAGTGTGAATACAGTTGTAGTCGTATTAATAATCATAAAGTCGCAGATATGATTTGTATTCATAATCGATTCGCCCATCTCTGGTTCTGCGGGTGACCAAAAGCTACCAGAACGAGTCCCCACTCGAGGAGTTTTCCGCGACGAGTCACCCGACGGTCGCCCACCGCGCCGAGACGCCCACTCCGCGCCCATGTGGTTCCAGAACCTCCTCACCGGGCTGACGCACCGCTGCCGCCCCTCCCACGCGCCTCCCGCTCCGGACGAAATAGGCGAGGAAGCGGAGCCCCGAGCGACCCTCGCGGGAGCGGGAATCGACTCGTCTGACTCACTACCAACTTAGAGCCCGTGACGTCACGGCGCCGCTCGGAGCATGCGCTCTCTTCCCCTCCCCACACAATCTATTTAAATCCATATGTATGTCCTCGCTCTCAGCATTGGTGAAGTAGAAGTGTTGCGAATAAGGCCAGACTCAGTCGTTTTTTCTCGTTCTCTCTCTCTTTTTCTCCCTTCATTTTAAACAAAAAAAGTAGTTTCTTTTTTCCTACAAAAGGAAAAACCCCTCCCGGTGGATTTTCATATGGCAGACCAAGGTGTAAAGAGGAACATCCCTATCAAATTGGGAGACTTCTCCGTCATCGACACCGAGTTCAGCAACATCCGCGAGAGGTTCGACGCGGAAATGCGCAAAATGGAAGACGAAATGACGAGATTCAGAAGCGAGCTGATGAACCGCGAGTCCAACTTCTTCAAAACAACCACCAGGTACCTCCCGCCTCTTATCACCTGCATGCTCTCAGCCTGTCATGCCGGCACCCCCTCGAATGCCGGTTGAATTCAGTATAAACAAAACGTCTTTGATGATTTTTGAAACCTTTTTTTTGTTGAGATTTTTGGTTTGCGATCTTCTTGTTGTTTTGTCGCCACCAAAGTCAACTGATGAAGTCCGTAGGTACTCAAGGCAGCTCATAATAATCAATCAATATCCAGAATAGTGTAGATAAGAAACATTGAATCTGAAGGTACCTACTGAATTATAACTGAATTTTACCTTTAATACTTCAACTTCAACATGATAGCAGTACCTACCTGCATACCTACTACTTACCTAATCGGTTTATATTGAATAACAACTGGAATTCGCTGTTCATGCAATTTCATGATTTTCGTGCTAAACCAAATTTTGAATTATAATTTTCCATAATACACCTTTAGAATTGAGCAAAAAGTAATATCAATAATAGAAAAAGTTAACCCCTCCCCCCTCAAAATTTGATGGTTTACATTTTCAAGGTATTTAGAACCCAAAAATGCTTTATGCGGCACTTTGCTCAGTTCCCGTGGACTGAATTTGATGAAATTTGGTTCCTTTTGGGATCTAGTTGAGTCTAGAGGTTTTTAGTTATTGTCAGTCACTTCTAAGGGATAAAGAGTTTATTCACGCAGTATGAGTTGATGAAATAATAAAGAAATGTAAAGAAATTCGATATATTAGCTTATATGACAGAGTAGTCAGCCTTGTGGGTGTGCCACATAGCACGAATCGTTAAAATATACAATCAACCTCTTAAATAGTTTAAAAAAAAACTCAAAAAATATTCTTTTCGTCACCTCGAACTCATAGAGTACCCACATGTGCCTATATTGTTTTTTTTTTCGATTCAGTATACCATACCAACATACTGTATGCATTGGGTATGTTTTGAAGAGGTTAGGAGTCCATATTCATGTTCTACTCGTCCCCACGAACTCCTAGAGAACCCACAAGTACATTAGTGTTTTTTTTTCGATTTTCAGTATACCATACCAACATATTATTGCATAAACAGGGAATGTTTTGAAGATGTTAGGAGTCCATATTCATGTTCTACTCGTCTCCACACGTTCTAGAGTACACACGTACATTGTTTTTTTTTTAACCCTAATCGGACCATGGTGTCACTAGTGTCACCGAAAACATCTTAGGAATTCCACAAGAGTCACCAGATTAACTAAATTTAAATTGCAATTAAAAATTAAAGAACAGAGCTGAATTTTTAAACCATTTTTTGTAAGTTATTAAAAGTCAAAAAATGAAGTTATGAGGAACATTTTTTCATCAATTTCCTCGGTAATTTTTGTTATTATCCTATTTTGAGACTTGCAATAGCCCACAAAAAATTCTGCTGTCCATCAAATTTAGAATTGCGATTTAATTTTGGTTACTCCGGTGACACTTAGAGACATCTGTGGAGTTCTTGAGATGTTTTCTGTGACACCGTGGTCCAAGTAGGGTTAAATTAGGTTTGAAAAAAGGTTGTATTCCTGGCAAAAAATTACGAAGGGGGATAGGGAGGAGGGGTTACAATTCAACGTTTTTTGTAAAAGCTAATTAAAAATTAATTACGAGCTTGGTTCATAATGGCGTTTCGTATATGAAAGATTGGGTTCATAATAACAAAGAAAATACGTGAGAACTATACAAAGAAATGAAAATGTCAAAAATATACTAAACACGTCTGCCAAGTTGGTGTGGCACATAGCTTCCTCATATCCATAACCCAGTTGTATAGATGATCCGATGCATAGTAGTTATTCTCAAAACATCAAAACAAGTTAATCTGTAACATCACTGAAAATTTCATTGAAATCGGATGGAAAATGTAGAAGTTATGGCCGTTACAAGGAATTCACGTTTGCGCATGCGCAGTAGCTATTATCAGTCCGAAGGTGGTGATTTTCATAGGAGACCGTCTACACATCAACTCGCAAAATCCCTGAAAATTTCATTGAAATCGGATGGAAAATGTAGAAGTTATGGCCGTTACAAGGAATTCACATTTGCGCATGCGCAGTCGCTTCTATCAGTCCGGGGATGATGATTTTCATAGGGGACCGTCTACACACCAACCCGCACAATCCCTGAAAATTTCATTGAAATCGGACAATAACTTCGTATAGTTATGCGCGTTACAAGGAATTCATGACAGACAGACAGACAGACAGACACACAGACACACAGACACTGAACCAAAATTGTTCAGAAAGGTCTAAAACGCAAAACGCGAGTGAAAATTTTGATTTTGGAGAACTTTCTTTTTCGACCTTGAAAAGTGAAAACAAAGCTTCCGCTACCTTGGTAGACTCGGAGGCAAAATTGTCATCAAAATCTGGTGAAAAATGTAGATGTTATGGCATTTATAGGTCTTTACGTTTGCGCATGTACAGAGGCTCCTATCAGTCCGGGAGCAATGATTTCCATAGGGGACCATCTACACCCTAATCCGCACAATCTCTGAGAATTTCATCGAAATGGGACAATAACTTTGCATAGTTTTGCCTGTTACAAGGATTTCATGACAGACACACAGACAGACAGACACGGGACCAAAATTGTTCAAAAAGGCTAAAAACGTAAAACGCGAGTGGAAATTTTGATTTTTGAGAATGTTTTTGTTTCAACCTTGAATAGTGAAAACAAAGCTTCCGCTACCTTGGCAGACTTGGAAGCAAAAATCTTAAACTTCAAGAATTGTTTTAGAATGTTTCAAAACGGAATGAAATAATGTTCAAAATTGTCCCTGGTGATACTTTTGAGGTGGCTTCAAGTACGAGAATTCCCTAAACGGTATTTTTAGTAATGTTTTTGTTCGTTTTTTTTTTGTGTATAAATTACTGTCTCGATCTTTTTCTTAGAAGATCGAAAAAATCGACAAGTTTCAAAGAATTGCTAAAAATCGGTTAAAACGTTCCTTTGAAAATTCGCTCATGCTGCTCGACTGGGATTTTGTGTACATCTTCAAGGATTTGCGCAAGGTTTTGCGCAGTGACCGAATTTCCCTAGATCCAATTTGGAAAATTTTGCTTCGACTCCAAATACCTACATCATACATGTTTCTATTACGGCCTCTATAAATTTCAACGTAACTTCAATGTAAACTATCAATCAACAAAAAAAAAAAAAAAACTCTGAAACAACATAAAATTACCTATTAATATTTTTTGAGCAAATCTTCATTTTTTCATAATGAACACGCTGAATAGTGTTCACAATTCAGGGTTCCATAAAGGAAGTTCCCCCTCATTCAACAAGTTTGTGATTTGTAAACCCATTATAACTGAACATTCTTTGATAATTGTCTGTATTTATTGAAAGACATACATGCAGTTGAGCATTTCTGTATTGTGAAACACCTTATGGTTGTTCAGGACTCCCGGGAATAGGAAGAACCAATTTACCAATCTCTCAAGATTTCTGTAGGACAAGGCAGAGTCTGCCGCATTTTTTGTTCAATCGTGATACTCTAACAACTAGTGATCATAACATTCGCTACTGATGCCCTGAAGATGTCAAGTACATTCAGCGAAACGTTCCTTAATCCAGGGTTTGTACTCGTTTAAACAAATATTTTAAACGCTGTTTTGAACACGTTTTTGAAATACGGGTTGTTTTGAAAAATGTGTTTCAAATTGTGTAAAAAAAAATTTAATGCCGCCCTCCTGAGTTGTTTCAAACTGGACCAGTAGGAAATAAGCAACAAAAAACATGATATGTACAAAGTGTGTTCATGTGTTTTTTTTTTGTCTCTACCCTTGCAGTACTTTTATTGTGGTAATCGGAGTTTTTCAAAATTAATTTTAATTTTCAATGAATTACCTATGCGTGCCTTGAGTATGAGTTTATTACTAAAATCGTGATGCACATTTCTGCCTTTTTGAAAATAAATTTGGGTGCTTCATTTCTCAGCTGTTAGGCATGTGAAGCACAGCTTTGTGGAAATTTTTCGTGCTTCTTGTGCAGTTCTTTAAAAACCTGTTTCAAACCGAGTTTAAAACAGTTTAAACAGCTTAAGAAAACCTTCGTCTCACAGAGGAGAAAAACGTTTTAAAATTAAACAACATTAAGAACTTTTTTGTATTTAATAGGATAAACTTCTTTTTTTTTCAACTCTGGGTTAATCTGAACTTTTCATCATTTTCGAAATGATGTCATTTCATTCGCATTATTGCATGAATTTGGATAGTTTGATTATGGTAGACACTGGACTGGTTTGCTGCCGATTCACAGCTCTCACGAAAAATGTATGCTTACACTGCCACGCTTGAACCCTATTATGGATTTTTATGGAAAGAAGGTTTTAGATTAGTGATTATGATGTACTGATGATCACCAGTTTATAATAAAACCATCACGGCAACGTAATTTGAAAATGAACGACTGTAATCAACTTTGGCCATTCACTTCATTTTACGGGACCCAAGCCACGAGATTTGTTGTCCTTCAGTCAAGTTCAATCACAGATTCGGTATTCCTTTCATCACACTTGCAGACATTTCCGACTTGAATACTCTGAGTGTAGATTCAACTGTAGATTCTACTGAATGTAGTTCAATTACAAATTCGGTATTTCTTGAAGTATTTGCGGTCTTCATCACATTTCCAGACATTTCCGACTTGAATACTCTGAGTGTAGATTCAACTGTAGATTCTACTAAATGTAGTTCAATTACAAATTCGGTATTTCTTGAAGTATTTGCGGTCTTCATCACATTTCCAGACATTTCCGACTTGAATACTCTGAGTGTAGATTCAACTGTAGATTCTACTGAATGTAGTTCAATTACAAATTCGGTATTTCTTGAAGTATTTGCGGTCTTCATCACATTTCCAGACATTTCCGACTTGAATACTCTGAGTGTAGATTCAACTGTAGATTCTACTGAATGTAGTTCAATTACAAATTCGGTATTTCTTGAAGTATTTGTGGTCTTCATCACATTTCCAGACATTTCCGACTTGAATACTCTGAGTGTAGATTCAACTGTAGATTCTACTGAATGTAGTTCAATTACAAATTCGGTATTTCTTGAAGTATTTGCGGTCTTCATCACATTTGCAGACATTTCCGACTTGAATACCCTGAATGTAGTCCTTGAAATCAACAGTTTCGTCCCAACTCTAGAGTAGAGAATACAGAATGTCCAATAACGAATTTATAACTCATTAACTTCCTTTATGACACCACAAAATTATAAATTACGATACCATTGGAAAGAAACTTGACACTTACGGTTAGATGAGCCCTTGCAAAATCAGAGAAACTTGAGGGAGAAAATTGAATTTGAATGCAGAAACGTATGGGGTTTTATTGGAATCTAGAGTTTCAGGGTTGACTTGTACTGACTAGATAGAGGACGTAAGTTTTCACGTTGAAGTCCATTTCGAGTGATATATTGTTTATTTTCATGAATAAAACAGTGCATATCAGTGATTTTTTGAATGAAATACTAACTTTGTTTAATGTAGGTAAATCCGTTCACAAAGAGTTCTGCAATTTCAGACTTTTTTGTGTCCATATTACAGTCACAATAATTTTATTGATATAAATTTGACTAAGATCTCTTGAAAATCTCAAGGACCAACTCGTAGGTCAATGACCAGTCCTCCAATATCTATACTATGAGAAGCGAAAGGTGGTCTCATTCGACCCCAAATATTACATTTGAATTTCATTGAGGAAAACAACTTGAGAATGAGAAGAAAGAAATTTGCTCATAGTGTTAAGAACCAGGACGAACACGTTTTTATTCGTTACTTCATTCAAAATCAGTGTTTAGGAGGTCTAAACAAATATCAGGATAATCCATCACGTTTCGACAACTACTTGAGTCCTTGTCCACCTTTTTTCCTTCTACAATGTTCAATTAACTGTTTTCTCTCTCTCTCTCTCTCTCTCTCTCTCAAAATATCAGGATAATTCGATGAAAAACGAGCTGACTTGAAATGTCGCAGGGTTCTGCACCTTGAATGATTGGAACTTGGTTTAGGGGTCGTCAGAAATACTCACATTTATTCCTACTTAATATTCAAATTTAAAATGTCACCCTTTCAAATGCATCAAAATGTTTGACCCATTGCCTCATTTCTTCTGAAACGATGAATGTTTTTGACAGCCTCCAAGGGTCATGTCGGTACATGGTGTGGAGTGCATATACCATGCTAGAGCTATACTATGCTAGTACTATACTATGGAGTGCTATACTGGCTAGACGGTACTTCTTACATGAATTACCCACTTTTGGATGCACGTGCACAATATTGAGTCAGGTTATTATTCTGAACACTGTAAAATGGACTTCCACGTGGAGCGAGTTAGCTTCCTTATCTTCGAAAATTCCCCGTGTGGGGAATGCTGTGGAATGCAAGGGATTGCCGAGTATTGAGGAAGCCTTCTGATCGGATATCCACTGGTGCCAGCACGCCCGAAAGCTGTCTATATTTGGATTGATGGCGGTGGCCGTGGGCGGAAAGAGCCCCGTAGGCCGAGACAGAGATGGACTAAGACACCTACACACACCCACAGATCCACCCAAGTGTTTTCGGAATCTCTCGAGGTCTTATGTTATTGTTTTTGTTCTGATTTGACAAACTTCAGGCAATTTAGGTGAAAACGACTGATTTCCCCATACTTGACCCCTTGAAGACGGTCGCCCATTGACGATCGTGCACTATCGATTCAAAACGTCAACTATTTTGAGTTTGTCTCTGTGTGAGTCGTCCAAAAGTGCTCAAATGTTGATGATGGTTGAGGGCTAGGGGTAGAATGGCCTCATATGAATTCGGTTGTCATGCGATAGGTAATTAAACTGCCATAATTTACCTTCCAAATCGGTGGTTTTTGAATGGCAGTGCAGGGGATCAAGTACCTGAATTGCACTACTTGTGAATATGTGAAAACCATAACTCACGAACCATGTGTCCCAAATCTCTCAGATTTGAATGGAAATTCAGAGCCAGCTTAAGTAAACTCACAAATCGTTGGTTGGTCATGAAAATCCAAATTTTAAGGCTGACAATTTCAATTTTGTTCGTCCGCTCATTGCGATTTGGCCAGCAAAAAACCATGTACGAGGTGTATCTGGAGTCGATCATATTTGTTGACCAATGAAGAGTTTTTCTAGTTGCTGGACTGTATGATTTGGGAACCCATTTGGGATGATCTGACTGTGGGGGTTGAATCGCTAACTTGCACGAGAGTTCTTGTGTAAAGAAGGGGATGTAAAGAAGTTTGTTATGTGTCTTTCACTATGTAAAGAACTGAGTATGCTCAAATAAACATTACATGAAATCTTAACCTTGAAATATTAAAAGTGGAATTACTTGTTCTGGCAACGGAGCCGTTTTCAAAACGTTAAATCCTTTGTGTTCGCTCATCTAACCAAACTCGAAACAGAATTTACTGTTATTTTTTACGATAGCCATGAAATTGCCGAGAAATAAAATTTACGGATGACTCTTGACCGGGTGTTTCCTCTGAGTCAACTGGAATAATATTAGACCGGGTGCAAGAATGGGCGGAAATTCTTCAAGCGACTGGTGCAATGAAAATACGATCGTAGGATTCTCGCGGATAGAGATGGCAATCTGTCGTTGTGTCAAGCTAACATCGGGAAGTTTGTGCAAACACCAATCGCAATAACCAGCACAAACGTCGCATCGAAAGGGAAACACAAAAAATCAGATATTGCAATTCCCCTCCTAGACCTTGCCTGCCTGACAGCCCTAGATAGTTCAACTGCAGAACCCAAGTCACGAAAAGTATCGGCATTCTTCGGATTGACTATATTTGCAATAACTTAGGGAATTGAAGAACCTTCAAGATGTAGGTTTCAATCATTTTAAATTAAAAATGCACTAATTGTTGTGAATAACGTATGGTGAAATACACAGGTTGGGTTACAAGGAAAGATTATCTGGGTTTCGTCAGATGATAGTAAGTATATGAGAAAGCATGTGTATTCTATTAGTTAGGACAATCGGTTTTAGAATCCTGACAGAATGTACGATACATAATGAAATTAATAGGTAGAAAATAATCGTACTCAAGCGAATCCGAGAGAACAATGAAAATTATATTTTTGTTGTCTACAGTATTTATAGTTTCTTAACAACTCGCAACTCGTTAGAACTCGTAACATAAATAAATCACAATTTGTAGTCAGTCTTTACAATATTCATGTATAAGTTATGCATTTTATGGAACAGTAACGAAAAAGAACGTTTTAATCCGCACAAAAAAACGTACTTGGTGGTAGGGTAATTTGCTGAATAGTGATGAAAACACCGTAAGAATCCTATTTTTTTAATCTATGTGGTTAGGTAAAACTGTTCACTTACTGTTTTGGGTCGAATATAAATTATTTTTGATTACCTATTGCCAAATTTGTCAGAAAACTATTTTTCATCCCTTTCTGTTCGTATTAAATCTCTGTTGACAACGGCTGTTTGATAAATTTAGATCATAGAGGAATTCAGTGATTATTCGTAATCAGAAGTCCCTTTGAAATCCTAGCTTCCTGAGGCCAACTTGAGCGATATGTTGATTTCCAGAGGATGTTGATTGGTATCGCGTTACACTTTTAACGCAAAATGTGTTCTTACGAAGAGTTTTTAGTTTGAATATGTCCGCATCCCATCAACTGAGAATTGGTTTATCGGAATTCCTTAAGACAAAGAATTGTTGCTTTGTTTGCTTTGATACGGAATTGTAGCAAACTTGACAACTCATGGAAAAACAAAACTACCATTAAAAGTATATCTTCCTCACGTGGAATAGAATTGGGTGAGATTTGTATGAATTTGATCTTCAAGATTTTCGATGACAAAAACATATTCTGTGTTTCATAGGTTTAATCCTTGATCTTAACATTAACGATCCGGGGATGTCCTCAAGATTTCATTACGACTGTACCGTCATGAACAATTACCACTAGCTGCTAGACACCCCAACAACAGCATTTTTCACCTCACATGTCAGTACAGTAAATTTTAGAATGCCGCCCATACAAGATCTACCCGTTTGTTGAAACTGCATCGATGTTATCCAAACAGTTGACATTATGAACAATTGGTGTGGGAAACAAACCTAGCGAATAATAAGGTTTTCTACCAGTTGAGATTCCGAGTAATTAGGAGAAGAACGATTTGGCCCAATACGTTTTTAGGACGTCCCACAGTAAGACACGGGCGTCCTTATGTGATTAATCTAGGGTGAAGGAGGAAACTGAAGAGAAAAACGCTGCAAATTATTACACAATGGTTTATTATTTTTTATTTTTCTATATAGATCAGTCGTCTGCAAAGCCACCAACCATCCAACATGAAGAAAAACATCGATCGCATTTCGGTCAGCTTAAATTTGAACGGAGATTAGGCCTCTTTTGCGATTCACACTCGTGTTTCTGATTTATAGTACGTTCAAACTTTAAAATTCTCGTAGTGAGCGAACGGTTTGTCCTACAGAGCTCCGGGTGGTCTCAAAAATTCTAAAAATTCTATAGAATCTTAAATTGAAGGAAAAACAATACCTTTATATACAATTTTTTTAGTTAGGGCGTTTTCAAAATTTCAAAATTGATTTTGGAACCCTTAGAAGTGACCTACATCAACCAAAATCTTCGGGGCACAACTAGACCCTAAATGGAGCCTACATACCAAATTTCATCAAAATCGGTCAATGCTAAGTGGCAAAAGTGCCGCGTACGGCAGACGGACGGCCAAATTTTTATTCGATTTTTGGATTCTACGTACCTTGAAACGTAAACCATCAAATTTTGAGGGGTGTTAAAATTTTTTTTTCTTGGTCGATTCCAAAGGTTCATTATTGAAAATAATAAACCAAAATAACCTCATTAAAATCCGTTTGACCGCTTTGAATCCAAATCACTGGAAAAAGCCGTAGGTATGCCTGACAGGTCCAAGTATATCTGTGTGTGCGTGTGTACTCTGCACAGGCCTTATTCTGCCACCAATTTGCATGGTACTTTATTTTTTGTTCGACGCGGAAGTCGTAGTTGTGCAGTACGTTACAGGAATTCTGGGGTGAGAGGGTTAATGCCAAAATAGGGCCCATTTAGAAAATCCCCAATGCCTCATCGATTTCCGTGTTTCTTTTTTCAGGTAACATAATCAATATACCTCTATTCTCATGAAGTATTCTTTGTGCCACCTTGACACAAAGTAGTGGTGTCACCATGGTGCCAGGACACCAGAAACTACATATTTCCTGGGAGTTCGGGTGTTTCATCTAGAATACAGATGTGAGCTTTTACTAACTACCTACCAAAACCAAAAGATACGAGCTCAACGAACTCATTTATCACTACTGTGGTGCTAGAATAGCACCAGTGGAATAAGGTGGGGGGGGGGGGGGACTCGAATTCACGTCTCGGGTGTCGTGATCACGGATTTTAAAAAGCTATTCCAACTCGGGATGCTAGAAGTGTTATGGTGGCCTCAGGTGAAGTGCGAGGGGGGAGAGGAGTGTCGAATATAAGAGTTGGGTATCTATCTATCTGCTATTTCAAATTTGAATCGTTGTGGGTTGCTGTTTATAGGATCGTTATTCGGATACTGAGAGTAAGGTTGGACATTTTAATATCGAAATGATGTTTATTCATTGCTCAGTCAAGAGCAACATTCACACCCAACGTACTTCACACGTTGTCACACGATAAATAATTCACTCAACGACTTCTTCTCTGAAATGAATCCAAGTGGCACTCCTGAAAATCCTCGGAGTCGATCATAACATGATTCTCTCAGCCGTCGAAGTGACCTGCCAAGATTTCCTCATCAGCGCACCCACGCCGCTTACTTGACCTCGATATTCAAATCCTTGGCTAATAAGTCCAATGGCATAACTCTCGTACCACGCAAAGTGTAACTTGTTGCTCCTCACTTCTACTAGAAATTCACTTGTAACACATTTTTCTTATCGCATGATCGAAACGTTAGTGACCCATTCGGTGAGGTACTTACAAGTAGAAGAAACAACTAGGTACTACCTTCCACCTGTTAGGGTCATATAAGCACAACATGGTTTCAGATTGACATTCTGGCGTACAGATCGAAAAACGTTTACTCGTTGGAACCCATTTAAGAAGCCTAAAAGCTATTTTCACCTTCTTAAGGAAGGATCAGTTGGAAATTGTAATAAGAAACTTACATAGTAATTTTTCCTTTTGTCACTATGGGATTATTCCAAATTACATAATGGGTAATGTAGCATTGAAACTACAGTCATGTCACGACCCTATGCCTCCAAAAATGGATTTATTGGACCAGTTTCTCCACTGTAAGGTGGAGGGAGGATAATAACATACAAATTTTAGTTTGAACCCCCTCTACCCCCTATGGTCTCTTTGGACCAATAAGTTGCAATTTTTGGGCAAGTTTCCCAAATTTTCTTATAATATCCTTTTCGATTCCAAGCTGTTTGATAAAAGGGTAGAGACTTTTCAAAAGCGCTGAATTTGGTTTTGAAGTCAATAGTTCAAAATTTCTATCCATGCAAGTTTCTGTAGTCAAGTATGATTATTTGTAAACAATTTATGATCGTGGACCAGCAAAGCAATACAAACTCAAATTGACCTATGTAACTATCCAATCAACTATATATTTTTATTAAAGCAGCCTTCTTATTTTCAAACAGACGCATGCTCACAATAACCATGTAACAATATAATATTCCATTATTGCTATTACTCGGTGGATTTTCAATGCCAATAAATACCTATTTTTATGCAGTATTCGACTTCGTCACACATTCCATCTCGAATGAATACATTTCTATTGGTCACGCGAATCTAACTTAAATTGACTGACAATTGGCCAGGAATTTAGCACGAATATGAAAAACGAAACATAAAATAACAAATCATGTAAGAAATGTGTAACAGAACCTATTTAAAATCTCCAATCACATCTCGTTGAAGTGAAATATTACTCTTTCATAGTTTTCATCCGATTATGGATTAATGAGGAAGGTTTACAAGGAAAAATCGATTTCCTGGAGCTCCTATCTACTACATTTTCAAGGGGATTTTACGTGATAAAACCAAAATTAACGAATTACAGGTCATTAATGGTGGGTTTTGCAAGAAGAACATAGCAACGGATCAACCTACTCTGAGCAACCGCCAGAGAGGTTTCTAGAAGTCACCTGAAATTAGTTAGAGACTCTTGAGTTTTGTTTTCACAGTGAATTGTGTATGAGTTGATCCGTCGTGGGAGAGGCGTAAAATGAGCAGGTAGAGCAGTCCTCTCGTTTTATCTCAGCAACTGTTTGATAAGTCAGGATATCAGGTCAACGTTTACTTTATGACCCGGTGACTCACTGCTTGCTCCGCACATTGAAGATCCTAGACGACAAACAAGTTGTGACACAACAACTTGGGTTTTCTTCCCGACCTTTCATAACTATGCGTGTTTTGGGCGTCAGTGAAACGTGGAAATATTTCACTTGCAGAGTCAGAACACGTAAATCCTCCGTTGTAGTTCATATGGAAAGGTAATTATCTAGAGATCAATTTTCCCACAAAATTTTACTAATACCGGAGAGACACCGGAATGTAGGTACATTTACACGAGTGAGGTGACTTCTACTAGTCCGACTGGTGTAATTTCCTGAGACCTCACAATCCTTGAGAACTTACCAAATCGTACGAATATTTCCTCAGTTTTGGACTGAGCCAGGGTTGACCTCAGTATTAGAAAATTCCTATAGGTTACTTTGGGAATCATAGCGTAAATGAAGATTCTGATATTAAAGGACAAAATTTTTTCCTCACCTTCTCTGGCGAGGGAGGCTGATGAACAAAAGAATGAAGGACGGAAAAAGGATGAAGCACCTGTCGCTGTGTCAAGGACGGTCGCGGTTGTCTGTCGTTGTCGGGGAAGACCAGGTTAAGCACTCGGTAAACGCGGTTCTTGAGAGGTCCATCTCCCCTCAGCATCACGGTTCTCTTCCATGGCCTCGTAGTATAGCATGGAAGCGTGGCCTCCGTGGGAAGTGATTTCTACCATGTGGCCGAAGGTCGCCAGGGGGTTTTTAGTTAGTGACGTCTCGAATTCGGGCATCATTTGTACCCAAATTTGGAACTTGAGGCAAAACGAGAACTATTACCTAAATAGGCACGCCAAATAGCCGAAATAAAGTTGGGAGCATAACGTCGATTCAAACCGCTAATCTACGTCTAATGATCGATCTATGTGAATTTCACTATTCAAACCTCATGTAACGTTTGAATCAGCGATTCTCTTTATAAGTTGAATACCTATAAGTACAGTACACTCTGACCATTCTAGGCTCCATCCGTCGGAGACTGACTGACTTGATTGTTTTTGCTTTAGCGAGAAAAACATTTATTGTATTTAGTCAATACAACAACGGGTACGGGTCCAAATACGGGTAAAAATTACTGCAACTTACTACACGATTCCGATGAAATTTCCAAGGACAGTGCCGAGATGTCCATTTAAATTGCGTCGTGAGTGGTAACCACTATGAATGAGTAAACTTTAAATCCCACAAGCTTCATTTTCTCACAACCTAATTTTCTGATTTAGCTCAAATTTGACTTTAGGTTGTAGACTGATAGGTTGAAGATCGACTACATAGGAACAAAATAAAACGTTGCAAATTATTACACATGGTTTATTATTTTTCTGTAAAGATCACTCGTCTGCGAAGAACACGGCTTCTTCCTGCGGAGGGGGCATAGGTCCTCTTGGTCTAGCTCACTGGGATACTAACACGTGGGTTTCATCCAACACAATTAACAATGCCTAGTTGATCATTTGGGTGGTATCATTAAATTCTTGAAAATTGTGAGTGTTTTAAATTGATAGAATGACATCTGTATTTTGAAATTTTCGAGCTAGGGCGTTTTGAAAATGTTTTCCCCTCCCACGACTTTAACCCCTTAGACGTGATTGACAATAACCGAAATCTTCGGACAACAACTAGACCCCAAATGGTGCCGATTTAGGAAATCGGTCCCGCGTACGGAGGACGGACCATCAAATTTTGTGGGAGGTTACCTATATTCTTTTTCTTGCTCGATTCCAAAGGTTCATTATTGAAAATTATTCTCATTCCAATATTATAACCGATTCCGATGAATTGTTTATAGATTGGTCGAATTGAGCCTCTCAATTATAAAGCAATAATTATATGCTTTCAAACCTCAAGTTCTCACCACCAATTTCGTTCAAATTCATGGAGCAGTTTGGGACTTGAATATCTATTTATAATTTCCCTATGATTTATGGTTGTAGCATACCACTTTACAATCATGTTATGAATGTTCGGTACAATGAGGTAGAAAGTCGAAAATTTCAGTTTGCAACTAATTGTTATAGATTCAGAACTTGATTAGAGAATTATTGGGTTGTCGATTGAGCCCATGAACAATAACTGTGATGTAATGTTAATATACCAGAACTTGGATTGTACGACAGTGAAAAGCCATACCAAGCCAAGGCTTGAAGTCCTTCTTATCTCTCTGAAATTTTACCTTATATTATGATACCACTATTAAGGACTAGATGTCCTCCTGACCTGTAGATCCGTACTCATGTTATGAGTCTCAGGTGGAGTTGTCTATCATTCTGTCAACGAATCAAGCTGAACCGTGTCATAGGTCATGGCCGTCATCAACAGCTGTATGAAACTGGCTGCGCAGGTAAACGACGGATCTGACTAGTTTATTCCTTGCTGTGAAGCGATTATTGTTGCATCTCATTAATCATTTGGAGCGACGACTGGGTGTAACAGGTTAACATTGTTCATTGTCAGGCTAATGAGCGAGGATGTTCAACCATGGGAGAGTTGGAACCTGGAGCGTGAAAGCAGTTTGTTTACAAATGTTCTTTTCATCCTACTTATGAACGTGGGCCGCGCCTTTTTTTCCGGTGCGTCTCCACGGTTCATCGCATTACACCTGCTCTCGTGTAAAGTAAAAAAAGCCTACAGTCTTTGTACGCACCCTCGTCATTGAGTTTTTCATACAATGGCAATGAACGAATGAAAGAGGTGCAGGCTGGACATCATTCGGTCACTACGCTTTCATCAAAGCTCGTTTTACTCATTAATCTCACTATTCTTCTGAGAAGAGAATAATTCTCTTATCAAGACGGGCATCTACAAGAAAACCTAAATTCAGCTTTTTCACATGATGAGCGACCGTCGCACTTCTTTGGTTGTGTTTTTCCATGATAGGTAATTAAATAGTGTAAGTAAGTAAAGTAAACAACCATCTCAGGTTGAATTTTCGTCCAACCGCCATTCTTGGCATCGCGGACGTCATCAGCTGTCAGATCAAAATCTCATGGCTACTTATTGCCTCGCCGGCTTAAGTGGGGCGTGGTTCTCCAACGGCCCAACTCGAGTCATTATCAAGACACTATCAAAATTATCAAGATTATCAAGACACCAAAATAACTAACTAACTTTTAAACATTATACAACATTTTACAAAATTTGCTTTACGAATGCAAAAAAATGAAAAATCAAGTTTGATTTGTATTCATTTTCACAGTTGATTGAATACAGTAAATTTTAAAATGTCACCCATGAAACACGAGACACCATTATCTTTGAATTTTTGCTTTTTCTGAGACAAACAAGGCAAACAAGAGGCACTAAACTTTGAAAATTATGTACTTGAAAATCAAACAATTTATTACAGGATCATACCTATTGTGCTCAGAAAATTATAAACAAATTGCATCGTCGATTCCGGGGAGTCTAGAAATTTCGGCGACTCGTCGCCCGCCAGTTGCGTCGTCTGACGTAAAGAGTTGGTTCCACTCAATGATAGGATGTCGTTGATTGCACAATCTCCCACTCAGTTGATTCGCTTCTAACCATAAAAAGACGCCTCTGGAGGAAAAGACTCTCAGATTCACATCATTGAAGGAATTTCTTTTAGCGAATTCCCAAGGAAAATTAAGCTATTGCAACGGACTCAAAATTGTTAGCATGAAACATGTTGTAGCCGAAAAACGTTACGCTGGGAGGGTGACGCGGGAGTGTCACACGGTTTTTAATGCATTTTAGATATGTTGCTAGAGATAATATAACTCGTGTATTATAGCTACTACTAAAGGTTCTGCACTGAATTTGGGTAAAATATGTTCCATGTTTTTAAGTAGATAGCATCTGGGGTCGCCCTCCTGGCGAGGCGCAAAGCGCCGAATTTTTTTCAATGAAATCCGTTTTGGATCATTCTTAAACGATTCCTAAAGTTTTTCAAAAATCATGTACCATATATAGGGTGCGACAGCATAACTTCCTTTTTTCAAAACTGATTAAAACGTATTGTATAAATCAGAAAGTTTGTAATTTGGTTTTTTACAATGTAGGACCACTTTCTAAGTTTTGTTTTAAATGGATTTGAAGATAAAATCACTCAGATGACGTCCCTCAATCTCAATTCATTGAATATACCGATTTCTGGCGTTTGTCGTGATTCTTTCAAACTTAGCAGGCGTCTTGTTGGAAATTCGTTCCTGAATCGTTCTATAAATCTAAAAGGATCCTTGGACGGTTTACATAAACACGGGATTTCAAACAACCTCATGAAAAAATCACAATGCGACAAATTGGTTGATCCGGCCACAGCAAATCGCCTCTGATTGAGATGGGGCATTCTGGGAAGTGTTCCTTCAAAACAGCCATCTCGTCGTTATTGGGTGTTACGGGATTTTTTTGTTTTCTCGTTTTTTGGACAATTGGTTCCAACAAGACGGTGCAGCGGCACACATCGTAAGAGCATCGATTCATATCTTGGAACGTGAGATGACGCTTGTGTATCAATATCCTTGTTCGTTCAATTGAATTTGGCTAGAAAGTTATTCGTGAGATTAGGACTCTTGCGATTCACACTCGTGTTTCTGATTTATCGTAAGTTCAACCCTTAAGTTCTAGGAGGGAGCGAACGGTTTGTCCTACAGGGCTCCGCGTGGTCTCTAAAAATTCTAAAAATTCAATACTATCTTAAATTGATGGAAAACAATACCTTTATATCGAAATATTTTGAGTTAGGGCGTTTCAAAATTTCAACCCTTAGAAGTGACCTACATCAACCAAAATCTTTGGGGCACAACTAGACCTCAAATGGAACCCATTTACCAAATTTCATCAAAATCGGTCAATGCTAACCGAGGAAAGTGCCGCGTACGGCGGACGGACGGCCAAATTTTGGTTTATTATTTTCAATAATATACCTTTGGAAACAACCAAGAAAAAAAATTTTAACACCCCCTCAAAATTTGATGGTTTACGTTTCAAGGTACGTAGAATCCAAAAATCGAATAAAAATTTGGCCGTCCGTCTGCCGTACGCGGCACTTTTGCCACTTAGCATTCCGATTTTGATGAAATTTGGTATGTAGGCTCCATTAGGGGTCTAGTTGTGCCAGAAGATTTTGGTTAATGTAGGTCACTTCTAAGGGCTCAAAAATGAATTTTGAAATTTTGAAAACGCCCTAACTCAAAAAATGTTGATATAAAGGTATTGTTTTTCCTTCAATTAACGATTCTACAGAATTTTTTGAGACCACGCGGAGCTCTGTAGGAAAAATCGTTCGCTCCCTATAAGAATTTAAGGGTTGGACGTACGATAAATCAGAAACACGAGTGTGAATCGCAAAAGAGGCCTAATCTCCGTTCAAATTTTAGCTGACCGAAATGCGATCGATGTTTTTCTTCATGTTGGATGGTTGGTGGCTTTGCAGACGAGTGATCAATATAGAAAAATAATAAACCATTGTGTTATAATTTGCAGTGTTTTATTGGAGTTTTGGATTCTACGTACCTTGAAACGTAAACCAACAAATTTTGAGGGGGGGTTAAACAATTGTTTTTTTTCTTGGTCGATTCCAAAGGTTCATTATTGAAAATAATAAACCAAAAATTGTCACTTCCCTTCGTCAGAATGCTTCCACTGTCATGATAAAAGTTTCGGGGTTGGTTACCTGTTAGTTAACTTATGCTAAACCTGCTCGACCGCTCGGTATTGAAGGAGGAGTAGTTAATTACACTCTTTTAACTGAGAGCTGGAACACAATAGCACTGACTGTATGCTATTCACTCCGTGAAATGCGCAGGTACCGACTCAGCACTTTATTTTCCTATCAAAATATTCAACAGGAAAATGGAAATTGTAGTGATAATAAATTAAGGTAAGCTACGGGCTGAAGTAAGAGATGGTATTTTCACCCAATTTTTGATCGATTTTGATAAGGTTTTTCGATATTTTTCGTAATTGCATTTCTTAACAAAATCTGTTATTCATTAATGCCAAATTTTTATTAAATTTTTCTGGCGCTCTAATTGAAAATATATCAACATTTTGAGTTTTGGTGTCGTCCAAAGAACGGACCAGTCCATCCGACCACAGCTGCACTAAAAAACTAAGTCTCTGGAGAGATTTGAAAGACCCGGCCGGGAGGCTCACCCTAACTTGATGTAAATATTTTGGCAATTCTTACAAAATTCAAGTTAAGTGTGAGCAAGTTAGAAGAGAAGAAGCGTGAGAAGTTCCACCATTTGTGCGTCATAACTGTAATTTGTCATATCATTATTGCACCACGGGGTTTCCTGATGCAAATTGCAATTGAACCTGCATGGTCGATCCCTAAAGGATTAGTTGGTTCAGATCGTAATCTCCTCTCTCGCTGACAGTATAGATGTGAGGATATTCCCCATCCCGTCACGTGCTTCCATCACCGCGGCGCATACAAATATAGCTGCTTTGTCATCTCATCACAGAACACATCTAACGAATCTCATTGTTGCTTCGCATTCCTTCAATTTTCCTTCCTATAGTTGAGACAATGTTTCCGTTTTTCGCCCATTACCGACAATGCCCCCTCCCTCACATCCTCACTGTTGCGAGAAATCTCATAAAGCGTTGTGTCGGCCATCTATTTGTGAACGGGCCTTGAAGTTTAAATTTACTCACTTAGCGCACCGTGCCAGTTTGAATATGCAACTTTTTGCACATAAATATCAGTGCCTCTGGGTAAAAGTAATATTTGCGTTGCATCATTCCTTTTAATTGCCTCTTGTCAACCACCTGAAGGTTTGACGTTCTCTTTGGTATAGAGCCATCTATTCGACTGCCAAAATTACTGTTTACCTCGCTCCTAACAAGAATTTACTAAATTACGTAGGTATACTTACAGGGTTGATGTTCTTTAACTGATTGTTTCCTTATTTTCAATTATCAATCATTTGCACTCAGCACTCCGTTATGAGTTCCTAGAATTTCGAATTCATTGTTAAATTTCGACGAGAAAGTGAACTACTTATAGAATTATTGACAGCGCTTGGAAACGAAAATTCGACTCAAAAAAGAAAAGATGTTTAGATTTGGTAGCCTGTATGGAAATATCAACCTTTCAATTAAGACACATCCTGGAGTATTTTTTCATCTGAGTTGAGTGAATTTACATCCATTCTTCAATTGCTAATCAATTTTAAAAAAAATTTCTTAAATGTAAAACTTTCTATTGGTACAAAAAAATACCCACATTTTGTTAGAATGGGATCTTACTCTTGGGAAATTGGACGTAACTTTCAGTTCCGATTTTTACTATAAAACATTCTCTTTATACGTGCATTGAAATTTGCTGTTGCCTTTGTTCGAGAAAAAATGCTGCATATTATTACACAACGGTTTTTTTTCCTGTAGAGATCACCCATTTGCTAAGAACAAGGTTTTTCCATTGGTCAGTAAGGTAGTAAGTAAAGTGAACAACCATTTCAGGTTGGATTTTCGTCCGACTGCCATTCCTGGCCTCGCGGACGTCATCTGCTGTCTTCCAAAGGGAAGAACAGAATTTGTTCTGATGATTTCGCTCATGGATTCCCATTGCCTCACCGCCCTGGGATGGGACGAGGGATGCGATGAGAGCCCCGGACGCACAAAAACTCACGCTGCCGGCGATGAGACTTGAACCCACAACCCCCGCAAAAGTCGGTCCAAATTCTACCGCACAACAACTCTCACCTCAGCGACTGTAGCTTCACCGGACCCCCTATATTTATAGCTGACTTTACTTGCATCAATTACTGAATTCAATTTCCACTGGTCATTACACTCGAAAAATGAATCACCCCTTCCTCCTCGATTTCAATAAATAGTATTGTAAGGATAGTTTGGACTTTGTGTCACGAATTTTTGGAATTTCCATTGATGGAACAAGAAGTGACATTTTATCTCCACGTGAAGAACTAGGGAAACAAAATTGAAGGCAACATCAAAATTTCCTTCACATCGACCAGTATCCATCAAAACGATTTTCTCTGAGGACACTGATATCACCAGAATGCAAATTTCGAGCAACGTACGAATACAAACAAACAAAACATGCGAGTGATAACTCAAAATTATCCTTACTGGAAGAAGAAAATGTAGACAAATGCCAACTTTCGGAGATCTACTTTGGAAGAATCAGACTGATACCATTAAGTCAAGGAACTTTCGAGATGAATTTCAATGGAGGGAAAAGAAGAAAAATCGAAGAGGATTAGGAGAAGCTGATTACCTTTTCATTCGTTGAGAGAGTGTAGTTGAGGAGTTTAGCCAATGATATATATGATTAAGCATGAATTTAACAGATTGTGTCAATTATTCAATAAATTCAGTCGTTCAACGGCAATCAATCAGGGAGAGTTATTTGGCATGGGAATTTATTGAATCGACCTCTCACAAGTTTAGTTATGTTCGTGAAAAGAAAATACCTAAATCGTTAAGGCTAATGCATATACTAAAATCCGTCCTATCCTTTCTGAATCAAAAAATGTTTACAAGAAGTTCAGATAATTACCGGTGAAAATTACTATTCAATGTATCTTCCCCATTCTTACCTGGACTCTGCAATTGTTCGTTCTTAGAATGGAAAATCTGAGGTCATGACAAGAACCGTTTTTGTTGGGCTGGAGCGAAGCGGAAGACGTCCATCATAAAGTTGGTGGCAGTGTTGTAGGAAGAAGCATGTTGCTGCCGCTCAGAGCGTCGAACAGTCCCGTCGCGGAAACACATAAATCACGGGTCGACTCGCCAGATGGCGCCCGCCGTGTAACTGCAATCGCGTTTTTTCATCGCTCACGACGAACTCGACGGTATAAGCTACACCCAAGAACGCATGAATATACGCTGATAAATTGCTGGGACAAGAAAGTGCTTATAAAGAAGGGTGGATCTGGAAAACTAGGCCACCACCAACGTTCTTAACCTACATGGAAAGTAATTTCGCCTCTGAGGAAGAATAAAACTACAAACAAAATTTTCGATCCATTTCCTCAGCGGATATCGTCGGTATACAATTTATGGTAGATGCGGAACATAAGAAACTGCCGCGCAGAGACTTCCTCATCGTGAAGTCAAACTAAGAGGCACTCAGAGGAAGCATTAAACCATAATAAATAATAATAATAATAATAAATAACAATTAAGTAAAATTAAAAATTAAACAAACCATAATCTCAGATAGGCAGATTAGCAAGATTTTTCCAACTCATGCAATGACATCTAAATGTATATAATATATACATATTATGCATATATCGACACCTGAGCGCCCAAAGGGCCAAACTGCTTTTTCTTGTTCAAAGGGCCAAACTGAAATCAGTTTCAATCTCGGAAGTCCAAAGGGCCAAACTGGAATTTAAACGAAAAGTTATTAGGGCCAAACTGCATCCATCTACGTGATTCATAGGGCCAAACTGCTGATCTTACCAACTAAAACGCAGCCACAAACTACTCTGATTGCTATTTGTGTGTCAGAGACAAATATAATGGCACAGAACCACAACAACTGACTAGAAAATCGATTTCTGACCCTTTATTATGTTCACTTCCACTTCCTACCTACTTGTTGCATCCTGTGTTTTTGGTATATTATATTCAATAATAAACCTTTGGAATCAACCAAGAAACAATTTTTTTAAACCCCTCCCCCCTAAAAATTTGTTGGTTTACGTTTCATGTTAGGTAGAATCCAAAAATCGAATAAAAATTTGGCCGTCCGTTCGCCGTACTTTCCCCACATATCATTGACCGATCTTGATGAAATTTGTTATATGGGCCCATTTGGGGTCTAGTTGTGCTCCGAAGCTTTTGGTTGATGTAGGTCACTTCTAAGGGTTGAAAAATAAGGGTTGAAATTTTGAAAACGCCGTAACTCAAAATATTCTGATGTAAAGGTATTGTTTTTCCATCATTTTTTGCTTTTGAGTCCACCAAGGTAGGTGATGCTTTGTTTTCACTTTTCAAGTTTGAAAAAAAAATGTTCCCCAGAAACAAAGTTTCCACTCGTTTCAGGCCTTTCTGAACAATTTTGGTTCCGTGTCTGTCTGTCTGTCCGTGTGTCTGTCATGAAATCCTTGTCTCACCCATACTTCCACCCATTACTTCTACATTTTTCATCCGATTTCAATGAAAATTTCAGGGATTGTACGGGTTAGCGTGTAGATGGTCCCCTATAAAAATCATCGCCCACAGACTGATAGTTGTTACTGCGCATGCGCAAATGTGTATTTCTTTGTACCAGCCATAACTTTCTTATTTTCAAAGCAAACGTGAAATCTTTGTAACCGTCATAACTTCTACTTGTTCATCCGAATTTGATGAAATTTTCTAGGATTGTCCAGATTAGCGTGTAGATGGTCCCCCATGAGGGTAGTGAAAGGTACTTAGAGATTGGTGTTTTGAGATTAACTACTATGTATCGGATCAACTATACCCACAATTGGGTTATGGACACGAGGAAGCTATGTGCCACACCCACTTGGCAGGCGTTTCTTTTGATTGTCTTTAGTACAATCTTTTCTCCATCCACTCGTTCTTTTTCGAAAGTGGTTTTGGAAAAGGTGATTTCAAACGATGGCTAGAACTCGAAGGGGGAAGCAAGGAAAAGTGTTCTCAACCAGATCTCAGCTCATGGTTTTTTCGGGCCTTACAACAACTGAGAGAGGAATCTAATGATGATTCGAATAGTTTCAATTAAATTGACTAGAATATTTTTTATGACTTATGGCTCTAGAGTCAGTAAGATTTGGCAGAATCGAGTTCGTTCTTTCAAGTCCTGATGTTTGCTTAGGTACAGACGATTCAGTTATCAACTAAATCAATCAAATTGCATTGAATCAATTGAGTTGAAGTCTGAACACCAGAAAGATAGGTAACTTGTCAAGTGTAATGATAATTTTCTTGCCGTCCAGTTGTGTCACTGTGACCACTCCTCCTTTTTCCTTCAGTTTGTGTACCAAACGGGCGATTCCTCACCAGTACCACGCAGAATACTTACAGATGAGGAATAAGCTCAACATACGTGATGAGCTCATTGAGACAAATGAAGAGGACATTGCTGAGTAGATGACGATATCTTACTATTCATCAATGATTATTAGATTTGTTTCAAATGCTATGGTGTTCATTTACTATTGGAATAATTAAAATTTCGTTATCCGTGTTTCAGAAATTACTTGATTTCTGTTTTTTGGTAATAGAATGGCACTATTCAACCATACCTACGTGAGTTAAAATCGGGGTTTCAAAGAAAGACGAAAACCTAAGTGATTGGATAGGTACCTACCAAATACCCAGAGAGTTGTAAAAATGGGTAGTTAATTATAATAATTTATTAACGTTTAATTTCAACCGATGTATTAATTGAAGAAGAAATTACAGATTGACCAGAGCAATTTCCAGGTATAGGAAAGTCGCAAACCTTAGGGCCAAACTGGCAGTTTGGCCCCTTGTCGATCACAAATCTCAAGGTCAAATTATGCCCATAGGGCCAAACTGGACCTCTTCCCAGTTTTTCTTTTTTTCTTAATATTACAAATTGCGGATGATTCAAAAAACGGTTTGGAATTCAATCTTACGTAGATTTTGGACCAGTTACAAAAAAAACCCAGTTGACTTCATGTACACTGGCCTCGCTACAGTCGCTTGCGTTTTAGAAATAGTAGTTCCGAAAGCAGTTTGGCCCTTTGGGCGCACAGGTGTCGATATATGCAGCAGGTTACAACTAACCGACCTGTTATGACTCTCTTGACATGACATGTTTTCGGATGAGAATAGATTGCAGCATTGAAACAATCAATATTCATACCTAATTCAATGGTCACAGCAATATTATGAAAAAAACTCAAAATTATTTTGAAAATGTGACTTTTTTTAAATGATGCAATTTAATTGAATCAGTGAGAATGACAACAGTACATGTCCCCAATCAGCTTATCGAGATATCAGGTGTCAGGTGGTATAAGTCCATGGACTCCTACTGTTTTTTCCCTCAATCATTTTCATTTAGGCTCTGTTCAAGCTTACCGAGTGTGGTTAGCATACTGCTCTTGTGCTCAATGCGTAGTTCTACTGGTTACAACCTACAAAAAGCCATTTTTCAACAATCGTCAAAAATGGACTTGTACTGTTTTTATTCTCATCGATTCAATTGCAACCTGCAAAAATCGCCTTAATCTTCATTGTATATCGAAAATATTTTTTCCTAACCGAAGCTCCGTGTACCCACCATTGAGGAAGCTATTAGGTATCCGAGTTAATTTTCGAAGAACATCATTCCAAGCTATGTATTTTCCTGATATACTTCTGAACTCAATTTTACGTCGAATGAACGTTCAGAAGAAACATGAGATGTATCTCTTGCCCGAACTCCAAGCCATTTCGGGCTGGAAATTGTCCCGTATAACTGAAAATTAGTATTTATAGATGTCAAAAATCGGAAACTCCACGGAAAAAAACCCTACCTTCTTCCTCGTATTACCTTAATAGTTAGAAATTGGGAGCCTATTGTGGATTCCATTGTTTTACGGCAGATTGTCTTAGTTTTTAAGCGTACCTACCTAGTTATGACTCTGCAATCATATAATTATAATATTTCATCGCATTAACTCACTTCTGTAAACATGCGCCAATTTCAATCTTCAAACTTTCAAAAAATAAATAAATTAGATCGTTTAATCAGAAACTTTGGTCTTAAAATACAGAGTCTGAAAATATGATTGGGCATTTACTATTACGATGGTACGAGGGGAAAATTGCTTTTTGCCTCATGAGTTCTCAAAGCATAAATACAGGAATCTACACAGCAACATTTGCTATGTGAACTACGAGGAGAAGTTGCGAATGACCAAAGAGGAGTTCCGTAATAGAAACCTGTCAATCATGCATCTACTATGTTGATTACCCCATTTTACTTGGCATCCAGTTTATCAAATTGTCCCTTTCTCCTCCACTATTTGTCCCCTTTATCGACAGAAGGAATAATGGGCGTGCAGTGCCTCCCAGACGAAAATTAATAAAGACCTACCATTCGTAGGTTCTCTAGTGGTTAGTGACGAGAGTGGTGATACGTAAGAGAGTTTAAAGTTGGCTTGGTAGCACTAATTTTGAGACAATGTCAATCAAGCACCACTCCTTGGAATCATAGTTTGAGTATTTCAAATCAAGCCAGCGTAACTTGTATTTGTTTTGACTACACGGTGAAAGCATCATGTCATAGTAGATAGTGCCCAAAGAACGGACGAGCCTCAAAAATCTAACGATACTACTTTTAAAATCAACGTTCCAGAAAATATATTCCACAAAAAGATTTTCTACTCAACAACCCCCCCCCCCCCCATGACCACCACTAGAAACGATTAATTACATTATTGTGCGTCCCGTCAACATATTTCATAATTTAATTTGTACAGCTTCATCTTATATGGCACGTCCTTCAGAACCTCCCCAGGATGACATCATTCCGATAGGTACATTCCGAATCGGGCTCCCCGTTCATGAACAACGAGGACAGAAGTCCATGATGACATAATATGACGTATAATTAAAAGGCTCTCAAGTGAGTGAAAAGTGGCGAAAACAGCGAAGAGAACCCGAAAGAAATTTTAATGAAAGGCGATAGTGGAGCGCCTATTTATAACTGCGGGGTCGAGACTGCTCCTATAAAAAGAAGCGTTGAGATCGTTAAATGAACTTGAAATCAGTTGGTTCACATCACAAAGGCGACTGTTGAGCAGAAGAAGGCCTTGTTTCAGGATAATTGGTCGGTTTTTTCCCCTCTATTTTCCCCCTTTCAGAGATTCGAATGAAAGGCGTGTAATGTAGACCTACTCTCCAGAAATAAAGAGTTCCTAAAGAGAGGGCTGAAGAAAAATACAACAGCATATTTTATCGTCACTTTTTAGCACTATATTACGTTGAGAAAAGAATAGCCTACGATACAGTAAAATAATGTAAATGTACTTGGAATTTACAAGCGAAAAAAGTCAAAATCGTTTACATTATTTTTCTTATCATGAATAAATTTAAGAACTAGAAGAGAGGGTGATGTACAATTCTTATTTCCCATAAAATTTGGTGGTTGTATAATCTTCCCGTATCAACTTGTATTTCATCGGCTGTTTTATTTATTGAAATCGTCGGCGGTGTTGTATATTATTACGATGAAGCTTGAGAACGGGCGATGGGAATGTAAGCCGTTCTTTCAGTTGACTTTATTCTAATAATAATAGTAATGAAAGTAAACGTGTCATTATACTCATCAATCACATTTACTCAAACAATCATAGTATAAACATCTATGAATTAAGTGGAGGGTGTATTTAAAATCGACCGAAAAATAAATTTTCACATTTTTCTTATAAAGAATGTCATGAGAGAAACGTGAGCCATCAAATTTTGAGGGGGGGGGGGGGTTAAATTGTTTTTCCTTGCTCGATTCCAAAGGTTTATTATTGAAAATAATGAACCAAAATCGAATTTGATGTCAACAGAAATGCTTTAAAACGTTCATTCTTTGTGCGGTAAATTGATCGCTATTTGTCTACCATTGACCAAATCAAGTTTACATTTTCTTCTACAGCAATATTGTATTTTGAAAAAGTACTGATAATCGTGTATTTTTCCCCTAACTAGTTCATAAGTGAACGATTTATGATTTTGAGAAAACACGATTTAATTGGTCAACAAGGCCCAAGAATTATGAAATTCGATAGACACAGCGTTGGAAGATCTTTTCTTGAATATTGATTTTAACGAACTACCTATGAAATTTTAATGATTCTAATGAACTCCTACGGCTGCAATTTTTACCGCACACTCTTAGACGTAAATTATATGGTTATACTAGGGTATTGAAAATTGTTTAATTCTATAAGAAATTTATGAAAAGATCTATTAAGAAAAGATTTTGGTTTGTTATTTTCAATAATTAACCTTTGGAATCGACCAAAAATTTTTTTTAACGCCCCCTCAAAATTTGTTGGTTTACGATTCAAGGTACGTAGAATCCGAAAATCAAATAAATATTTTGCCGTTCGTCAGCCGTAAGCGGCACTTTCCTTAGTTACCATGGACCGATTTTGATGAAATTTGGTATGTGGACTCCATTTGGGGTCTAGTTCAGCCCTAAGCTTTTGATTAAAGTCAGTAAATTCTAAGAGTTGAAAAATAAGGGTTAAAATTTTGAAAACGCCCTAGCTCAAAAACTTTTGATATAAAGGTATTGTTTTTCCATCAATTTAAAGTAGTATTGCATTTTTAGAATCGAATGAGACCAACCAGAGCTCTTAGGACCAACTGTTCGTTCCCCATGAGAAATTAGGTTGGACTAATGATAAATGAGAAACACGAGTGTGAATCGCGAAAGAGGCCTAATCTCTGTTCAAATTTTAGCTGAAAAAAGTGCGATTGTTGTTTGTATCTTCTAGTTGTACTCAGTTTTGCGTCCTTAGCAACCAGTAATAAAATTTCCAATTTCCACATCTCTTTTATTTCTTCGGATTTAGTGTGAAGCGTATTCAAAATAACCTTGATTGTGAGGCAAAAAATATGGTTGGTAGATAGTAACAATGGCAAAACTTTTGCATAGATGTCAAAAGATTAGTGTTGATTTCAAAACATTTCTACATCTGAATTTGTTCTACAGAATGAGAACTAAGAACTAGAGTATTAGTTTCTCGGTTTTTCTGATTTCAAAGCCACTGATGAAGTAGGAAAAAAATGGCGATGGGTTTTGGGGTCCCTGGCGACAATACAATGGTAACCACAAAGAAACATTCGTGAGTAATTAATAACCAATTTAGCTATTTTAATATACTTTCTCCTTAAATATCAAAGGGCAGCAATCAACGTATGAACTTAGGAACTTTCTCGTTCAAAAGGAGAATTTGTTAGAAGAAAAATGCATTCCAAAAAAAGATCGTCATAACCAGTTTTTTTTTATTGAGAAAAGTAATCGGTAGAAGCTTCGCGTGTTTCAGGAAACCCTCCGACCGTTTCCTTGCTGATACGAAAGAACTAGTATTATCCGGCATAATGTAGGCATGAATCGCATGTCTGACCGCCCGTCGATGTCACTAAAAGAAATGAAATTCCACTGACACAGAAAATAACGACTTGCAGCGAGTTCAAAAAGCGACTTGAGTTGATTAGTGTTCAAATCCAGAACTAACTGACTAGGATAATAATATTCAAATGTGATTATAAAGCTTTTGGAAAATAGCGAACAATGAGGTAAATAATAGAATTATTGCCAAGGTGATGGGCTGAAATAGGACTCTCTCTTCGTTAGTGTTGTTTAAATTACTGCATTGAATTGTAAAGTTCAACATATAATTTTTTTTTGTAATTTGTCTTTTTTTTTTTTGTAAACGCATTAAACATAATGGTTCCTCCTGGGTGGAAATGTAATATTGATTGGTTTTTGGTATTCAGAAACCACGAATTAACAACCAATGTTACAAAAGAGAGAGAAACCTTTCATACTGTACCTTCAAGCTTAACATTGCTGAGAACAAAATATAGAAGGTTGGGAAGGATTGATCCCATTTCCTTGCGTTATTTCAGTCACCCAATCGAATACTTTGATTTGAAAAACTACATCACTTTAGAAGAAGCATCACTCAACTCATGTATGATGGGTTGTGAAGCGAACATACTCTCAAAAACAATTTTACACATCCACCCACTCCCAAAAAACGTGAGGAAAAAATTGAAACTCTCCAGGATTGTTGAATCGTGATCCAAAATTGTTGAATCGTGTAAATCGAGTGAGTTGAGAGAAGACGTGGAAGAGTTGCTACAGATGAGTGGTAAGAGTTGTTACATTAACCGAAAGGTCATTAAGTTCAATTGTTCTGCCTACGGCTATGTATATATAAAACGTACGCAACCAAACTCTACTGTCAACTAACATCATCAGCACCCACAACCATCCATCCTATTTAGTTCATACCCGTGAAAAATTTCGCTGAAATCGAAATTCTTTCGTGTAGCGCCAAATGTGCGGAATCTGTCATGTCAGACGACTATGTATCTTGAATCCTTACTTGGGCTAGTTTTAATTGTTCCTGCCATCTGGCATGCTCATCATTAGTAGAACATATCAGTAGCCTGACAGTCGTAGAATGTAGCACCCACAGCATGCATTTGTCGTAGAAGAGCCTACCATTTTTCTTGGAATTTGTCTCTTTGAAATATTTTCATGATGTGTTTTGTGAATGCTCCCAATGGATCCTGGTCATCCGTTCGTGAGTCGAGGTAAATCTCTCAGTACCTATACCTACCTTCCCACGTTTTCATTTCCATAAATATGATATTCTTGTTTCTTTTGAATAAAGTGATAACGAAAATTCCACATGAAATTTTCGATAATTATCTACATTATACATAAAATGATTTCTTCATTTTATAAGAAATTGGAGGCCTAATAAGTTATCCAATGATTTCGTTAAACTTAGGAACTTGGTAATTATTTGTCACCAATCTTAGTTAAGAATAGTTATGGATATTCTTAATCAATTTATGGATGATTCAACTTACACTCTTCTCAGATGACAATTAAAGGTATTGGTGAAAACTGTTTCTAACTTTCTTTAATCCTTGGCAATAACATTGAAATACCTGGAAAAATAATTAATTATTGTGATACAATCTTTCAATATTATTTCTAAAACACAATTCAGTAAGATGATGGTATCCACCCATATAGAGCCATAAATGTTTCTTCAATTCCATGGAACTCCTCCTATTTCTCAATAAATTCCAGAAAGCAGAATTCTTCACAAATTTTTTCATGGAAATCAAAAATCTTCTTAAATTTGTACTAATTGGTACCTATCAGTCTGTACTGACCCTGAACATGGTGACACGATCTGCAACGTGTAATCCAAAAAAATGAAATTTCTGTTTTTTCTCCAACAAATGTTATCCCTTTTTCGGTCAATATTATAATTTGTTCAATTAATTTCATATTTTTATCAATTTTTTTAAACCAAATTTACAATTTATGAAGAATTGGATCTATATTATGAAATAAATTTAGTAAATTTGAAATTCAATAAAAAGTATGTCAACATTCTTCAGGAAAGCGATAAATTGGTAGAAAGATTGGCGAAATTGGCAGAAAAAATTGTGAAAATTGTTGAAGAAGTTTGGAATTTTACTTGAAAAACAACTTGGATGATAATGCTTTCCCACACCCTTTCATTTACGAGACAGATACAAATTAAACGACTCAAACTTATCTTATCCCAAGACACATGAAAGCTTTTCGAAAATTTCATTTTTGATGTATTTGGGGTGTTTTAAAAATCTGAAACAATTCATGAGGTAGGTTTATGATTAAATCCTAGTTCAGGCCACGTAACGAGTTTGCAGTACCAACACTACAAAAATTTAAAAGGAAAAATCCGTCCCAATCGTACATACTTTCCTCTACCCATCACACTAGGATCTTCTGTGTTCAAGGCTCGTTGATATTTTCGTTTTGCTTTCAAAACACTGTGATTATAGGTTACCTCAATACCCTTTGAAAATCGCCTGGCAAGAAGGTGTAATTCACGGATTTCACGTTACATAGGTAGCACATTATTTGCTGTTTTATTACTATTTTTTGTTGTAGCGTTCAACAAACTATATCACTATGGTCTCATGTTCATTGAGATGTTAAAAATTATAAATGGATGGGTCCTATTTTATAATCAAAAGCTTGATTGTTGGTTAGATCATCATTAAGTATCGGTAGGTCACCATACTTTAAGAAATACGGACGGGAATTCCATCGAAATTCGAAGAAAATTGAGGGTGTAATCCTGGTGAGACAGATTTTCAGACACAACGTCACGATGCAAATAATTTATCTCTTCACGTAAGTGGATACAGGGTTTTCGCTAGCTTCGTAGACTTGGAAGCAAAAAGGCCAACCTGGCCATAAACTCCGGATAGAACTTCGGATAGGAACTACGTAGCGGCTTGAAGAAATCACCAAGTTTCCCTCAAAGGTGAACCGAAAGATTCGAGTCCAAATATAGCGGCACTTCGAGGTGGCTCGCGGTTGATTTGGGTGAGTGGATAGATAACACTCCTTCGTAGGTGGAACAATATGCTATTTTGAGGAGAAGGGGGGTCTGATGAGCGTAAGGTAAGAAGAGAGACTGTCGGAGGGGGGTAATCGATCGCGGACGTTGACCTGACCAACTACTTCCCTTCCACCCATATTTCGCTTAGATATCTTCCGTCTTATTGTTCCGATTTAATTGTTCCCTAATTGTAGTGACTATCGATTTGGGGGAGCAAAACTTCAATTAGGTGAACTGAATTCGTGATGATATTCCAAGAGCCGCGAATTAGAAACACTAGTTTTAATCTCAAATTCAGATTCGGAGTCAATTTTTAGGTCAATTTGTTTCGTTTTGAAGATCAATCTGGTAAGGAGAAGCTAGTGCACGACAAAATGATATTTAGTGTAACATTGGGCATCTAGTTAAGAAAGTTGCCGAATGAAGCATCTTATCGATTGAGAACAACCTCAGGTGGATGAGACCGTTACGACATGATAGTTGGTTACAGGTTGATGACTTTGACATCCAAGAGTTTAATCGAACTACATTTGTCGATTTCTTATAAATGTTGTCATAACCGAAACAAATAGTGCTATTTATCGACGGTTAGTCTCATTAAATACACCGTAAAAACGCTGCAAATTATTACACAATAGTTTATTATTTTTCCATATAGATCACTCGTCTACAAGATCACCAACCATCCAATATGAAAAAAAAATCAAAAAAATCAAGAAAAAAAAACCAAAATCACCAACCATCGATCGCATTTAGGTCAGCTCTAATTTGAACGGAGATTAGGCCTCTTTTGCAATTCACACTCGTTTTGATTTATATATATATATATATATTTCAATATAAACCCTCAAATTTTTGCAGGGAGCGAACGGTTTGTCCCACAGAGCTCCGGGTGGTCTCAAAAAATTCTAAAAATTCTATAGAATCCAAAATTGAAGGAAAAACAATACCTTTATATCAAAATTTTTTGAGTTAGGGCGTTTTCAAAATTTCAAAATTGATTTTGGAACCCTTAGAAGTGACCTACATCAACCAAAAGCTTCGCGCACAACTAGACCACAAATGGAGCCTACATACCAAATTTCATCAAAATCGGTCAATGCTAAGTGGCAAAAGTGCCGAGTACGGCGCACGGCGGACGGACGGCCAAATTTTTATTCGATTTTTGGATTCTACGTACCTTGAAACGTAAACCATCAAATTTTGAGGGGGTGTTAAAATTTTTTTCTTGGTCGATTCCAAAGGTTCATTATTGAAAATAATAAACCAAAATAGGTAGGCGCTGAGAATCAATCTTATATTCAGCAAATTTCACCAAGTAAGCTTTCAAGAGTACCCAATAAGTGTGATTTTCATTTATTTTTCTCTGCCCCACTAACAGTCTGTATTTTCGAGTGGTCCCCCCTATCTTAAGTTGTTCTCATTTGGTTCAGCATTAAAAATAGGTAGAAAACGATACCTACCATGATCTAGTTATTAAAACCAGAATTCAATCCCCAATTTCTCCTTTTCTCTATAAAACTGCAGTTAATTTGACACCAACTGCCAGTATGGGGGAAAACACACCTAGTTGCTGAATATTACAATAAATTCCAGTTCTGCAGTGGCGCAAGTGCTCAACCTCCCCTATTTTCTTTGTCAAATAACTTGCCATAAAAATCTTCGGAATTCCATAAAAATTCCGCAAATTACTCGTACTACCAACAACGTTAATAAATTGTTGGATTGAGGAATATGATAAAAACTGATAAGTTGTGAGAAGAAAGAGAAGGATCAAAATTTCTAGGTGGCGTTCACTCCTCATTTCAAGAGAGGGGTAGGACTCGGATGAGAGTTTCAATTCCAGGGTCAAGTACATAATGAAGTGACTGTTATAACTTATTGAGACCCATCAGATCCATTGAGGCGTCATGCAGTTGGAATTATCCGTCTCTAACTGAATCATCACATCTCTCGGCCTCGATGACCACTTGGTGTACTTAATTCGGAGCTGTCAAATTTCCAACTGAACTCGGACGTCTCTTCGCCTCGCCAGATTAAATTATCTTCAATCCCATTCCGTCAATTTCGCTCGATGACACATCTCTCGTTAGATATCAAATCAAATCTGACAGGAAGATGAAAAAACGAAAGATGAGTTTATTCAGAAATTAATCAGATATTTCGCTAATTATTGGGATTGTGTTATTAACGTCTCTCTGAACAGTTGAATAGCTATTTACTTACTCCATTCATATTCGTATAGCCAATCAATTTGCGACTAGGCACTCTTCTGAAACTGATTAAATGGCATGAAAGTGCCTTGTATATTCGAGTGATAGAGGAGCGCGGAGTGTTAGTGAACACTCGTTTCAAATCCTAATTTGTAGTAGTCCATGGTGTTCGGAATTATAATATTTCTGTTTCGTAGGATCTCTGGTTTCAAAAAACGGCTGATCAAGATTTTTCAAATGCTTGGCTTGCTCACAATTCAAGTTTTTTTTTTAAGTTTGCTCGTTGTACTCCCTTATATCGGAATAAACATATACGAAATGCATTCGAATTTTCTTCAACTTTAACAGTATTGGAATCATTCACACTCCCTCTTCCGCGGTTATTGCCGCAATACAAGTTGGTTCACGTTTCTGATAGGTAGACAGTGGCTAACAAGATCGACTACACGAATTGATTATTTCAGATTATGTTGTCTTCTTACGCTTGTTCGAACCCTTTGAAATTGGAATTCATATGCAATCATTTTGAATCCTGCATCCAATGAGGCTCTCTTAGTTATTAGGAAGCCAAATAATTTTAGTTTTCTCAGTCTTTCGAATTTCAAAGTAAGAAGTAAGTAAAACGATCCTCATGAATTAATAACAACTTACTTCCAAAATAATTCGCTAGAAACCGAAATTCCTAATAGTTAACGTTCCATGTTCTCGAAATAACAAAAATGCTGCTAACTATTACACAACGGTTTATTATTTTTCTGTAAAGATCACCCGACAGCAAAGAATACGGCTTTCCTATCAATAGTACTTACCAACCCCACATTCTCGCTAAAAAGGATAACAATAAGCATTTTCATGACAGAAGGCACAACATACTCGTATGTCATGAATCCTTTTAAGTGAACCGAACTGCTGCCCTCTTGGCAAGTATAAGCGGCAATACGGTTCTTTAAAAAAATAATTTTTAAAATTATTTTTCTTCAATTTATTAATTAGGATGACTCGCAAATTTGTCGGAGAAAGGTTCTTACTGCTTGTTCAAGCTATCAACTGATATTCTCTTTTAGTCTGGAATTTTTTATGATAATATAAAAAGTCTAAGTACAGGTTGTCCACTTTCTGTCACTGCCCACGTTCACTCCACGCTCCTCTACGTAGTACTCCTAGTACGTAACATATGATTCTATCAATCATAAATCTTTACCTTTCTGAAAGGTTTTTGACTTCAGAAAAATTAAAGAGTTCCACTTACCAAAAGGACCAATTCAAGATTATTTTCATAGCAACCCTACAGAGGCCCATATAAAGAAAATTTCCATTGCGAACAAATGGCACTTGGCTCCTTCGCAAGAGGCACTCTTCAATTATAAAGAAAAAGATTTTTTAAAAATATATGTACCTGATCATATAATGTTAGTTTAACAGCAGGATGTATACCGACTATTCCCTTTCCCTGTTGTACGTTTAGGGATGTCTGCTGACTCAGGTCCTTTCATCTTCTGATGTGATGATGTCACGTCCATTAACTCCTTGTGTCAGCTAACACAACAAATCGTTTACTCCTCTTAAACTCACACATAATGTAAATAAGAAGCACACTTCCTGCCTATTCCGTCAACGTGTCATTCGAGTCCGGTCGACGGTGACCTCTTATTTTCCTCGGGTCGAGTTCCCAAACCACCATTCGTGGCTCCCGCGCCGCTAACAATATTCATCCAAAAATAAATTGACCTAGTATTTGGAATCTTGCATTTTATCTATAATAAGGATCACTGCTCTCTCTAATATCCCATTTTTGTCATGTCTTGTGATTGCAGCACGAGTTCCAACACGGTTTCAAGCAGCAGCGGTGGTCTCGGAGCGGAGAAGCCCCAGAACACATGGTTGGAGAACCTCAACTCGCCTTTGATCCAAGAAGAAGGCGACAACAAGATGCTGAAACTCAGATTCGACGTCTCCCAATACCAGCCCGAAGAGATCGTCGTTAAGACCGTCGACAACAAACTTCTGGTGAGTCCTGATCGTTTCTAAACAAACACTTCGATAGAAGAATCCATAATTTCAAGTGCTCAAATGCACTAATGCTACAAATTAAAACCATCTGAGTGACTCAGACAACATTGATAAGTATCACACAAAACCAAATTTCCGCATTGATTATATGATTGAAAGTTTAATACATACAAAAAATTAGATTTTTACTTGCTGCGCATATTAAATAGATACGCACGTTTGTGCGCACTCGAAAAATCCTAGTGTTGAGTACTTTTTTTTCATGAACACAAATATTTTCTCTCTTTCCTTTCATAAACTTCTCTTCCATACCATGAGAAATGGGTCAATAAAACATACTGTTTAGTAATGCATGCATTCCAGGAGACGTCCCATTGGATGAGGAGTTGTTCTTCAAATGTCAACCGGTAAACGATAAAACATTTTTATTGACCTATCTACTGTACAAAACAGTTTCATGCAATCTAATTTAGTTAGTATGCTGATGAAGCAACACATAATTTTTAGCATTGTGAGAGCCCAAAACTGGATATTTTGAAATCGGAAATGAGGAATTTCACCATGTCGGAATTTCCTATTTTTGACCCCAAAATCGGATTCAGCACCTTTAAAAAACTCCTAAGGCAAACTTTCAGCCCGAACTTCCTAATTTACGAATAAAAAAAAACAGTGTAGAAAATACGAATGTTTAAAAAAACCGGGAAAATGACGTCATGCTGGAATAGTTCATTTATGGCCGCTTGAAGCGCTGAGATCGAGAAATCTATAGTCCCCAGATGCAAAATTTCACGAAACAGTAAAGTTCAAAATCGAAAAACTGAAGAAAAAAATAGAAAAAGCGAGATGGGGAAAATTAGGTACCCTCTGTTTTTGTTTGATAACTTTTCTCTTAGAAAACACGATTCCGTCGTCCCAATGGGCAACACTGGGAGGAGACGGCGATCCGAACAGCCCAATCAGCGAGCGTTCCCGCTGCACGTCTGTTTTCCCGGTTAGTTTTGAAATCAAAAATTTTGACTGTCTCCCAAAAATAACAGGAGACTTATTTTCCGAAATCAGCCCGATTTTCATCTATCCCACACCATTAACTATTCAGGAAAAATGCAAACAGAAATCGGTGAAATTCCTCATTGTTGAGAAAATGTAGTCAACGCGTATACCCCCCCCCCCCCTCCATTTGCCCTAAACAAACACCACCATAAAACACCATGAAACTTCTGGCGACATTAGAGACTTCAGAGCATTTTAAAATCCGTGATCTACGATATTCAACATGCTAGTTCCCCCCCCCTCCCCCATCAACCTCCCCCGGTGTCAGCCTGGCACCACAAGTGTAATACGAGTATGTCAAAACATTGGACTTTCATCTGTTGATATTGAAATGAAAATTGAAAAATCGTATATTTTGTGAATAAAATCCCCCCACTCACCCACGGGAGAATTTTGATACTCGGGTGAAGTAATGTGCAACTGGGAAGCAATCACTGTCGAACAAAAGTTGGAGCCTAAGGCTTGAACAGTGCACAAGATTTTGTCACATTCACACACACAGACATACACCTAGGTGTGGTTTCTTTGGCGGATTTAGATTCAGAATGGCCTAAAACGGATTTGTATGTTGTTATTTTTTTCCTCCGTTGCGCGTTTTCCTCCTTCCCTCCAGTTTAACCGCATGAGGACATACAAATCTTTCTATGGGACGTCCTAAAAACTAAGGCACAATATTTATCACCATATTAGCAATATTTGCTATAATTAACGAGGCATTTTCCTCAAAACTGCCAACTTTCGCCGTCGAAATACTGGTTTTTTTTCTTTTTTTTTTAAAATATAGGGAGTGGTATTGAGCACCAAAACTTTGTTTTGATATCCGCTAGGGTATGTATAAAAGAGTTCCATGCTTAAGATACCCATAGAAAAACCTCCAAATTTTGACTAATGTCGCAGATTTAACGTGCAGTACGGTGGACGGACGGATTTTTTAAAATTCGATTTTTGGATTCTTGGGGGGATTAAACGTTTTTTCTTGCTAGGTGCCCAAAGGTTCATTACTGAAAATAGTAAACCAAAAACAGGAGTTCAGAGCATTCGAAGACTGGCCAAAAGCACTGAATGAGGATCATTATTTGATTCATATGGTTTTTTGACCCGCTTTGCGAAATCAAAATAGAATTTCACTATTTTGCTTCCGAATCCACCAATTAATTATAGCGTTGTTTTCACCTTTCAAGCTTGAAAAAAATGTACTCATAAGTCAAAATTTTCACTTTAGACTATTTTGAACAACTTAGGTTTTGTGTAAGTTTGTCTGTCTGTCATGAAATCGTTGTAACGGGCAAAACTATATGCAGTTATTGTCCGAATTCTATGAAATTTCTTGATGTCACACTCACTCGGCAGACTCTTTTTGTTCGAGTAGGTACGTGTAAACCTCATTCAAAATCGTTCTTAATCTTGGTCAGATATTTGTATGTTTTGGACCAGTGGCGAACAGATGTATTTGTTTCTAATATGTTTTTACATGGAAAAGTTAAATACAAAATTATGAAGAGGAATAGTACATTTCTTTGTACTCGATTCCAAAAGTTCATTATTTCAATAACTTAATTATTAATTTCAATAACGAACCAGTCTAAAGCCCCTAACCGGCCTAAGGCGAAGACTGGTGTCGAACCAATTATTCATTTATGAACGATTTGTCGATGGGCGATACATATAAATACAGATTTCATTCATTCACAAGACCTCAATCCAATGATGGTTATTGGTGCTGAAGTGCTTTTAAGCTTTCCGACTCTTATTGGCTGTCTGACAATAGACCCTAGCATCATTATACAGCAAATTCCTTAGACGAGCGGGCGCCTAAATATAAATAAAAACCTAAAGGCGGGCGGATTCCCAAGAAAGAAAAATCGGGCCACTCCCTCGAAAAGACGAGATGTGAGGGCCATTTTCATCACGAATAAAGAAAACGGACACCTTTGCTTCTATTGATAGGTCCTCGTGTATCATCATAGTGACAGGCGCCCCGAGGATGCGGTGTCGAAATATTCGAGGTATCACTAAATATAGGTACATTGTCGAAGCTAAATATACATTATGGATATCGTCAACTGTGGAAAAATGCAGAAAGCCGTTTTGTGAATCAAAATATTTTGATAGGAAGTTTCAGGTACCAGCCAGTTTCCTAGTAAACAGGTTCCTATATCGTCTTACTACCTTTACCCGGCAATAAGAAAAAAGAGCTTATCTGCTGAAGGGCAGAAAAAACTAAATATTTGGAACTGATTTTGATCTCTTATACCCCGCTGTTACCATCAAAAGATAAATAAGTTAAAATTATTGACATACATTAATAATTTATTATCAGTTGAAAGTTAGCTTTATGCTCAGTTGATCTAACTTTCTCGATCAATCAGTTACAGTGATCATCACTTTCTGGGGACCTCTACAATGCACTGGAAAGAATTTAGCTAAATCGCTTACTCTTCTCATTGGAATCACCAAAATGCACTTCAGTTTGTCAAATGATTGACTCTCGTGAACCTTACGGATAGAGATGAAGAGCTCAAAGTTGAACAAATTCGGACATGTATAACTTGTTTTTCCTTAGTAGTAAATAATCTCAAAACATCAATCTCTAAGTTCCTTGCACTATCCCCATAGGAGACCATTTGCTTTCGGGTGGAAAATGTAGAAGTTGCGGCTGTTACAAGTTTTTCAAGTTTGCGCATGCGCAGAGGCTACCATCGAGCTTGGGCGATGATTTTCATAGCGAACCATCTATACGCCTACGCGAAAAATCCCACAATATTTCGTCGAAATCGGACAATAACTTCGTATCTGTAATTTTGCCCGTTACAAGAATTTCATGACAAACAGAAAGACACAAAACAAAATTGTTCAGGAAGGTCCAAAACGTAAGACAATTTCATTTTGGAGAACATTTTTTTTGCTTCCGAGTCTACCAAGGTAGCGGAAGCTTTGTTTTCACCTTTCAAGGTTAAAAAAAAAATTCTCCAAAATGAAAATTTCCACTCGAGTTTTACGTTTCAGACCTTTCTGAACAATTTTGGTTCCCTGTCTGTCTGTCTGTCATGAAATCCTTGCCACAGCCATAACTTCTTCAATTCCCATCCGATTTCGATGAAATTTTCAGAGATTGTGCAGGATGGCGTATAGATGGTCCCCTATAAAAACCATTACTCCTGGACTGAAAATAGCCGCTGCGCATGCACAAACGTTTCTTTCCTTGTTAGAGCCATATCTTTTACATTTCCCGTCTGGTTATTATTATACATATTATTAGTATGAAAATCATGGCCCCCAAATCGAAAGTATTGTGCGCTTGCGCAAACGTGAAATCCTTGTAACAGCCGTAACTTCTACATTTTCCTACAATATTCAGAGATTGGTTATCTATACAATCGTGTTCCGGATGCGAGGAAGCTATGTGCCATACCCACTTGGCAGACGTTTTTAACCTTGAAAATTGAAAACAAGTTCCACTACAAAGTACGGAAGGTAAAGAAGTACGTCATTTTAAAAAATAAAATAAATTCAAAAAACTTCAGCCAAGTGGGTGTGGCACGTAGCTTCCTCGTACCCACAACCCGAATGTATAGATGATCCTATGCATGGTATTTAATCACAAAGCATCAATCTCTAAGTACCTTGCACTACCCTCATAGGGGACCATCTACACGTCAACCCGCACAATCTCTGAATATTGCTGGAAAATGTAGAAGTTATGGCTGTTACAAGGATTTCACGTTTGCACAAAATACTTTCAATTTGGAGCCATGATTTTCATAGGGGGCTCTCCACCCCAACTCGCATAATTCCTGAAAATTTCATCGAAATCAGATGAGAAACGTAGAAGTAATGGCTATGGCAAGGATTTAACGTTTGCGCATGCGCAGTAGCTATTATCAGTTCGGGGGTGATGGTTTTCATAGGTGACTATCTACACGCCAACCCGCATAATCCCTGAAAATGTCATTGAAATCGGGTGAGAATTGTAGAAGTTATGGCTGTGGCAAGGATTTCATGATACACAGACAGACAGACACAAAGACACGGAACCAAAATTGTTAAGAAAGATCTGAAACGTAAAACGCGAGAGGAAATTTTGATTGAGGACTTTTTTTTTCAACCTTGAAAGGTGAAAACAAAGCTTCCTTTACTTTGGAACTCGGATGCAAAAAATGATCGTATCCTATGATCGTATTATGTAATTCCACTAGAACAGAAAATTTAGTCATGAATATGTCAACTTGACTAATCGCTGGGGTCAATCCGAAATTGAGTCCGCGAAAAATGTTACCTTGTTCGACATGGTTTCTTTGTTTCTATGGCAGAGTAGTCAACATACATTTCGTCATAAATTGAGAGTTTTCCAACGAGTGGCTAAAAATTTTTCTAGGTAGACAATCGACTGAGTAACATCTACTAGTTTCGAGGTTTTGACATGAATTTTTTTCTTCGAACTTTCTCTGTTATTTTTATAAAGTTGTCTGTTTGCTGGTATCGAGTGTGGTAACCAGGGGTGGTCCTGAGGTGAAATCGGATCTTTTTTCATGACAGTTCGCAATGTAATATTGTGACTAGCGATGCTGCAAATACCTGCTCTATGTAAAAAGACATATTCGTGTCACGATGGAGGTAGGTATCAGCGTGAAGCCTTGATACTTTCCCCAAATTATTTTGTGATGGAAAGAAACTACGAAACTATTGGTCCAATTGTCTTGGAATTGGTCTCATTGTGCTTGGAAAAAAAAAATTTTAAATAAAAGAGTGATGGAAGAGGAAGTTTTATAATGAGATAAGTTATGTAATTGTTGTTAAATGGAACGAAATCCGATCCTCCTGAGCCTCAGATAACAACCGATCAAATCCGCGAATCATTGAGCATTTCAGACGGAGATAAACTGCAGAGTTGAATAAGTTGCGATTACTTTTATATAAAAAAAAAAAAGTAGAAAGTCTGTAAATTATTACAGAACGGTTTATTATCTTTCTGTAGAGATCACTCGTCTGCAGATGATTGCATTGATCAGCTGAAATTTGCCTCACTTCCTTCAGTTCATATTCGATTCACACTCGTGTTTCTGATTCTCATTCGTCCAACCAACGGAGTAACGGGAACTTCCCTCCAATGGCTCATTTAATTTAAAAGGGAGTAAATAAGAGGGATGCGGTTCCTTGGGGGCTAGCTAGGAAATACTAAGAGCAAGTGGGTCTGATAAATTTCACAATAATTACTCATTTAATGGTGATTGATTGATCGGCAGGGTGGTTTCGTACGTTTTAAAAAATATGACTTTATCCTAAATTTTTGAAAAAAGTCATGAAACATTCATTCACTCAATGTGTATAAAAAATTCTTTAAAATTTTGGAAATTTTAAATTAATGAAAACAATATTTGTATTTCAAAAGTTTTTGAGCTAGGGCGATTTGAAAAGGGTTTCTTCCACTTATGACCACTTAAAAGTGAGTGACAATGACCAAAACCTTCGGGGCAAAACTATAACCCGAATGGAGCCCATATACCAAATTTCATCAAATTTTCTCCATAGGAACTGAGCAAATGCTGCTTACGGCGGACGGACGGAAAATGTTGTATTCGATTTTGGTTTATTATTTTCAATAACGAACCATTGGGATCGAGTGAGAAAAAAAAATAAGCCCCTCTCAACATTAAATGTTGAGACCATTAAACCATTAAATTTTAATGGTTTACATTTCCAAGTATGTAGAATCCAAAAATCGAATTTTAAAAAAATCCGTCCGACCGCCGTACGGAGCATATTTTTTAGTTACCATGGACCGATTTTCATGAAATTTGTATATGGGCTCCATTTGGGGTCTAGTAGTGCCACGAAGCTTTTGGTTGATGCCAGACACTTCTAAGGGCTGAAAAATAAGAGTTGAAATTTTCAAGAGTGCCCTAGCTCGAAAACTCTCGAAATAAAGGTAGTATTGTTTTTTCACCAATTTTAAAAAGTATTGAATTTGTAGAATCGATTGACTCTCTCTACGAGAACTTAAGGGTTGGACTTACGATAAATCAGAAACACGAGTGTGAATCACCACTGAGGTGTAACCTCCGTTGAAATTTTAGCTTACCAAAATGCGATCGTTGTTCGTTTCTTCGAGTTGTACTCAGTTTTGCGTTCTTATTAACCAGTATTCAAATTTAAATTATGTGTGAAGCGTTTATTTCTTCCAACTAAACTTGATTGTGAAGTAGGTATGTAGTAGGTAGGTAGTCAGAATGGCAAAGCAGGCGAGTGATCTATACGGAAAAATAATAAACCTTTGTGAAATATTTTGCCGCGTTTTTAGATTTTACTTACCTTGAAACGTAAACCATCAAATTTTGAGGTTGGGGGAGGAGGGTTATTATTATTATTATTTTAGTTTTGCTCGATTCCAAAGGTTTATTACCTGTTGAAAATAATAAACCAAAATTGAAACGACCTATGGGTCAATTACCTACTGTCTAGAAATAGCAGTACGAGGTTACTGTTAAACGGCCGGTTCACGATTTATTGATAGGTAGATATGAAACACCAGGCACCTACTTGGTAATACTGGCTCATCAATCATTCCATATTTGATGTGGCCAAGTTACCATACTAAGTTGAGGACTGCTGGTGAGGAAAAAAATGCACATTCACCAGAGGAAAGATAGGATGCAGTGCGGCACCTATCAAGTATAATGCGAAGGGATCAAGTTGGCACGCGTCACGGGCGGTTTGGGGCGGCACAATGCTGCTTGCTCTCGGATATGCAATGCTGAGCGTCTGTGTCGAACGCGCGATACCGTGTCAAGGAGATCAGCTTCCCATCTGCCATTTATGGAAGTACTCGAGGGACCACTCCCTTTCTCTTCGTTTGCCGTCCGCCACGAGTCCTTCGGATATTTGATATCATGACCGCAACCAGGAACCTCCTTCATTACACCGCAAAATTTACGTCTTCACCGAGTTTACCTCGTTAGCGGTTATCCGCTGTAGTCGGTACCTGCTCTTCATAGTTGAGTTCCTTATTTATAATATATCGTCAGACTAAGAGACTCACCAGACAGACACACTAGACTTCATTAAACCGCTAAGCACCAGTTCGAAATAACCATATTACCTATGGCTTTCATATACACATGTTATTTCAGTACACAGGTATATCATGAAGAACCGTTTGCTACGCGTAAGAATTGCCCAATAACATTACCTACCCAGTCTAATTGGGCGGTGCTGACTTTTGATACCTCAGTTGGTTACCAAACATTTTAAATTCAAAATCACTTCAATAGAAAATGTGGGCGCCACCCCTCAGGGAAATATAATATATCCCTAATATAGGGATTATTTTAAGAAGTAAAAGTAAGTTAGGAAGCTTAGGAGTCTTCTGTTTCACCACCTATTGTACAAAACTTTCACGAATACAAGAAAGTGCTCTAATCGGACTTTCCGTACATTATCCCCACCTTTCCAGAACCACCTCAATTGGTTAGGTTTGTTTTGGTGTACATCATATTATGATGTAGACCGAAATGTACACTGAATTATCCCCCAGGGGTCCCGGGTTCGAATCCCAGTCGAGGCTAAGCATTTTTGTGATCCAATCACATACATCTAGTCACTTACATTTTTCATCCGAATTTGATGAAGTTTTCTAGGATTGTCCAGATTAGCGTGTAGATGGTCCCCTATGAGGGTAGTGAAAGGTACTTAGAGATTGGTGTTTTGAGATTAACTGCTAAGCATCGGATCATCTATAAAATCGGGTTATGGATACTAGGAAGCTATGTGCCACACCAACTTGGCAGACGTTTTCCAACTATTTTCACAAATTTTCGACTCTTTTAGCAAAGCAAAATGAAATCCGATTGCAGCGGGACCACTATGGATACTTGTAGAACACATTTCAAAAAGAATCAGGCAGATTGGTGCCCGAATAAGAAAATGCTAGTAGTATAAACATACAAAAAAAATATATATACGTATATATCGCCCTCCCATTACACACCGAACCCTGTCGGCGCTGTTGAAGTCGGTCACAAAATGAATGAGGGATCTATGCACTCACTGGAATGAACAATGAGCGATGTCAGTTCGTACTGTACAAGGTACTTCGTGTACACCTGAAAAATTTGTCAAAATATTCATCGTTTAATTGTCCTTCGTTGACACGTTATTTTATAAAGTGTCTAACCGACTGCGCCTTTTGTTCTCAGGTTCACGCCAAGCACGAGGAGAAGTCTGAAAGCAAGTCCGTCTACAGGGAGTACAACCGGGAATTCCTTCTTCCCAAAGGCACCAACCCCGAGTCCATCAAATCCTCGCTCAGTAAAGACGGCGTGTTGACAGTGGAAGCCCCTCTCCCAGCTCTTGCCGGCCCAGACCACCTCATTCCCATCACTCAGCACTAAACTTCATCGACGAAATTACACCCTCTCCCCTCAACACAGACCCTTTTTTCTTTTTCCCTTCGTTCTTCCGATAAAAAATTAAATTTAATTTGTGGCCTATTCCATGTACATACATAACCAACTCAAGTTTTCACCTACCGACTCCTGTTTCCCTTTACCCACATCTCTAGTACCTATCAACCTACTGGCCTCAAAAACACTGTGCCTATTAATCAAAGTTCTCTTGCGATTAGTCATAAACAGAATAATAACTTCGACGTTACGTTACCTCTTCATCTTGGAAGTTTAATTTTAGGTTTTTCGTTTTGTTTTTATGTTAATAATTCTTAATTTAGGTCACTTGTCTTTTATGGCAACGCGCAAAAAGTTATAAATACTATTAATTTTTGAAATTAAAAAAGAAATTGTTATGTTGCAAGGCAAAAAGCCTAATGGTGCTTTGAAGCTTGAAAAGTATTCATTCATAATGTCTCTAATATTTATCATTAATAATAAAAGAATATAGTTTATTATGAAATATAACATTATTTTGTTATATTAAATATGAATATAACTTTTTAAGTATTAAAAACGAGGACGACTAAATTTGTTTCCCCTTTTCCTGAGTTAATTTCAACTCTACGATTCGGCGTGGATCTACAATAAACAAATCTTCTCCTGCAATCGGTAAATTGTTGTTTTCCGTTATACAATTCGAAAAATAAGACGAAGAGAGTATTCGCCAAATTTATGAAAATAGCGACCCAACAAATGCGTCCGCAGTTGTGAGAGGATGGTCATGAAGTAAGGAAAGGAATGTGTGTTGTTCAGAAATTCAGAAATATGTAGAGCTTTTGTCAGAAACTCTACTACCATCCAAATCAAGGCTGAAAGAAACAAGCAATGAATTAGACGTAGGTACATACTTTATAACACGCAGTCAGGGTGTCCAGCGATTCCCCGAAAAAAATTCCCTGAGTTTTCCAGGGTCAATTTTCGACTTTTCCAAGGTTCTAAATCAGTATGAATATAAATAAATGTGATAATAATTTCTCAAAATTCAGGTTTTTGAGGACATTTAGAAATGAAAAAGCATTAGAAATTTAGTAGTTTACCTACCTCAAAACATCAATCTACAAGTAAGTACCGGGCAATGATTTTCATCTACACTCCAATCCGCACTATCCCTAAAAATTTCACCGAAATTGAATGGAAACTGTAGAAGTGGCTATCAGTCAAAGGGTGATTATTTTCCTAGGGGACCATCTGCAACCCAATTTGCTCAATTCCTGAATATTTAACCGAAATCGAAGAATGGTTTTGCCCGCTACAAAGATTTCAAGATAGACACAACAGAGACTTCAATTCTTGGATTAAGTTGAGAATTAACATTAAATTCATCAAAACTTGTTGGTTTACTCGAGAGAAATGACTTCAAAGGCTGGTTTCCACCTTCGATTGTTCGAAAAAGTCGAGAATGAACGTTGAAATTAGGTAACCAGAATCAGACTAGTTGAGAAATTTACGCGGTGCGGGTTAATGAACACTTCCAGCACATTTTCGAGAAAAAATTAAACAATTTTAGTGGAATTATATATTTTAATAACAAAAGTATTTGAAGTACTTAGGTTATACCATATTTTTTTTCGTGATTTCCAATATCTTAAGGCTAGTTTCACGGAATAAAATTACTAGGTACCTACTAAGTCAAATTTTCATGTGTGAGTATTTTTCCGAACTAAAATTTTCCCCCCTCAGATTGCCGGAACTTCCCACTAAAAGGTTTGGCGCTAGTGCTTCTCCCAGAGTTTTCCGGAAATAAAATGAAATTCCCTGAGTTTTCCAGTTGAGCAAAATTCTCTGAGTATTCCCGGACACTCTGGCAGTGGATTACTAGATAATTTATGATAGGTACTTCATAGTGTTACAAACGGAGGCCATCATGCTTAGAGTATATCGCTTAGTATATAGAGTACTCGTATATTCATCCCATTAGAACCATAGCTTCACAATGGTGGTATTCAATGCTCATTTTTGGAATAGTGCAGATTGTCCCACCTATCCAATTCTGTGGGCTAGAGGAGTAAAACGAGTAATCCATAACACTCAAAGAATCCAAGATTTTATTCGGACGAAAAAAAAGGACTACTCAAGAAAACAAATTTTCACTTAGAGAGAACGGTAAACTCTTGAAACTAAACCCTTCAAAAGAAAGGTTACGTAGTACGAGTCATAATCAATAATTGACAAGTGTCAGCTTAGAAGGGAATAAAAGCAGGAAATAATTCAAGGTCAAGTTTAGACTGGAGGATGTTACAGTATTCCGTGAAACGCTACTATCAAAGTCTTCTAACTGACTAGGGGAGGCGTGATGAACTGTATATTTTGAGGCCTTTTTAACATTCACCGATTCAAAAATATATATACCCACGTCTTTATTTAAAATTCTGATTTCACTCTATTTCATGATAGTATCGACTTGTTCCATAGAGAGCAACCCTTTTAGCGACCGTGCAAAGTTGAATAGATGAGGGTGGAAGACCGTATTCAAAACCTTCGAAAATCTTATTTCATTCAAATTTTGAGTAGGTACCTATAACTATCATTCATACGGTTTGTAGCATAGATAATTAATTAATTATTCAATTAAAAGCTTTTCTTACATTTTTTGACACTGCAAGAACTGAATCCAAGCTTGTTTTGGTGAAAAGCTTTGTTTTAAATTATTAAAGAAAGTAACAATCTTATAGATTCATTTTTATTAAACACAAACATTATGTGGTCATTATTCTCTGGTGGTTCGAACGAAAGTTTGAAATTTCTCTGAATTTTTTCAGAGGTCTGAAATTCTCAAAGCATGTACTCGTGGCTAAATCAACCTTGGAATTATAAGTAGGTTGATCGCTGTAAATGTTTAGCGTAGGTCAGGCACTGAAAATAACGTTAGAATACACAGTCATGATAGATTGGCTGACGTGATGCAACTGCAACCGATTCTTCTCGTCCGGCCTTGAGTTTCGTTCAACGTGAATCAACATTCGATGAGTGGTGGAGAGGTTGAGGAGCAGAGATGTCAACCTTGATAGAGTCCTGCACATTATTCAAGTATAAAACGCCCTCAACCTCAACACCTTTCGACATCCAACCACAGGATGTCCAGCGATTCCCCGAAAAAAAAATTCCCTGCGTTTTCCAGGGTAAATTTTCGTCTTTTTCCAGGGTTATAAACAAACTAAAATACAAATATAAATGTGATCGTAATTTCTCCAAATTCAGTTTTCAAGGGCTTTTTGAAATGAAAAAGCACTTAAAAAAAGTCTGTCAAGTGGGTGTGGCACAGCTACCTCGTATCCATAAACCGATTGTGTAGAAAAATCATACGATGCAAAGAAGCTAATCTCAAAACTACAATCTCTGAGTACCTTGCACTACCCCTTTAGAGAAACCATTCACACATCAGCCCGCACAATTCCTGAAAACTTCTTCTAAATCAGGTGGAAAATGTAGAATTTATGGCTTTTTACAAGGTTTTTACTGTCTCCGCATGCGCAAAGGTCAATTCAGGGACGATTATTTTCATAAGGAACCATCTACACACCAAACCACACAATTCCTGAAAATTTCATCAAATTCGGATGAAAAATTGTGGCTGTTACATGGATTTTACATTTGCGCATGCGCAGTGGATAGGGATCAATCTACATGCAAATCCGCACAATCCTCAACAATTTCATCATAATCGTACAATAACTTTGTATAGTTTTGCCCATTACAAGAATTTCATGACAGAATAGAATAGAATATGAATTTATTAACAGCAAGAAAATATAATACATGAAAATGGCATGTACAGATACCAAAGAAGTGAACACCGACAGACAGACACAGAACCAAAATTGCTCAGGAAGGCCTGAAACGTAAAACGCGAGTGGAAATTTTGATTTTGGAGAACATTTTTTTCAACCTTGAAACGTGAAAACAAGGCTTCCGCTACCTTGGTAGACTCGGACGCAAAATCTCATTATGAAAATTAATAAGATAGGAACCAGAATCAGACTAGTAAGTTGAGGAGAAACAGGTACGCGGTGCGCGTTAGCATTCTTCAGCTGCAGTGAGCCCTTATGAACACTTTTAGCAAATTTTCGAGAAAAAAATTGAGCAATTGCAACGGCATTATAAATTATAATAACAAAAATGTAAACAACTTTAAAAATAGGAATGTATATTTGAAATACGAGTATTATAGTTGAGGAAATGTTCTACATTTGGAACTAATTATAATACAACTAATTTGGGACTACAATTGAAAAATACAACTAAAAATTTTCTCTCACAGACTGCCGGAACTTCTCACAAAAATTCTCGGTGCTCGGGCTTTTTCCAGGTTTTTTCGGGAGAAAAATGAAATTCCCTTAGTTTTCTAGTTGAGTAATATTCCCTGAGTATTCCAGGTTTTTCAGGCCGCTGGACACCCTGAACCAGGGAAAATTCATTCCTACTAGGACTACGATTGCGTCTACAGTTTAATTTTTCTGACGCCTGTTAATTTGTTTACTTTGGAAGTTGTGTGGTCAATAAAAGTTCAGTTCTCACTAACATTGCACGGAATCAACTCTCTTATACATTACATTCCACAACAGTACCGTATTCATCGTCCGTTTTGCCGCCAACTTGAGCAACCCAAAGATACAGAAAAGAACCAATCGGAAGCAACCTTTGTAAACACTGCAAAAAGGTAAATACCTACTTATGTATTCACTAAAATCACTTGAGGGCGCATTTTTGAAAGAATTTAGCTATTTAAATGGCCTCAGAATTTATTTTAAGAACTACTGACACTATGAACTGTGTAAAATGTTGCCGAAAATATCAAAAGAAAAGCCAAGTTCGTGGGCCATATTTTTTGTGCATGCTATAGGGTCAAATTTTGAGAAATAGGTGTCAAACATCGATTCTTTTTCGTTGTTTTTAGTGAAAGTAGGTAGGTACATTAGTAACCAGGGCAAAAGTTTTCATGAAAACACTATCAAAAGTTACGAATTCTAATTGAAGAATGGCTGAAATCTGTTAATACGCGTTCAGAAAATTCGTTCATTAACTTTTTCTTTACACGCTGGAAGAAAGAGGCATTTTAAATCACCTGATGATCAATAAATTTTCTTTTAATCACATCCTAATGTCATGTTACTTTGGTCAGATCCCAGTTAACCAGCTGAATTTACGATTCCAATACAATTACAACTAACTCCTACAATAAAATAAAATGGCAGGTAGGTAACTCCTCCGCACAAATGTATGGATGGGTACCTGCTAAGATCGCTGGACCTTCAAAACTTGACAGCGCCTCATTGACGTCAATTTTCTTTCCAGAAGGAAACTCGAATGTACAGATATTTTCATCATCCGAACCGTCAGTCATCTTCTTCAAGGGTTCATTTAGCCGCTCCTTCCTGTGGCAAATTAAGACTGAATGAAACAAGTTTTGTTGTGAAAACTGCCACCACATAGTAGCAGAAAAATGAAGAAATTATCGTTTACTTCTTATTTGAGAACTGAAATAGATATTTTAATCCAGCAAACGGATTTCTCTTCAGGATTCACGTGAAATTGTGGGTGATTGGTTCAGGAACTGTGCACTTTTTTCACACTGTTTCAAAATGAAAAATTTTCAAATTTTGAACTTTTCAAAAAATGGGTTTATAGCCACTTGCAAAACACTTTAAAGGATATAAATCCGTTTTAAGAATTTTTTAAAACTTGATCTCAGCCGTCGGATTCTCGTTTTCCGGATTTGGGGGCAAAGGGCATGCCAAGCTGTGGGGGCGTTCGAATTCCCAGCCACCCACCTCACCTTCCCACCTCCCAATTACCTACCTTGAGGCTGAGAACTCTTGGTGTAATAGTGAATCGTCATAAAGCGTGCACATTTTTTCTCAAAGTTCAAAGAACTGTTGGGCGGTATTTTTTATGAAGATATTGTTTTAATTAGGCACAGGTTTATGAAAAGTAGGTAATTGAACAATTAGATAGTCAGTTCTGAAAGTGTGGTAATTTTGGTTTACTTTTCATAAACTTTTAGGAAGGTAGATTCAGTACCTACCTATTTGTTTAAATTTATAACAAGTTAAAAGAGTGGTTTCAAGCCTCTTTAGTTGCACTAAGACTGGTAGGTTTGAAGAAGGGGGATATTCTTTGCTTACATAGGTGGTCCTCACTTTCCACATTTTTTGAACAAGGAGAAATAATAATCTTCAAGAATAATAAGAAACATTGTAGAAATAGGGAGCACCAGTTATTCATCATTAAAAGTTCAACTGGGTATATTTTTGAAATGAATCGAAATTTAATTAAAATCGCGAGTGAGTGAATTTTTCATTCTGAGTGAATTTTTCATTTTCATTCTATAGTTTTTTTTCAAATTTGATTCCTAACTTTATCGATTTACAACGCCTGAAGTTACCTATCCCTTGTTGAGTTACGGGATCTTGAGAAAGTTACCATCTGCCTACTGCAATGACTCCCATGCCTTTTTCAAAATCACACTTCCTACCTACCTAGGAGTTTTAGAATAGTGACCAAAGTGTGCACACTTTCAGAATCGTAAGGTAGGAGTGAAGTTGAAAGTGGGAAGATCGAGTGGGTGGCTGGGAATTCGAACGCCCCAATGCCCCTTGCCTCCAAATTCGGAAAACGAGAATCCGAAGCTATGATCAAGTTTTTTTAAATCTGAAAACGGATGTTTATTATTTAGAGTGCAATGCTAGTGGCTGAACCCACTTTTCAAAAATGTTCAAAACTTTTGACAATTTTTAAAGATAGCTTTTTTTTAATTTTTAGCGGCATGGGAGCCTCGAATTTGAAGAGCATTTTAAAATCCATGATCTACGTTACCCAACATGAAAATTCGAGTTCGACCCCCCCCCCATGGTGCCAGTCTGGCACAAAAGCGGAAATACGTCGTAACGTTGAACTTTCATCTATCAGTTTTGGTAGGCAGTCCGACGAAGTTCACATCAGTATTCAAAGTGAAACACACAAAAAAAAAAAAACAAAAAACAAAAAAAAACTCGAAAATACATGGTTTAAGGTGTCTTGGCACCACCATTACAGAGAATAATTCTTGAAAATTCGGAGGTATCATGAGAATTTTTTCCTCGATTTCAAAGCTTGGGTAGGTACTTGAAAAATCTGATATTTTTGAATATTATCACCCCCCCCACCACCACCACTCCACTCTCACACCCACACCATGCTAGTTTTGGTACTCTGGTGAAATGATGTGTCACTCAGTAGTTATGAGAGTCGAACAGAAAAAGTAACACGAAAATCGGTTGGCATTGAGGCCTGGGCAGAGTTTACTATATTATGCCCGAAAACGCACGTTTATAAAACATTACCCCCCCCCCCCCCCCCCCCCCATTTAAAGGCAACACTTATGGTTTTTTTGCGGATTTGGATTCAGAATGGTCTTAATCGGATTAGTGTGTGGTTATTTTTTTTCTGTTGAGTGCTGTCCAACTTTACTCCAGATCAATCGCATGAGGACGCCAAAGTCTTACTGTGAGGCGTCCTAAAAATTGCACACTTTTTGAACTAATTACAGAATCTCCGTGAATCTTGAAGAGAAATCCGTTTGCTGAATTAAACTGTTCTGAATTAAAACTTGTTCCGTTCTCAAATGGTCCCGAAGGTCAGGCCATCTCTTATTTCAGAATCTCGGTAAAACCTGATGAGCCATTATGTACAAAATTTCAAACCTTATTTTTCAACCCTTAGAAGTGACCTACATCAACCAAAATCTTTGGGGCACAACTAGGCCCCAAATGGAGCCTAAATACCAAATTTCATCAAAATCGGTCAATGCTAAGTGAGGAAAGTGCCACGTACGGCGGACGGCCAGCCAAATTTTTATTCGATTTTTGGATTCTACTTACCTTGAAACGTAATCCAACAAATTTTGAGGGGGGTTAAAAAAAATTTCTTGGACGATTCCAAAGGTTCATTATTGAAAACAATAAATCAAAAAGCAATGAAATACGGAGATCCGAAAATTGTGGAGCTTTCCATACTAATCAACCCGAGAGAGATTTTATTGAGAAACACGCACATAGAGAAATACAACTGGGAATGACAGAGGCGTGGCCAAGATCCTCTACATCGACACTCATTTTGCAACGAAAAGACTACTCCATTTTTTCTAACATCTATGAACTTTAACATCCATAACATGGATCTTTGTGATCCATGAAAGCATGGACGTAGAAAAACGATCCATGTTTCCGTATGAGCAGAGGAAACACTATTCTTACTTCCATGTAGTACTTGAACCTCCATCTACCTTCTTGCAACCTTCCCAACAATGTCAGGTTATGCTGGGGGGGAGGGGGTGCGTAGTAAACAAGTGAAGTCAGCTTTTCATGTTTAGAGAATCCCATAAGAATGAATTTATGCTAATGTGAGAGTGTTTGGTGCGATCCGAGTGGCGAAAAGTGTGTACGGAGGGGTGCTAGAGTTGATTCGTGGTGAAGAACAGCGGGTGAGGAGCATGGGCTTCTGATATATGGGCTAGGACGTTGATGTTGGTGATAAACTGGCGTCGTATCCCCTAAGTGACATAGGAGCGGAGGGAGGCGGCGAAGGGAGGATGGCTCCCGCCGATGTCCTTCCTCCGAAGAAGCAAGCCGCTGTAGAGAGACTCGGGAGACGAATTGGAAGCTACCGGAGGCACCAGAACGACTGCATCCCGAGATTCGACCATTCCTTCAACGGTGTCGTCGAGCAAAACCTGCAGGACACCTTGTTGCTCAAGCAGAGGTTTCTCGAGAACAAAGCCAAGAGAGGTCTCAAGAAGTCTGATAAGAAACCTCAGGAAAACGCCATCCCTGTGAGTATCTATGCTAGTATGCATAATATAGTTGTTTTGACAATCATTACATCATGACACCTACTACCTACCGTATTGTGAAACTCATCAACGGCACTACCTAGCATTTTGAGGCATCCCTCGTCTCATTATTTTTCTGTTCATCACCTACTGTGGTTTACCTGAAATTAAACTGTCGTAATGACAGGTTTATAGAACACCTGTTTATTCCACCCTGAGCCCCTAGAAGTTGAAATAGCAGTTATGAATGACCATCAGATGCCTGTTTTGTGGAAAACTACACTTTACATGCTTTAGTACATACGAGTATGTACCATTAATAGGTATGTGTTACAAATCTTTCTCAACTTTGAGCTCGAAACCAGCAAAACAGTTGAACATGCATCTTCTTACTTCTTGAAGAGCTCCCCCAAGATCAGTAGGTAGGGTTTGGTCACCAGTTACAGGCAGTCTGAAGTTTAGACTGGAATGATTAGCCATTCAGGTTTTTAAAGTAATGTTATCGAGGTCCATGAGTACAGTGTAGCCATCTAGTGTATTCAGAGTGAATTTCATTGCCAGTTGGTATTTTTATAACGCAGTGGTGGGAAGTTGTTCACAGCCTCCACAGGATCCGTTGGTGCACCTGACTGGTTAGGTTGAGTAGGAGAAGATTTTCAACCATTTTTTTTCATTATAGAATTTCGACATGAACGCACGGTGATTTTCAATCTTTGAATTAACCATGCGCTGTCTTACAAAAAAAGTAAAGTTAACAACCATTTCAGGTTGTATGGTCGTCCGACTGCCATTCCTGGCGTCGCGGACGTCATCAGCTGTCTTCCATAAGGAAGATCAGAATTTGCTCTGATGATTTCGCTCATGGCTTCCAAAAACGCAGCTGCCGGCGTTGAGACTTGAACCCACTATCCCCGCAGAAGTCAGTCCAAATTCCACCGCCAAACAACGCTTGCCCCAGTGATCGTGGCTACACCAGACCCCGGTCTTCCTTACTATGTTCTATTACTGGGCTTTATCAAATTTTTCGGCGTGTCTTATTGGGGATCAAACCTCTTGACATAATAGAGTGATTAAAGAGCAAGCAAACTTTAGAAGAGGTGTAGTTTCTCGACACAATAGCTGGAAAACAGTGTTATACTACAAGACTCACATTATATTGAGTTGTCCTGAAAGTGATGTCTTCCCGTGACTGGTGAGGTTGCCCAATATTACTGGTAGGAACTGCTACTCCATTACCATAGTGGTATGATTAAGCATACATCTTATGGCCAATTTTCTTATAGATCAACCCTTATACATTTACTTTTATAGATTTCTTATACATCAACCCTGGGGGCATCTTTGGTTTACTCAAGCTTGTTCCGCCAAGCCATGCATAGATCTATCGTCTCAACAGAAAGAAAAAAATGTCTTATGGGAGTACTTTTTGATACAAGAGTTTGAATCCTAGTGTGCCAAACATAATTTCCAAACTGAGTTTAGTTACTCCAGATAGAGGCAAGCTAAAAATAGGGTAACGTCACCAGTAACAGACATGCTTAAGACAACTTTCAGGTTAACTATCTAAAACTAACTAACGTCATCGAACACCACCTGATTTCGTGGAGCTGTCATTGCTTTAAAATGCAAAATGGCTTATGAAACACTACTCTGATGACACTAGAAGGCTACACCCTACTCATAGACCACACCAACATCAGTTTTATCCTCCAAATAGCTTATTATTTTGGTCCAAACCTGTGGCTGTCTGTTACTGGTCCCATTACCCTAGGTTCGTCCATGCTGGCCAAAATCATTATTCAATTGTTCGGTGTTGGGTAAGAACCAAGCAGGTTAAATGTTGTTTTTGAAGATTGGGGACGAGACATGTTAGGTCAGGATAGAAGCGCTCTTCTGCCTTTCCTCATGAAAGTTGGCAACTGAGCAGGTAGAGCATTTATTTAGAAATTGAAAGGCATTAGAAGGTTATGTTTGGTTGTCTTCCCCATGTCTCCAACTCATTTTTCTTTTCAACTCAGACAATACTATTTTCAAGATTACTTTTGAAAATTTTATTACTGTTATTTTTGAAAATATTATTCCTTTTGAATTTTGATTTTGATTTTTTTCTCCAGAAATTTACGGCAAAACGGAGTGCCTCTGAGGAAGTGGAAATAAGCAGTGACAATCTTGGAGAAGCTCCTCCAAACAAAAGCCAGCAATCCGCCCAGAAGCAAAATGATAATCTCACGAAGTTTTCTGTGGAAATCGTGCAGCAGCTCGAGTTCACATCGAATGCTTCCAACTCACAGATATCCTCAAATGTGCCAGTGAAATCTCTGAACGCTTCGGTGAAAAGTGATGTTCCTCAATCTCCAAAACCTCCTACTCCCAGGAATCCCGATATTGTTGAGTGCAAGAGGGAGCCGGAAAATGTTGATTTCGTTGATCTTGAACAGTGCGCAGCCGCTGTTGAAAAAGACGCCGCTGGTGGAAGTTCATTCCCAGGTTTTACAGACTTTATTTGTGATGATACATCAGATGCAATCATCACATCTGATGCATTCAATGACTTGATCTCAGAAATCTCAGATTTCAACCCGGAATTCATGAAAGATTTTGACTTTGATGGGGGTGACACTAAACCTCAAATTACGGAAGAACAACAAAAACCAGAAAATATTGGTAAACCTCAGCAAAGTAATGTACGATCTCTTCCAAGTTGTCCAAGTAAACTTAATTTCAATCCTAATGTAGAGTTTAAAGCTGAGCTGAGCCCAGCAGCTCAAACCCTGAAACAAATGGCCGAACAACACCAACACAAAACACAGATGAATTTGAATTACAATCCATCTAGACCCAGTCCAAAACCGTATGATTTTCAATTTGCCTCTGGTAGCGATTTCTCTCCAAATCCCAGTGCTACAGCCAACCCTGGAGGTTTCAAACAAAACATTGCTTCCCCACCGTGTTCCTTATCGTTTAATACAGATGCCATCAAACAAGAAGTGTTTTCTAATCAAAACTCTCCCTTGGGATTTAGTCCTGGTAGAAATATTCCTTCTCCCCAACATGTCAGGCTCAATAGTGGCTATAAGCCGCAATTTTCCTTCGGCTCCCCTGCTGGCGGTGGTGGCTCTGGGTTTTCCAATAGTCGACCTCAGCCCCAGCAACCATGCGTAGGTCAGCAGGCTTCACCACAACAACAGAAACCACAACAACCTCCTTCCAGACCTCCGTCATCAGGAGCTTCGAACCAATTCAGCAACCCTAATGTACCAGTCAACCAAAATCAGCAAATGCAAGGATCGCCTCAAGTTCAGGTATCTTTGCCTTCTCTAATTATTTATTCTCTCAATAAATATGAACTTGAGCTGTTTCATGATACTCAGTGAATATTATTTAGTGCTGTGCAGGTTTCCTTGTGGATATAACACGAATTTCTTCATTCAAATGCATAAGGTCACCACTATGGTTTAATATTTTCAATTCATAATTACTTTCTAGGTTACTATGGCTAACCTCAACGGAGAAATGAAGAGTGGAAATATGCCTCTTGGTGCTCAACAGTCCGTGTTCCTGAGTGGAAACCAGCCTTCATTTTGTGCGGCCACTCAAGCTCAAACCATCAATTTCACTCAACAGAGTTTACGGCAAAGAGCTCCAACCAAACCTACCCATTCTGCTGTTATTCGGGGTCCTCATCCACAGGTATGTAAATCTACCAAACAATTTCACATCTGTCATTTTCTATACGCAGAGCAAAAATGCCTGCCAAGTGGGTGTGGCACATAGCTTCCTCGTATCCTTAACCTGATTGCATGCATAGATGATCCGATGATATGTAGCTCATCTCTAAACACCAACCTTCAAGTACCTTGCACTATCCTAAGAGAGGACCGTCTACACGCCAACCCGCACAATCCCTGAATAATTCTTCGAAATCGGAGAGAAAATATAGAAGTTATGGCTGTTAGAAGGAATTCACGTTTTCTCATGCGCACAAAATAGTTTCAATTTGGGGGCCATGATTATCATAGGACACCATCTACAACCAAATCCGAATAATTTCTAAAAATTTTATCGAAATCGGATGGAAAATGTGGAAGTTATGGCTGATACAAGGATTTCACGTTTGTTCATGCACAGCGGCTACTATCAGTCCAAGGGTGATGAATTTCATTGGGGACCGTCTACACGCTGAAAATTTCATCGACATCGGATGAAAAACGCTGCAAATTATTACACAATGGTTTATTATTTTTTATTTTTCTATATAGATCACTCGTCTGCAAAGCCACCAACCATCCAACATGAAGAAAAAACATCGATCGCATTTCGGTCAGCTTTAATTTGAACGGTGATTAGGCCTCTTTTGCGATTCATACTCGTGTTTCTGATTTATCGCACGTCCAAACTTTAAATTCTCGTAGGGAGCGAACGGTTTGTCCTACAGAGCTCCGGGTGGTCTCAAAAAATTCTACAGATTCTTAAATTGAAGGAAAAACAATACCTTTATGTCAAAATTTTTTGAGTTAGGGCGTTTTCAAAATTTCAAAATTGATTTTGGAATCCTTAGAAGTGACCTACCTTAACCAAAATCTTCGGGACACAACTAGACCCCAGAAGGAGCCTACATACCAAATTTCATTAAAATCGGTCAATGCTAAGTGGCAAAAGTGCCGCGTACGGCGGACGGACGGCCAAATTTTTATTCGATTTTTGGATTCTACGTACCTTGAAACGTAAACCATCAAATTTTGAGGGGGTGTTAAAAATTTTTTTTTTCTTGGTCGATTCCAAAGGTTCATTATTGAAAATAATAAACCAAAATGTAGAAGTTATGGCAGTGGCAAGGATTTCATGACAGACACGGAACCAAAATTGTTAACGAAGGTCTAAAACGTAAAACACGAGTGGAAATTTTGATTTTGGAGAAGATTTTTTTTTTCAACCTTGACTAGTGAAAACAAAGCTTCCGCTACCTTGGTCTACCAAGGTATATGCTTCTGAGTCTACTCAGAAGCAAAAGAAGCACCCATTCAATTTTCAGAACTTGAGGAATTTGGCTTCAAACTCCAAGTTGCTTAGGGTTTCCAAGGGCACAATAATGTGATACATTCATGTTATATACTTTTAAAACGTATAAGTGTACTTATATCAATTTAATATATTCTTTTTCTTACTAATTTTATTTATTAATTTGATCTAGCACTTGTATTGTGGATGCGAAACAGCATTGCAACTGAGGATTTGACAATGGGGTATTTCGGTGGGTCGGAAATTCAGGTTTTTGACCTCAAATTTGGATTTAGCACCCTTGAAAACCTATATAATCCAACTTTTAGCCCAATGATACTATAACATGTGGTAGAAAAATTAATTAAAGAGATCACACGTTTGAAAAAGGCGGGCCGCTATAAATGCACACACACTAGGCAAGGACTACGCGGCGGGCCTTTGTGAGTGGTGTTTTGTAGTATCCAAGAGGTCCCCCAAGGGTTTCTGTGCATGGATACTTTTTTCAAAGACAGTTGGCTAGCTACGTCACGATTGGCTAGCTACGTCACACCATTCAAATCCTCAACTTTCCTTAGCTTCTCTGATTTTTTAAAAACATTTTCTCGACGAATAGACCCGATTACCGTTATTCCTGAGCCATACTCTTTTGAAAAAAAAAATGAAAAAAAAATTGACCGAAATACCCCATTCAATCCATGCGCTCTTTCACCTACATAACTATTGGCAGCAGTATTGGATTTCTCTTTCATTACAACAGATTGCAGCACGTTACAGCTGACTTCTTGTAGATCTACTTTTCTACTCCTTTTAGACCGTATGCCAAACAAACCCAGGAAAAATTCCTTGTTTAAACTACCTCAACCATTGTTTAATTTGTTTCAGGTCATGGACGTTATGGGTGGCCATCCTGGTAGCCAACAGATGGGTACTAGACCTGATTATTCTAAAGGTATTCCTCCGGGTTTGAGGTTTCAAACTCGCATGCTTCCCCTGCAACCAATGCCTCCGTCAGGTAATTTACAAAGATGTCGTTAGAATGTTGGGATTCCCAACAATTTAAATTGTAGTACTGATTAATTAAACTCGTTGTTATCTCTGGGAGTCTATTGGGATTGTAGTATATTTCTCGACACATTTGTTAATATTTTGTGCCTACACTATACGTTTCAGGGCCTATGATGCGGTCTTCTCAAGTGCCATTCATTGGAAATCAAAACATGGGTAACATGCATCATCCTAGACATCATCCGTATAACTCTGGCAAGCCGAGACATATATTGGCTCCTCATAGTACAGACAATTTACCCAATTGGAGACCTCTCATGACACAACAGCAAAGGCCTCCATACCTACAAAATCCTGGTAATTCACACAGATAATACACTTTGTTTGAACTTATGTAATATTTACTCTTGGTCCCCGACTGAGTGACCCTGCCCAGATCTGAAGGAATGGCCTCACTATATTATTTTCCATATACGAGTATAGGTATGAGTTAAATTGAGGAGTTTTTGTCTAAAACTGATCGTAAAGAGGTAATGAGTTTACAGAGGGATAGCTACTGTTACCAGATACTACAGTGTCCACCCAGTATACTATGTAGGTTGAGGTTTTTTGTATTATTCTCCGGTTGTTATCGCCATATTCGACCATAGGTATTCTCGGCTTGAATGCACGATAATATTTGCTTTAAGATGATTATGAGTGGACCAGTGTTACCAGATGAAAGCATCCGCTCAGCAGGCCCAGTTAGAGTATAGTTACTGCTACCAGGAACCTTGGTATCCGCCCAGTGTACTATGTAGGGTGAGGATTTTGTATATTCTCCGGGTGTCTTTGCCTTTATTCGAAAGATTGGTTTTAAGTTGGTTTAGGAATGGACCAGTGTTACCAGATGCAAGCATCCGTCCAGCAGGTCAATCTTATTCCAAAAGTTATGGTTTGTATTGACCAATTTGAATGTTCTAGAATTTAAGCAAAAGAATAGCATGGTTTTAGGTTTTTAGAATGACAAGAGTTCGTTAGGTTTCAAGTAGCTAGCTCCAGCCTCCCACCAGGGTGAAGTGAAATGATGGCTTGATTTACAGTGCAGCTTTTAGGCTGCACGAGAATCAATGTCGTACTCTGCCGAGTGTGGCATTCACTCGACAGTCCGAAAATGAATCTAGGAAATAGCTCTCACTGGTAATCATGAAGGTACAGTAGCCCCCACTGAAGTTACGCTGCCAGACAGTGGAGTCTGAACACAGCTTAAACGCTGTATGGGAGGACCAAGCTAGTTCTCAGGTCAGGGTTACCACTGTCATTGATCAATTGTCTGTAATTCATGTCTGATTGCAATGGGCAATTATCATGCATTACAGCTCGCACTCGTAGTCACTCCCGTCAGCTCATTGAGAAAGCTGACTTCCGCCTTTAACTCTTTGTCGTTCGTAAAATTCATTCCACCCGGGTGAACTTTGAGTTTTATAAGAAGGAAATAGTCAGTCGGGGCTGGGTCAGGGGAGTATGAGGAATGGGGACTGATTTCCCAATTGAATGATTCGATCAGTTCAATAGTTCTGAAGGAGAAGGATACCTTTTGACTACAATTCCTGACTTTTGTTTTGGACAGCCCTCCTCAACTTTGTCAAAACTCCGCCATGATGGCCTCACCCCTGGGAAGGTATGTAGTGTGTGAGGAGAGAATGCAGACTAAAACTATCTATTTCTTCACTACGTCGCCGGAATTTCGAATTTTGCCTCTGAAGGGGGGGGAAAGGGGGGTTAATGATTAAAAAACTTGCGTTTGCGGGCGTAATCTTGTAAACTCAACTCGACTCAAAGATCTTCCAAATTGCACACTATTTCACCAGAGTATCAAAATTAGCATGGGGAGGGGGCGAGTGGGGGATAATATTCACAAAACATCCGAATTGAAATATTTTGGCTCCTTTACAGGTTACTAGTTGTACCCAAGCTTTGAAATGGAGGAAAAATTCTCGTTATGCCTTCGGATTTTCATGACTTATTCTCTTTACTACCATAGAACTAATAGTGGTGCCACCATGGTGCCAGGATACCATAAACCGCATATTTCTTGTTTTTTTTTTTAATCTTGAATACGTATGTGAACTTCGTCGGACAGCCTACCAAAACTGATAGATGAAAGTTCAACGTTACAGTGTATTTCCGCTTTGGTGCCAGACTGGGGGTGAACTCGAATTTTCATGTTGGGTATCGTAGATCATGGATTTTAAAATGCTCTTCAAATTCGATGCTCCCATGCCGCTAGAAACGTTATGGAGGATTAGGGTGGCGGGGACCACTATTTCTTGCCTGAAATACTAAATAAATTATATCGAGTGAAACAGTTTTATCGCTTACCATCTGGTTTACATTGATCTACCGCTTATCCAATGGGACGTCCCCTGAAATGCATGCATAAATTAACAATGTTTTTCTATGAAAATGTTCAACGTAGTTATCGTGGTCACACGTATATTAAAGCACAATTTTTATATTCAGGTGTTACCTTCCCGTCCGGTGATACTCCACTCTCAGGTGGTCAGCTACAACATCCCAATATGTCCATGCATCAACAAAATCTTGGACTGCACCAAGTCAACCCCACAGTAAGTTTTTTTATTTTAAATAGAGCAGATAACTATTTTAATGGCCCCCATCATAACTTCAAAGCAGTCTTTCAATAAAAATCGTAGAAATTATTCTTCAAAAAATCACACACAGAACCCCATTATTTGCTTGGAAAAGTGAACAGATGGGTAACGGTAAAATACAACAGAAATCTGTCCTTTCATTTTGTCCCACTTTTTCTAATCTAATGATGAAAAATTCAATTCAGATGTCACTTCGTGTCCAGATGAGTCAAAACATGGCATCCGGAGGTGTCTTCACTGCAACCAATGCAAGACTGCAGCAAGTTGGGCATCGCCATCCCACTCTCACCAGCTCCAGTTTTTCCTCTGGAAACGTGAATAGCAGCTACTCCTCTTCCCCCTACTCGGAACAACCTCAGCAACAGGCTTCCCCTCAACAACAGACCCAGCACCAGCAACATCAGCAGCAACAACATCAACAACAACAAGCACAACAACATGCGACATTCCAACAAAGTAGTTTACCATCTGATTTTAGTTTGGACTTTCTTGAACAGTTTCCCACAGGTGACAACACCAATTTTACTGAACAGGAGTTTCTGAATTCATTCGAATCCAGTGCTCCATTCAACTTTCAAGATATTCTGTAAGTTAGTCGTTTTTCCACTATATATATTTATAAATAGTTGTAAACAGTGTACATTTCTTATAAATATTGAAAACGTGAGAATATTTTTAATAACGTTAATTTTAGATTCAGATCTACATTTGTATATATTTAGTACCTATAGAAAGTAGGTGTATATTAGACTAGGTTTCAACAAAGGTGAATTTTCATCAATAACGTGACAACTCTCCCATGAACGAATATTGTGAGCCTTCATGTTGTAACTTTGAAACCCAACGAGTTTCCCTACCTGTGCAGTTGCATATGGATGAGCATGAACCTACCTTGTACATAAGTACCGGGATTTATGAGGGTTAGCCCGTTAGCCATTAGGAACTCACTACAACTTTAAAGATTGGTTGGCAGTTACCTGACACTAAAGCTCTGTTCACATGCAGTTGTCTTGGTACAGTCAGCGAGTTGGTGGTACTGAAGTGGAGAGCGGTTCGTTGGAGCGACAGAATACTGCTGAAAACCCGCCAACAGCAAGGTCACAATCTCACACCTTAACCCTTTCGCTCCTGAAAACGCCACAAAGCTGTGTTTATACTAGCGAAGCGAAAATCGAAGTTTTGCTTGCATACATGGCGTAAAATTTCGTCCGAGCATCAAAGAAATTTTGCGAGGAAATCCTCGCTAGTGTGAACATGGTTCCCATAGTTGCCCGAGAAATGAACCAGGAAGAATGTTTGAATGAAGAGGCTTGTCAAAGGTCGCGAAACTTCTCGCTCTTAATTTCGAGTTGTGCGAAACTCCTCTTGCAACGAGGAAGTTTTGATAGCGTAAACGCAGCTCAAGATGCAAAACATTAGTGCTTACCACAGCCTGGGGATGCTGTACAGCACAAACGTTTTTGGTGTCCCTGTCCTGGGAACCTCAACAGGTCTATTCTGCGTTCATACACCATCCATTATCGAGTTCTGAAATTCTTCCCAATCAATGTATCGACCTTCATAAGCTTGAAGTAGATTGATCGTGTTACTGATAAATTATTAATCCCTTCCTATGTAGTTGAACAAACTTCCAATAGATGTAAAAAGTCACTTATCATTATCAAGTTCAAGTCTGTCTACTTCATGAGAAAACAGACATTTTTCCCAGTATTTTTCATTTTAGAACGAATTACCAACTCTCAACCTTCATAAATATAATAGAAGTATTTCTCCAATTAACCATGCACTTGTTTATTATGTATACGTAATATGAATGTAACTACATAATAATTTTTAAAATACTGTGATACTCTTTACTAAATATTTCGAAGTCTACCATCAATCTCAAAAAGAGCATATTTGAAATCACAATTATTGTAATATATTTTGAGAACATTTTGAAACAACTAGCGGAAAAAATTGAGGAATTGGGAGTGTAAGAGCTCACTGAGAGGAAGTGAAAAAGCGCTGGATGGGTCCCCCATGCTTGCCCACTGCGCCTAAAGGGGGCATGAAGTGCCAGAGTGAACGGGTTAAGGCCTTGTCTTTTCAAAAAAACACACTATCTACGAAACAAGGGTTTATAATATCCATTTATGTATGAATGGTTTGGCGCAGTAAGCATTAACAGGTTGCAAGTGTGCGATTTTGGTGGAGAACCCCTGTGGAACTTGGCATAGGAAGCGATTTGGTCAAAAACGGAGGTGATCATAGTGATCATATTGTGCAAGGTCAACTGATAATGTTGAGATTGTTTCTGGGCAATTCAAAAGTGCGCGTGGATTGTGCATCACTGGGTCCACAGTTACGGTTTGTCATTTAGAAATGGGCTCTGTGCAACGTGTTGAAAAATGATGACTGCAGAGGCTCTTCCAGACTTGTGGGATAATAGCCACTGAGCAATCACATTCTAGAATGCCCAATCTGTTCCACACTGCAGCTTGTAAAAAGAGCTCCACAGCTGCTGTCTTTGCCTATTACTTTTCCGGATTTCAGGACTCCCCACTCAAGCAATTGAGCTCGCCCACTCCAGCCTTGTGACGAGAGATCTGTAAAAACAATTGGCCTTTGACAGTTGTTTCTCACAATTTGGCGTTTGTGGACTTTAATTCATTCAGAACAGACCTGAGTGATGGTATTCTCGTTATTGGAGTGAACTCTTTCTGTAAATTTAGTTGTTACTGGTACATCTGTTACAATTTCATTTCTGCTTAGTTTCATATTTCCAAGTTTTGGATCCCATGTAGTGTGATTACCGTGAATGAATGTTTTATTTTTTTGTGTAACACATAGTGCATTAACAATAGTCAACATATAATAAACAATGGCTAACAAATGAATGTAACAAGTGATAATACTAGCACCGGTAACGTAGGTAATAAAAAGAGGGGGAGAAGAAAAGTAATAAGAAAACTCCAAGCCACAAAAGCAGTGGAGCCCGGCAAAGGGTACCCAGCCGAGCCCGGACCCACCCACCATGGCGGCTCCGAGATCGTATACCCAAATGGGCAATGGCCAAGTTTGCAATGCATTGATAACAAACGAGGGAAATCCACCAAGGGCCGAGTTGGAAAGTGTTTCTGGTGACCAGTTGAAAGAAAGTAATTAGGTTTCCCCATGAAATAGTGGATTGAGGCTCACATGCTCACCTATCTTGTTCCTTCCACGGTCTTCGATAATTACTGACTCTATCTCAGTACTATGTACTAGGGATGTCCGATACTTCAAAAGTATCGATATAATATCGTATCGATACATCTAGAAAGTATCAAAAAGTATCGATACGATACTTTCAAAAAGTATCGATATTTTGAAGTATCGATACTTTTCGATACTTTTACAAAAATGTGTGAAAATGCCTTTTATTTTTCTCTCCATCAGTGTGACAATTCTCCATCGCGAGGATAATAATTAATATAGAATGAACAAAACAATAAATCACTCATTTTTTTGTTTAGGTACTTGTTTTCGTATTGCACTTGGTTGGGTTAACATTTTGGTGGTCCTTCCTAGATGATGGAGGACAGCAGGTTATCATATTATGATTATGAGGACAGCAGGTTATCATAATATGATTATGGTCTGTTCGGAGAGGCAGTCCTGAACGGTTCGGAGGGGCTTGGAGGAGCCCGAAGGAGTTTTGAGGAGCCCATTCGCCTCTATCCCCTCCCCTTTTCAGTTCCGGTTTGGTTCCAAACTGTTCCGGACTGCCTCTCCGAACAGACCCACCAGAGGTGGCTGTAGATCATCTTTGTTTAGTTTGTTGAAGTGGTTGGTCTCCCAACAATCTACGTAGAGAAAGAGGTAGGCACCTACTAAAATTCGAGACTTTCATCTAATGTGAGAGATAAAAAATATATAGCATTTTGATCTAATGTGAGAGGTAAAAAAGTATCGCCTCCGATACTGGAAAAAAAGTATCGATACTACGATATATATCAGGAAAAAAAAGTATCGATATGTATCGATACTTTTTTTGAAAAGTATCGATACTTTTAAGTATCGATACTTTTGGGACATCCCTACTATGTACTGCAACTGTTTTTCAATCATGTGAATCACGGTTCGTCATTCCTAGTAGAAAGGATTCATGGTTTAGTCAAGGGGGGAGTAAGTAGAAGTATGAAACTGGATTTATAGTTAAATATTCAATTTGTGATGAACTTGGTTTGAATGAAACCCCTCTCTGAGAAATTGGACGATTTTAGACAACCGCTGAATGGTTTCAATAACATTATAGTGTAGCCTCTGCAGGGAAGATTGGGGCCTGTCCTCAGATTATTAATGTAATCCTTGGATATAGTGAACTGATTCTTAGCTGCCACGACCTGCACGAACAATAGGCACGATTTTTATTTTATCATTATTATTTTTTTTTTTTTCAAACAACCATTTCAAGTTGAATTTTCGTGCGACTGCCATTCCTGGCGTCGCGGACGTCCATCAGCCGTCTTCCAAAGGGAAGATCAGAATTCGTTCTGATGATTTCGCTCATGGCTTCCCATCGCCTCACCGCCCTGGGTTGTGACAAGGGGGGCTGCGAGCCGCAAATGCCCGAAAACCCGCCTGGTGACCGAGACTCGAACTCTCAATCTTTCCCGCAGAGATCGGTTCTTATCTCGGCCCCGAAAGGCGTCGGCGAACGACCACGGCTACCGGAACCCCCCGATTTTTTATTGTACAAGGCTGTACGATAAGTTATTTGCAGTGGGTTGAATTTTGAAAGTAAATTGACAAAATGCGACATAAAAATGTTTCTTTATATTACACAAATGATAACTTCTTCTCAGTACTAATAGATATCAAAATTGAGTAACAACTACTTCATCTTTCGAGTATTAATAGATATGACTATTATTCTCAGTATTTTCTCTAGCCAGGTTAAGATTTCTTGACTTGAAAAGCCTTAACTCAATTTGGTACAACAGTTTTCTTTTAAAATAATTGAAGATAGGTAAAATAATCTCTCATCTAAGTTCCTCACTATAAAAATTACAGCTCTTCTTCTGCAAGAAGAATGATTTTCGGTCATTTGCTGTTCAGTTAATAAAATAATGAAGGGTTTGGGGAGTAAACCGTATACACGATGCCCGTCAGTTGGACGAAATCTCCTTGCTACCTCCTGAGTGCGCCAACCATGATTTCCTCTTGACTGCAGGTACCACTGCTTTCTGAGATGTGTCTTGCAAACAACCACTGCATTAGTCCTCCAACAAACTCAACTGACCACTGACGAACTCAAATTAAACTCAACTAAATTCTAGGAGCAGCCCAGCATCACTCATCCCAGAATAGGAGTCTTCTCAGCAACTGTCTAGAGTTTCCTCGAGCAGGGGTGAGTGTCGGAGGGCTAGGGGTAATAGGAGCATCCGTTTGGGCTGGGAATGACCATACTTCACTTTTCTAGAACGATTATTTTCTCGCTTTTAATGAGCTGGCAGCGGAATTTTGAGAGTAATATCCACAATTTACGGTCTAATGTAATCTTCTCATTATCAGTTTGAAAGAGTGTTGCGTTGTCTCTCGTTGCTATGCTGGCCACGATTCGGGAAGATTGATACAGCTCCAGAATCAGTTCAGTCTGGGCCAACACTAAGTCGTTGGTTGCCATAATTTTTCTCAGCAAAACCTCAGGAACCTTCCAACTTTTCCATATTTTTGTAGTCCAGTGCGATGCATTTTGCTCCTCTTCTGATGTTATAGCTTCTTCATGTACGAGTATATCTCTTCCTTGTACTCGTGCAGTCGGGTCTGTGAAGTTTGCAATCATGTCCTCACCCTCCCTAAAGGTCTGAAAATTCCATCAGATAAGACGTGTCCGTCATTCCTCTTCACCTATCTCGTAGCTACTACTCAGCTCTTTACATTTGTCTTCCCAGCCTCAACCAAAATGCTCTTGTAATGCCACTTTTTAGTTGTATCCTCTCACTTGTGGCCCAAGAACTACTAACTACGAAACATTCTAAGAGCTTAGGATAGGATTGGATTCATCAGTATAACAACACGAGGTAATGTAAACTTTGGGATTAATTATTATTTTTCCTTTTAATTATTTCAACCTGAGATAGCGAAATATTTGGGTGTTGATTTTTTTTGGAGCAGGTATCATGATAATAATCATGATGGCCCTTCTTTATAGCAAAGCTGGTCACTTTCCTCAATCTTCCTAAAATGTGAGGAGGAAAGTATTGGAATCTAAAGAAACCCAATCAGGCTGCATTCTATGTGGATACATGTATCACTTATGTATGCCATTAAGACGAGAATAAGTACAGGGAGTACTCATGACGGCTGAGCAGGGGAGTAGCTGCAACCCCCAAATCATAATCTTTTACGCAGAAGCTTTGTGAACCCGTTCTTACTAAAAGGTTAAGTAAACAACCATTTCAGGTTGGATTTTCGTCCTACTGCCATTCCTGGCCCATTCTTACTAGTGACTGGCAATGATTGGACCGCAATCGCGCCAAGTGTGAACAAACCCAAGTGTGTTCGCGCCAAGTGTGTTCTATTAGCTCAACGCCTGCCAAAATTTGCAAATAGATCGAGAATAGAGGCCCCCGCTCGTAAACACCGTTACAAACTATTGACAGTACTTTCCCGCACTCCCTTTACATATTCTTATCTTGATTATGTATGCACATAATTACGATGTTAGGCCCCTATGAACATGAAAACAAATTTATATTTCGAGGTTTTGTTTCTTTTATGTTTGTGGATATAACAGCAATAGTTTCGCCCATCTACACCAATTATTCGAGAGAAAAAAGCCCAGTATAATTAACTTTGAAAAACGTCGGTTTCAGTACTTTTCAAGTGTTTTTCTCCAAAATTCGCCGAGAATTTGGTTGTATTTAACTAGAGTAAACGCACTACATAATAATGTTTTTTTGTGGAACTGCAGGACATTTTTGCTTCCTCTTTGTAGACTTAATCTACCCTTCATTATTAACTATCTGGTACCCGGTACTGATAACTACCTAGATTGTTCCATATTTACGGAGAATAACTAAAACTTGAATCAACAATGAGGAATTTCACCGAATTCTGTTTGCATTTTTCCAGAATAGCTAATGGAGTGGGATAGATGAAAATCGGGCTGATTTCGGAAAATAAGTCTCCTGCTATTTTTGGGAGACAATCAAAATTTTTGATTTCAAAAATAACCTTGGGCTGTTCAGATCGCCGTCTCCTCCCAGTGTTGCCCATTGGGACGACGAAATCGTGTTTTCTAAGAGAAAAGTTATCAAACAAAAACAGGGGGAACCTAATTTTCCCCATCTTGCTTTTTCTATTTTTTTCTTCAGTTTTTCGATTTTGAACTTTACTGTTTCGTGAAATTTTGCATCTGGGGACTATAGATTTCTCGATCTCAGCGCTTCAAGCGGCCATAAATGAACTATTCCAGGATGACGTCATTTTCCCGGTTTTTTTAAACATTCGTATTTTCTACACTGTTTTGTTTATTCGTAAATTAGGAAGTTCGGGCTGAAAGTTTGCCTTAGGAGGTTTTTCAAGGTGCTAAATCCGATTTTGGGGTCAAAAATAGGAAATTCCGTCATGGTGAAATTCTTCATTCTAGTTCAAATCTGATGATTCGCTTGAGGATTGATTTATTATTAACTTAGATATTCCAACAGTGCTCGAAATATGAAGCTCACTCGTGAATGTCCACACCACCAGTATAATTATCCTGAAGAGTCTGTCCCAGGAATTCAATTTTGGTTGAATATCAAATCTTAAATATTCCTTGAAAACCACTCACTGTGGATATAGAAGGTCTTTCAGTGGATTATTTTCCTTGATGGGATGCCTAGCCTGTTATGATGAAAAGTCTTTGTCATTTTGTGAGTTTTACCTGGGATTAATGTGAATTTTGCAATTATTTGTACGAGAAGCAGGAAAAGGATGAGATTGTCCATGATTTTTTGTAATCAATCTTTTTCCCGTGCCACTATTAATAGAAGTAGGTTTACATTTTTCAACATTTCTAAAGGAAATATTGTAAGAAGTAACTTCCGTTTACGATTGTTTATTGAACTTTTGTCATTCGAAGAGTCTGATCGTCACTGCCATTCTCTGATGTTATGTGCAGTCAATTACTTTTAGATATGTTATACGTAGTTAGTGTACCATCAAAATGATGCCATATTCCTTGAAACTTACGACGTTGTGTTTACGGAGTTTCGTGATGTAAATTATTTGGTTCGTGTTGTTATCAATCTGGTAGGACGGTTGGTATTGCTCAAACAGTGAATATAGGGTTGTGCTAACCGTGTGATCCTAACTGTACTCTTAATGCCAATTGTCTTCTCTCGAATGCACAGATTTCTCCGCAGTTCTTCTGATCTTATCTTTTTGTGTGAACTCATCAGATCTTGACATATTAATTTTGTGCTTCTGACTTATGTTGTGTTAAATTTGGTACCTACCCTCTGCTATTTTCTGGATCAAATACCATTCTTGGGAACTACGGACATTTTCTCACTCCACATGGAATCCTTAACATTCCATAAAGGTTAAACATTGGTGTTCATTTCAATGTCAATGCTCCTGGGACTGAAACGTGACATCCCACCAGATCCACCCTGGAATCATCATTGAAACAATACATTCCTATTTTATTTATAAATTTTTAATAACTTATCTCGTATTCACTCATCAGTCAGTAAGCCAGTAAATAGGTAAAATTAAAAACATTATTTGAGGATTATAAACCCAGAGAAATACTCACTTTTCTCGATTGTTTCTCAATCAAGATATTTTGTTTTTTGAAGTGGTATCTCTGTCATCAGTCTCATTCCATTTGGTAGTAACTAAGTAGTAATTCCAGGAGTATTCCATCGTTCGATGTGTGGTATTGTAAACTTCTTATGTAGTTTTACACGGGTAGGTACTCGACATATGACCGCACTACTAAGCTTATTTACGTTGTATATGGCTCTTGTATCACCGGTATAATTTAATTATAAAGGTATGTTCAATAAATATTAGTTGCAAATAGTTTTCTTTTGATTTACAAGCGTTGCAATTCTTTCATTGGTCTCGTATTAATTGAACTTTCTTGTAATGTACAAACTCGCCCTATTAGATTTCCATTGCTTGACCTCTATAAACGAAGGTAGTGAGAATATTATTTTAGGGTTGGGTATGTATTCGGGATACAACTGCGAGTCTTCGTAGTACAACATTGCCTTTCAGTCTGTGATAAGTATTTGTGCATTAAATGGTATTTAGTGCAAAAGGACAATCTTAAGGCGTTCAATAGGTAGTTGTTAATGCTGCTGAGATATCGACAAGCTTTGTTCAAAACTCTCTATGTTGTCATTGAGCGGCTCCTGGAACAAGTGTTTTGTCCATCGAGTGATTTCTTAAGAACTGTGGCCATGTTTTCACATCAGTATCAGATATCTTCATCTGTAAGTACCAAGGTATGTGTGGAGTGTGAGTTCTTGGCCACATTTCCAACAATTTTGATAGGTTGTAGAGCTGTTTATCAGATGATTATTAAGTTGATGTCACTCATGATCAAATTGATCTTGAGATTTCTGTAACACCCAAAATGTCAATCAAATGTACTAGACTTAGCTGTAGCTCCTATGTAGGAAAACTATATTTAATGTGCTTGATAAATTGAAAAGATGAAGAACTTTATTTAAAAAATATCTTCAACTGTAAAATAGATTTTATAGATGCTTATCCGAAATAATTTAAAGGTCAATAGTGTCATTTCTATGTGCATCAGTTCGTTAGATGGGTAACCGAATTTTACTTAACCATCTAGCTAAAAACAAAAATGTTACTATCTAATAGAGCAACATTCTTTTCCAGTTACTTTTGTTGGGCAGTACCTACAGGTTCAATAGTTCAGACAAAATCTGACTTCATCCATTGTACTGATAAAAACCCTAGAAATATATAATAGACTGAACACACGTTCGACATGCTACATATTAATTAATGCCGTCATCAGGCATTTAGAACATGACGAAATTATACTTTTAGAGATATGTACTACAAGTTTCAACTTTATTTTCAGCATACGTCCTTAGCTACCTTCTGAAAACCATTATGTTGAGGATGTATCTAAGCGTGTGTCTTTTTAGTGGTTTATGTACTTTGAATATAGAGTTTCCACGGATAAGGTAGCTAAAAACTACAATTTTGAAGTTCAACTCTAACGAACAAGATGTCATCCGTGATCTTGTAACTATTGGGCAGGTTGATGACACTTATTAAAGTCGGCAAAGGAGACATTGTTTCTGTTGGCCACGTTAAGCTACTCTCAACACTCGTAATGTATGTATAGAAATACCCCTGAATATTCATCCCATAATCAGTTCCTTTTGTCCTTTGAAACAAAAACTAGTTTACAAGCAATAAGTAGCTTCTGAAGGCTTCATGTTTCTTACTAATTTAATAATTTATTCTCTACAATCAATACTTTCTATAAACAAAATACAATGTGATGATTTTAGGGGTTTTCTCCATGTTCGTTTACCACCTCAAGGCCATTTTTCGTAACCCACGTCATACTCTTAGTATAGGCCCAACTCATCTCAATAAATCAGGATTGATCAGGTCGTCACTCCAAAATCGAAGAAAAATTGATCTATATAATTTGAAGAAGCGCGTTGAAAATAAGTAGTATTACTCCAATAAATTGACAATCCTTCGACATTCCAGAACAACACCAGAATGTTGTTTTGCTACTTAGGTAGGTACTCTTGTACATTATCACCATGAATTGAAGAACGAGTCTAGCAAATTTATAAAAACATTTAAAGATATCAATTGCAATACAGGAATGCATTAACGAAAACTGGTCTTCTTATATTTGTACCTGCCACAGTAAAAATTTGTATAATATTAGTACCTAGATAATTGTTAGAAGAATTTTATACTAATACACATCAGTGTACTATACCATAAAAATATGAGAGATAAATTATATTTTTAGATTAGCTTGTTATGAGGGGATTGTTTTATTAGAACGAATCAATAGCTGCCAGAAAAGTGCTAGTTTCGCCAGCAGGGATATGCCGCTCTTGTTTTCTATACCGATATCCATGTTCAATATTTTTGCTAGGTAATCACTACCAGTAAATTATTTGTCATCTCTGTTTCCTGCAAAAATAATATTTTGAACGAAACTAAATCAAGGCAAGGAAATACCTACCACTTCTTGTGTGTTGTACTACCTGCTTTGGCTGGTTTTCTAGTTGGAATATTGTTTGTGGATGGATTTTAATGTGTTCCTACATGATTATACAGCTCTTTAGTTTGGTCTCTCTTTTAATACGTTCTTTCTTTAATTTTCGTTGTTTACTTGGACGATTTTGATAGATTCGAAGTTCGAAAAATTTTGATAATAATATATCCAATATTTTGTTAAATACAAATTTTTTTACAATGAGATGTAAGCATTTTCAACTCAACTCACCTCCACCATCATTCGAATGCCGTTTGTTCTTGGACCATTTGGGATTTTCTTGCAAGTCAAATAAAGGCAATCTGTCCGGCGGATCATCTTACAATGGGGTATTTCAGTGAATTTTTTTATTATAATTTTTTTTTCAAAAGAGTATGGCTCAGGAACAACGGTAATCTGTTCGTCGAGAAAATGTTTTTAAAAAATTTAAGAAACAATCCGAAAGGAAAGTTGAAGATTTGAATGATGTGACGTAGCTAGCCAAAACTCTTTGAAAAAAGTGTCCATGCACAGAGAAGAGACGAAACCCTTGGAGAATCTCTTGGATACTACAAAAAACTATTCACACACACGCACGGCGTAGTGTGTGTGCGTTTATGGCCTTTTTTTCAAACGAGTGATCTCTTTAATTAATTTTTCTACCACATGTCTACTATCATAGACATGTCTACTACCATAGACATGTCTACTATCATAGGGCTAAAAGTTGGAGTATAGAGGTTTTCAAGGGTGCTGAATCCAAATTTGAGGTCAAAAACCTGAATTTCCGACCCACCGAAATACCCCATTCATTATGTTATGAATACAGAGAAGCTTTGTGCCGCCCACTTTTGGTTTATTATTTTCAATAATAAACCTTTGGAATCGACCAAGAAAAAAAATTTTAACACCCCCTCAAAATTTGATGGTTTACGTTTCAAGGTACGTAGAATCCAAAAATCGAATAAAAATTTGGCCGTCCGTACGCCGTACGCGGCACTTTTGCCACTTAGCATTGACCGATCTTGATGAAATTTGGTATGTAGGCTCCATTTGGGGTCTAGTTGTGCCCCGAAGCTTTTGGTTGATGTAGGTCACTTCTAAGGGTTCCAAAATCAATTTTGAAATTTTGAAAACGTCCTAACTCAAAAAATTTTGATATAAAGGTATTGATTTCCTTCAATTTAAGATTCTATAGAATGAGGAATTTCAACATGTCGGAATTTCCTATTTTTGACCCCAAAATTGGATTCAGCACATCGAAAAACCTCCAAAGGCAAACTTTCAGCCCGTACTTCCTAATTTACGAATAAACAAAACAGTGTAGAAAATACGAATGTTTAAAAAAACCGGGAAAATGACGTCATGCTGGAATAGTTCATTTATGGCCGCTTGAAGCGCTGAGATCGAGAAATCCATAGTCCCCAGATGCAAAATTTCACGAAACAATAAAGTTTGAAATCGAAAAACTAAAGAAAAAAATAGAAAAAGCAAGATGGGGAAAATTAGGTTTCCCCTGTTTTTGTTTGATAACTTTTCTCTTAGAAAACACGATTTCGTCGTACCAATGGGCAACACTGTGAGGAGACGGCGATCCGAACAGCCCAATCAGCGAGCGTTCCCGCTGCACGTCCGTTTTCCCGGTTAGTTTTGAAATTAAAAATTTTGACTGTCTCCCAAAAATAACAGGAGACTTATTTTCCGAAATCAGCCCGATTTTCATCTATCCCACACCATTAACTATTCAGGAAAAATGCAAACAGAATTCTTTGAGACCACGCGGAGCTCTGTAGGACAAACCGTTCGCTCCCTACGAAAATTTAAGGGTTTATATATATAAATCAAAACACGATTGTTAATCTCAAAAGAGGCCTAATCTCCGTTCAAATTAGAGCTGACCGAAATGCAATCGATGGTTGGTGATTTTGATTTTTTTTTTTCTTTTTTTTTTCTTCATATTGGTTGGTTGGTGATTTTGTAGACGAGTGATCTATATAGAAAAATAATAAACCATTGTGTAATAATTTGCAGCGTTTTTTTTTTTTTTTTTGCAAGCTTCGAACTTATTTTGCTTTTGTCCTTAATTATCTTGTATTGTACATTTAAGGGGACACAAAACCCAAGAAATAATGAAAATTTCGAACAGGAAATCATACTTGAACATCTTGAGAATAGCTTTAAACATATTGGAGTTTTTCAAGATTTCATCAATGTCAATGATATCAAGTTATCGGACGTTTTGTCTAGGTTTCACCTAGGAGTATTTCTTACTTTTTACCTATTTTGCTTACCTGTTCCTATGATATCGTTATAATTTTGTGATTCTCTAGTTTTTTCGATATTTTCAAGACTGATTTGTCTTCTTCTCGTCGTACCTCGTTGTGGATAGTCGGAGGGTACGCGTACCCTAATTTTGTTACATACCTTTACCATTTTGATTAACTATTGACTATTCTTCCATATCTTGAGGGAATTAAGTCTATATTTTTATTCCGAGAGTTTGCCTTCTTTTGAATAGGTACTGTAATTTCTTGTTGGAAACCTGTGTTGTTGTGTCATACCATGAGTACCCCAGGTTCTCAGACTTGGTAATTTGTTGTTGCAAATTTGGTAAATAACGCCCATCAGGCAAGAACGCTACCATAACACTGTCAATTTAGAAAACTTTATTTATTTTCATAAATGTTATGACAGAGTGTCGGCGTGTGTGTGAAGGCGATCGGCTTGTCGATTTGATTGGTCCCTACTCAACAAAGACAAAGGACGGGACAGCACTCGATGCCCGGCGCGGGTTACGGCCTGACCATGTGCAAGAGTGCTTTAGGACTTTAGCTCGGATACATACCTTGGCGCGATTGCTCGTCGACCAGAGGAATGCACCACATTTACCTATGCCTAGTTGGGGGCAGACAACTACTAGGGTAAATTGGAGCAGAAGCCGGTGCGATGAGCTTTATCGCATACCGAGACCTCTGAGGAACTGTGGGCTTCAGAGAGAAGGCGAGGTAGCGCGAGAAATAATCAAGTCGAGTTTTCGAAGACGAATGCATGAAGGGGAAGCCCTGAGTCCTCCTTTTATATTGGTCAAACAAGGTAAGGGGAGAGTGGAAGAGGTGACGTCAAGTGATGTCACTGTTCCCCGTACCTCACCTTACCTACCTGGCATGATGAGTCACTCAGGGTTTCCCTTGTCCTTTATTGGAGAACTAAAACGGTTAGGAGTGTGAGTCATTACAATAAACATAGGTAACAATTTTTACTGCCAATTGCGGCTTACAGTTTGATATTACAGATGGAAAGCTCAGATTTAGTGGAAGTTTTTTTCGTAACCGGACAGTGATAAAAGGCGGCGATCGAGACCCAGTCGGATCAAAGTCTAGTGATTTCAAAAAATTAGGCAATTTCAATGTTTAGGCTCTTTCCAACGGTATCCTCGTATTTGAGTTTATCTCATAAATTAAAGGATTTATGACGGTTTTAGTAACACAAGGTCGAAAACACGGAAAAATCTTAAAATTGAAGTAAAACTTACAAGTGGTTAAAAAATTGCTAGGAGACAATTTTTGTAGGGAATTAGTTGTGGAATCGATACCTACCTTGAAGGAATGTCACCTGTTGGGTAGCACTCAGTTGATTGTTCTATTTAAAATGCCTGTCAAGCATTTTTTTAAAAGTAAAATGAGAATAACCGTTGCTGAATTTTGATATTTTGGGCGGCCCTCAAGAAATCGAAGAAAGCACTATCGATACGACAACACTATCGACACGTTTCGTAATATCGATATTTGTATCATAATGGCATGGAGTGAGGAGGCAATTCCACTATGGAAGTAGCAACTAGTGCCGAATTTCCGTGTTACTTCATGGACAGTGTACCATCCATGGCTTCTATGGAAGATAAGACCTATACCATGGAAGAGAGGACCTACCTTCTTCCATGGCTACTCCTTCTTATCTTTTGATAACAGTGTTGGCGATTTCACATGGACCTCTGTGGGTGAGAATGCATTATGGTGTAAAACTTCATGTGACTTCAGTATTTTGGGATCTCTGACAGAGTCTATGCGTCAGAATGTTACAATGAAGATCGAAACCTGACTTCAGTCAACAGTGACGTGTTTTCAAAGAAAACTGGGAAATTATTCAGTGGTGTGAAACATCATCCAAAATAGGTGTTATACGTTATATTTCTGATCGTTCGGAAAGTGGTAGACTAGTTTTTGTGTTTTCCCTGCAACACTCATAATGGTAAGTACTCGGTATACCCTTGTTTTAAGTGCCAATAAAAGAATTTGAGGTCTTGATGCAACATAGGTAGTAAGAACCTAATAACCGTTGTTAAGCGCTGCGATGTTCGGGGCAGAAGATCGGAGCGGCCAAATGTTGCAAGTGTGGACGCGGCTTTAGAGGTCCCTGAAATGTACTATTCAATAGATTTCTTTGTACTACCTTCTTTTTGACATGTTTGACAAGGATTGAGACTTAGTTCAATAATAGAGATCCGTTAGTGTGTTCTTTTGGATTTTGAACACCAAATTTAATGGGGAAACACTCAACTTCTAAGATACCTACCTAGTTGAGTAATACTATTGATAGTTGACAGTTTTGCAAAGATTAGACTCCACTAACAATGCATTTTTGGCCTTGGTGAATAATGCTGTTAATTACTTCTGAATCTGTACTATTTATTGAGTACCTACTTATTGAGTGAACAATACAGAGAGAAATAATTATGAAATGTATCACTGACAAGGACAAAAGAAAAGTTTCAAAAGTAAAAAAATCGTGGTTTTGGTTGGAGTTGTGTCGGTGGCGCGTACCTAGTGCTGTAGGTGCAAGGGGCTCGATATGTGGCAAGGACGGGACCTGACTCCGACCGCGACCCTACCAAGATATATTCCGAATGGAGTATCCCGCCTCAGTGTCGCCGCCCCCATTTAAGTACACAGGAGGGGTCCGCTCCAGTACTCAAGTCTGGTCTGGTCGGGTCACAGTGTCGCCGCCCCCATTTAAATACACAGGAGGGGTCCGCTCCAGTAGTCAAGTCTGGTCTGGTCGGGTCGCAGTGTCGTCGCACCCATTTAAGTATACAGGAGGGGTCCGCTCCTGTACTCAAGTCTGGTCTGGTCGGGTCGCAGTGTCGCCGCACCCATTTAAGGGCCGGTTTCACCAACATTTTGATCGGAGTTCGAGGGCCGATTCAACTACTGAACCGAGAAAATGGGTTTCACCAGAGGCGATCAACGCCTCCCTTGGTTCATCCGGCGTTTGGCGCTGATCGCTCAATTTTGGCTGGTTAATCGGTTTGATCTTCGTTTAAAGCGACGGACGTGGACGCCATTGTTATTTTTCCTATTCCGTCGAGCTGTTTTTCGTCTGTGTTTTGCTGGAGTTTTTATCATGTCACGAGCTTTGGTGCGCACCTTCTCGTAGGTATCATACGGGAGTGAGAAAGGACAACGAAATTGTGAACCATTTCATTAATCGTGGTCCCAAAAAAATCCATCGCAGGACGTCGCTATTTCAGCCTACAAGTTTCGTTACCATCTCCGATATTTCCGTTTCCCAGTTGCTGTGTGCATTTTACGTACCTATTGTGAGTAGTTGGTTTTGCTGATGTTAATCATAATGAAAATAAAATTGTTACATACCTAAATGGTATCTGGTGAATACATATTTTTTCGCAAGATCCCCCCTTCATATTTCTTTTTTTCTCGTTAGGTGTTTACTGAAGATTGCTTACTTACGTCGTTTATATTCTTGTATAGTTGTTTGATTGAATCATTATTCTTATTATTTGATTACGCATTATCTCAAACAATTATGCCGAAAATTCTTTTCTTATTATTTACTTACCTACGAATTTATTTTTGTTTGCACCATAATCAGCATAGGTAGGTAGGAGAAAAAAGAACAGATTTGTTGCAACATAAGATTGACTTGGAGAAATGTGTAAGCAGATGAACAAATCAATTCATACGTATCACGTTTTATTAAATACAATAATTATAATTCATTCATTCTTATAAAATGCGTACATAGAATTTCACACAAGTACCGATCGTAGTAGTATTTCATGAGTGCTGAAGTGATAATGGGTTTTCTTGACATGAAGAATGAAATTCACCTTATTTGTTCAGAAAAGACATCATTGACACACAGTTCGTAGCCTGTTATCCGAAATCTGAAACAAAAATTTGCATCCGCACATTATAAAGCAGTTAGCTATGTCTACTAGCTCAGAGTAGTTGAAAGTAACGGTGAGTAGGTACCTATATGGTTTAGGAGTCATGCAGTAAAGCACATTTGTAGAAAAACCCGGAGAGCCTGGAAGAGGGAATCACCAGGGATAAAAGTAGGTAAAGGTACTCACGTTGATGAAGTAGGTAGACGTCCAATCGAAAATCTGAACTCCAACAATCATAATGAACAACACAAATTATAGCGCTGAAAGAGGATAGTTGACGTATTGATGAAATATCGCGGATTGAATGAAGTCATAACTATCGAAAAAGTGATTCTGCGGGAGAACTTTCACAAAACAATGTCGTTATCTCTCGTATCACCAATTCACTGCCTTCCAGATCAGAGTTGTACGACGATTTTCGATGCTTCGATGGCGAAGAAGAAGAATACCAGAGGTCAACGAAAACGCCGTTCCTGAGAACCCGTTCAACTTGGTGAAACCGAAACAAATTTTGACTGGAGATCAATCTCAGTTTACTTTAAACGCATTTTTCGTCGAACGGAGTTAATGGATTGTTGGTGAAACCGGCCCTAAGTACACAGGAGGGGTCCGGTTCAGTACTCAAGTCTGGTCTGGTCGGGTCGCAGTGTCGCCGCAGCCATTTAAGTATACAGGAGGTGTCCAATCCAGTACTCAAGTCTGGTCTGGTCGGGTCGCAGTGTCGCCGCAACCATTTAAGTACACAGGAGGGGTCCGCTCCAGTACTCAAGTCTGGTCTGGTCGGGTCGCAGTGTCGCCGCAGCCATTTAAGTACACAGGAGGGGTCCGCTCCAGTACTCAAGTCTGGTCTGGTCGGGTCACAGTGTCGCCGCAGCCATTTAAGTATACAGGAGGTGTCCGATCCAGTACTCAAGTCTGGTCTGGTCGGGTCGCACTGTCGCCGCACCCATTTACGTATACAGGAGGGGTCCACTCCAGTACTCAAGTCTGGTCTGGTCGGGTCGCAGTGTCGCCGTAGCCATTTAAGTATACAGGAGGTGTCCGATCCAGTACTCAAGTCTGGTCTGGTCGGGTCGCAGTGTCGCTGCAGCCATTTAAGTATACAGGAGGTGTCCGATCCAGTACTCAAGTCTGGTCTGGTCGGGTCGCAGTGTCGCCGCACCCATTTAAGTATACAGGAGGGGTCCGCTCCAGTACTCAAGTCTGGTCTGGTCGACCCGACACAGCGACCCGCTGTGTCGCCGCACCTTAAATGTTGTTCAAACTTGTGTCCACAACAATGCTTGTGCAATGCCGCGGCTGTGCTAACATGCATGGTCTGTCTTTATCTTCCTTTTAATAATCATTAATGACCTCATCCACAATTTAAACTTCATTTAATGAGGCTTTCGTTCTTCAGATTGCAGTACCATACATTGGACCAGTTGAGCGGTCCTTGGTAACTTCCGGACTAACTATCCGTATTATTGGAGCATCTACAGCTACTGCTAGAAGGTACCTTGAAATACAATTATAATTACTTCTTTTTAGAAGTCACCTATGAGCTTAGTTGTACTTACCTATAGTCACCATTGAAGTTCCCCATTGCCAAGGGTGGAGAATGCTGTATAATATACCTACTTTCATTTGATTCTTTTAGGTTCAACATTAATTTCCAGTGTGGTCCATCACTGAACCCAAGAGATGACGTAGCTTTCCATTTGGCTGTTGATTTCGATGGCCAGTGCATAATTACTAACAATATCCTCGGAAATCAGTGGGGTCCTCAAGAATGTGACAACAGGAACTTTCCATTTCACAGAGGCGCTCAACTCGTAATTGACGTTGTCTGTGAACAATCAGCATTTCAGGTAATTTCACTCTTGAATATTTATGTAGCTTCATTGACTGATTGAGAGATTGACTGATTTATATTTTTGAATTACTTTACAGGTCAATGTGAACAACAATCGTTCTGTAAGATTTGAGCACAGGATGGAACCTTCTCGGATTACTCATTTGGCTATTGATGGCGATATTATTCTGAACAAAATTGAGTACATTGGTGGTGGGATTCAGCCTACTGGCCCCATAGGCTTCAGTGTTCCACCCACTGGGCCCCATTTACCACCTTATCCTTCGTCCACGTTGCCACCTTATCCTACCGTGACCCCAGCTGGTGGGTACCCTCTTCAAACTCCGCAAGGACCATACCCAAGTCAACCTATGCACGTTCCTCGATGCCCATCACCCAACCCTCAAGTGTATCCTCAACAGCCTGGCCCCTATCCCCAACAGCCAGGCCCCTATCCCCAACAGCCCGGTCCCTATCCCCAACAGCCAGGTCCCTATCCTCAACAGCCAGGAACATACCCTCAACAACCAGGAATGCACGCTCAACAGCCCTATGGAGGCCATTCTCCTAATGTGAGTCTTGTATTTATTCATCTTCTACTTGTAGTGAATAGGAGAATTATGCGATTTTGGTAAAAGATGACCAATTGTTATTAGAAAATAAATTTAAAAATTGATTATTCATAGCCAAGTTAACACCCCCCCCCCCCCCACCCCCCCGACTTTGCATTTAAGTAGAACCCAAATGGAGCCCATATACCAAATTTAATCAAAATTAGTCCACGGAAACAAGGTTTCTATTCTATTTTGGAAGAATCCAAAAATACCTTCATTCGTAATTTCAAATGGTTGGGATTCTATTTCAAAGATTTGTTTGTCATTGAAAATAATAAATCAAAACTTTTGAGGAAATCAGTTTTCAGTCGATTGCTGTACTTTCCTGTTCACTCTTCTGTTGAGAAGAGGGTATTTGAAATGAGTCTTTAGGTAGTTTTCCCTCGGCTGTTGGCTCTAGCGTAATGACTGGCCTTCCTACTTTTCAGGCTCAACATAAACAAAAAGGCATACTGGATAAAATAGGACTTGGTGGTGCTGCAACTGGAGGTATCCTTGGAACTGCCGCTGCCGGTGCTGCAGGGTTGTATGGAATGAAACACATGGTTAGTTGTTTTCATTTCATGTGTACATTTATTACTATTTTGCAAACAACTACTCATCATCTACACCGGAGTGTTTAAAAGATGAACGACGAAATGTTAATCCGTTATTAAAACAGTCAAAACATCGTCACCTTACAATGTAAACTTGGAAATAACGTATTAATTAAATAATATAGTTTAAAATGGTTATTCAGGTGCAACTCTTACAATTATTTTTCATGAACCTGACCAACATTTGAGTTTTCTTCAGATTGCACTTTTTCTATTGAGAAAATTTGGTACTACTAAATCTCACATCTTTCTTCTTTTCTGGAGTCATTATCAATTATCCTTTCCATGTGTAAAACATACAGGGTGTCTCACGGGAACCGGACGAAAAACAAATGAATGTAACTCCAATGGTTGAAGTCTTAAATTTTTTATATTTTTATCAGAAGTTAGGGAATTAAATGCCATTTTAAGTTTTAAAAATAACATCGGACAAATGGTGGCAAGTCTGTCCAGGAAGTTTCGGTGGACGCGCTCCAGTAAGTCTTGATTAATTGACGCAACTTGAGACGTTATTTCTTCCTTCAAAGCTTCCAAAGTGGAGGGTTTTGATTCATAAACGCGTGATTTAAGGTATCCCCAAAGGAAGAAGTCACACGACGTCAAGTCTGGGGACCTTGGGGGCCATTGCACGTCCCCAGAGCGTTACACAAGGCGATTGGGGAACATCTGGCGCAAGAGGGCGATTGCGGCTCTGGAAGTGTGAGGAGGGGGGCCCCATCTTGCTGAAACCAAACAAGCTGTGGGTAATCAGTAGGTTTCAACTGCTGAACGATTGACAACTTGTACGGATGCCACTTTAAATTACGCTTGATGATTCGATTGAGAGAAGCGGATGAAATGTGCAGTGATTGAGCTCGTTTGCGCACAGAACGGCCAGGGCTTTGGAGACGCTCTGGGGACGTGCAATGGCCCCCAAGGTCCCCAGACTTGACGTCGTATACTTGACTTCCTTTGAGGATACCTTAAATCACGCGTTTATGAATCAAAACCCTCCACTTTGGAAGCTTTGAAGGAAGAAATAACGTCTCAAGTTGTGTCAATTGATCAAGACTTACTGGAGCGCGTCCACCGAAACTTCCTGGACAGACTTGCCACGTGTTTCGAACAAGATGGGCACCATTTGTCCAATGTTATTTTTAAAACTTAAAATGGCATTTAATTCCCTACCTTCTGATAAAAATATAAAAAATTTAAGACTTCAACCATTGGAGTTACATTCATTTGTTTTTTGTCCGGTTCCCGTGAGACACCCTGTAGATCCTGTGAGACACCTGTGAGATCCCGACAATAGGGTGTGCGCACGTATTTTTTTTATTCATTTTTTTTTTTCTTGAAAACTTGACTTCAACACACCAAAATCCCACATTTGCTGGTGTACGAATTTACCGCCCCTAGCAGCCGTTTTCTCCCACGCGATGATGTAAAATTTACTTTGGCGGGATAGTGAACTGCCAAACTTTCTGAATGCAGTCCCTTATTCGTGAAAACATTTTGGATTAGTATCTCTGGCTTTTCTGAATCAGAGTGTTCCTAAGAATTCATGTGTTTTTTAACATGAATCGTTTGAGTGCATACACCCTATCAGGCTAATATGTATGTGTACATGTGTAGGTAGTACATATATTATACCTGCATTATAAAAAGTAGGTGGAATTTGGTGTGGTGATGTCAGTGGCTATCGGTGGATGTCGGTGACTGGTACATTAGTTCCTCATTGATGGTGGGGTCCTTACCTGGACCAGACAAATTTGAGGGGCACCCGAGTAGTGTAACCATTGGTGATTGTCCTACAGTACAGAAGGGCATCAGCTGACTAACATGTAGGATCATTGCATCACTAGGATCCGCGATATTGGTCAACTAATATGTGACTGAGGTAGGAATTTCTGTGACTTTACTGGTTACAGTTAGACTGTTGCAGGATTAGTTGCTAACTCTTGGCCCAAGAAATAGCTTCATTTTCCTTGAAAATGCGCTGAAAGCGTGCTGGGGTGTTGGACATTACAGTTGTTTTTATGCACAATGTGACCATTAGATTTTATTCCACCTTCACGAAATCCTTTCCAGTTCTTTGATGGTAAATCAGCGGACACCATTGAGTGTAAGTTCTCATTACGCGATGCCACCTCATGGGACCCCCCCCCCCCTTCACTTCTCCCTCAAACACTCCCACATGCCATCCCTACCTTGGGGGACCGTCTCCCTCAGTCACGCCCCCGTAATGCTCGGGATAGGATCTTATCCTAGGAGGCTGTAAAGCGGTACTAAGACTATCTGTTCCGGGCCTGTGACCAGTCATGGCTTTGGCCAGCACACTGGTTAACGGCCCTACCCTTACACTGGTACCGCGGGTGGGGGGAGCCCCAGGCTACCGGCACACCGACGAAAGTCAAAGTGCCACCTGTCTGCTCCCCAATTGAGGTAGGATTGGCGGGGGTCGTGGTTAACAAAACCCAGGCTGCAGTGCGGGTTCTGCAGAGCTGGGTAGGGATCCGAGGGCCATGGCCAACATGTTGACCTGGCACTCGGATCCCGGCATGTGAGTTTTGCGAATTACCAAAAACTCGGGCGCCAGACCCACTAAGTCTGGAAGCATGAGCTAGTACATGCGGCTTCTACCTGTAAGAAGTAACAGGGAGATCAATTATGCATCGACGCTGATTGTGTGAACAATCCCTCTCCGGAGGAGCTTTTCCTCTGCTGCTTGCAGTGGAGGGGGAGAGCATAAGGCTTGGCCTCAGTCCTCCTTTAACCGATTTCCACTTTGGAAAGAGGTAAGACATTCAATGCCATCCCTACCGCCTCTGCTCAACCATGCTTTGCTACCATGTGATATTCTTAACTCGAAACTCAAGATCCTAGGGAAAAGGATCAAACATGGGCGGTTTATTCGAAAATAATTCACCGAATGTCGTGAAACAGGCCGGGACTTCTGGGTAAACAGAGGTGGGCGTCAGTTGCTATCTGTCGATTGAAAAGAACTGACTGACGAAGCGACCTCGTGTCGTGTGTTTTGTTATTGTGAACCCTCTTTCTGATTTTACTTTATTATACAGGGTGTAAGCCTAACTGGTGTGCCATACGGTACCAGACGATTCTATAACTAATTTGCAACAAAGAATGTATCTTAGCAATTTTTGTTTAACTCTTCGTTTTTTAGTAATTTCAACTTTAAACTTATTTTTCGTGATTTTGACCTTACGTCATTAAAACGGTCATAACACCTTTAATTTGCTGTGTAAATTACAATTTGAGGATACCGTTGGAAAGAGCATTAAATTTACTATAGGATAGATGCCTTAACTTTTTTGTGAGTCAAGGTTGGAGACATGAAAACGTCCTCTAAAAAGAGAATTTTACGTAATTTTGGAAACCTTGCATTTGTTCAATCGCAATTTGAACTACGAGAACTCATATTTTTTCAAGGTGCAAGACAGTAAAAACTGCGCCAGAATCTCAGCTTTCCAATGGTATAATCAAAAAATATTTTACAACCAAATTTAGGGGAGAAATTTTTGTTTGAACGCGGAAAAACGCGAATTTTTTCAACAAAATCAGCGCTCCGCCTAGTCGATCTGAGGGGTCAGACGACAGCAGTGGGTGGGCGGGCGCCGCAGTAGACCACGAGGCCACCGGAAACAGGAGGGCCAGAGCGCTGATTTCGTTGAAAAAATGCATGTTTTTCCGCGTTCAAACACAAATTTCTCCCCTAAATTTGGTTGTAAAATGTGTTTTGATTATGCCATTGGAAAGCTGAGATTCCGGCGCAGTTTTTACTGTTCTTGCATCTTGAACAGATATTGGTTCTCGTAGTTCAATTTGCGATTGAAAAAATCCAAAATTACGTAAAATTCTCTTTTTACAGGACGTTTTCATATCTCAAACCTTGACTCACAAAAAAGTTAAGGCATCTATCCGATAGTAAATTTAATGCTCTTTCCAATGGTATCCTCAAATTGTAATTTTCACGGCAAATTAAAGGTGTTATGACCAAATTAATGACGTAAGGTCAAAATCATGGAAAAAAAAGTTTTAAATTAAAACAACTCGAAAACGAAGGGTTAAAACAAAAATTGCTAGGATACATTTTTTTGTTGCAAATTAGTTGTAGAATCGTCTGGTACCGTATGGCAGAACATATACTATTTTCCCAGACAAGGATAATTACTACTACAGACTGGATAATCAGTTTAATATATCACAATATAAATAACCCACGTTTTGACGAACATATTTTCTTTTAAATCATCAGATGTTGCTTGATTTTCTATAAAAATTTGCTTAAATATGGTTAATAGGTTTTGTTCTATAACAAAATTCATAACTACTCATAAAATGTACAGCACGCTTTATTTTCCTCCCTGAATAGTTCCATGGAACACATTCCCTGATTTTAAAAAAATGTTCTTCGATTATCCACTTATTAATTTTATTTTCAGAAAAAACAAGCCAAAATTTCTAAGAAAGCTCAGAAAAAGGCGCTGAAGTATGGTCTTCCAATTGCTGGTGTCGGTCTTGGTGCTTACGCTCTGCACAAAACAAAATTCGGTTTTGGAAGTTCGAGCAGTAGTAGTTCCAGTAGTGACAGCGACTAAGCTGTCATTTTCATTTATAATAATAATTCGCTGCTCTTCAACAGTAAATTGCCTCATGTGAGGTACCTACCTATTAATTTCATAGTAAACTAAAAGTTACCTGCCTAATATCAGCTGATGAAAATGTCCTTAAGGATTGTGTGGTTGAAACTCTTAATAAATGATATGCATTGACTTTAAGAATTGTAAGTTTAGTTGTTTTTCTTTTTAACAAGTAACGGCTAATTTTTTTTAAGTTGAATTCTCAAGGATTATTTATATTTCTAAAAAAATATATATGTATAGATAGATACTGCCTGGGCTGTGTTTGAGAGCTATAAATTATTTTGTATATTTTTTAAATGCCTGATTCAAATGTATTACTACAAGACTGCTTTATAATTCTCTCCAAGCTGTGGTTGTTTTGGGAAATTATTCCATAGTGAAACTTAGCATTTGAAGAATGACGTTGATCTACTTCAGTTAGGTGGGGTTCCAATTATTTTTCCGTTAGTTGGGAAAAGGAGAACTTTGTGCTCCTAAAAACAACCTATCAAAACCTTGCTTAGTTAGAAAGGAAGATAGCATCGTTTGCTTTAAGGTAGCTACATTGTACGATAAAAACCCCATTAGGACCAAAAAAATCCGGAAAAATATCAAGAATTTAAAGAGTTTTGAGCGAATTTTCATAGAAAATGTAGCTATTGCAATGACCTCAACATTGTTAAAATGGAAAATGTTAGTAGTTTTTTCTCCTAGAACATGTTTCTTGATGTTTTCAGTGGAAGTTACTATGTATGATTCCTATTATGAAGTGGACAAAATTATCGTATTTCAAAAATGGCCAATATTGGTTGTAATATTTCTTTGAAAATTCGCTCATTCTGCATGAATGAGACTACTCTCGATACGAATTAAATCACTCGCGGTGACGTCCTGGAAACCCGTTTCAATGAAAACGGAGTTAAGAAGAACGTAGTCTATTTGTACGAAAGTAATGAATTACAAAGTTAAATCGATTTCGACTGTTAGGTCATCATCAGTTCTTGTTTGTTACTGATGATGACCTAACCCCCGTAATTGATTTAACTTTGTAACTCATTACTTTCGTGAAAATTGACCACGTTCTTCTAACTCCATTTTTATTTACTCTCGAGACTAACTACAGACTACTTATTAATACATTTATATGATGCTGCCTTAATAAATAGCCCTGCGTCAGCTAGTTTGCTTGTGAGATGTACTAAAATGTCATAATATATTTTTTTAGTTTTTGCATAAGCATTTTTATTGAAGCGTTCCTTGTATACTCCAAGATTGTTTAAATTATTGAAGTTTCTACTAGGAAGTGCTTGATCATTGCAGTTAGATTTGCGCACTTGAAAATCCGACATGGGCCAAGAGGAACGTTTTTGTTGAATTTGAGGTGCAACACCCTCCTGGCCATTGGACATCCTACTACCAATCACCCTATATCATGGAGTACTTGTCTCCAGTACTCTGTGCCCTGTATAATGCTAGAGTATCGTTGAATGAGGAATTTCACCACCAAAATCAGATTCAGCACCTCGAAAACCCCCTATGAAAAACTTTCAGCCCGTACTTCCTAATTTACGAATAAACAAAACAATGTAGAAAATATGAACGTTTAAAAAAACCGGGAGGATGACGTCAACCAGCAATAGTTCATGTACGGCCGCTTGAAGCGCTGAGATTGTGAAATCTCACTTCGTGTAGTCCTCAGAGACAACATTTCACAAAACCTGTAAAGATCAAAATCGAAAAACTGAAGAGAAAAAATAGAAAACGCAAGATGGGGAAAATGAGGTTTCCCCTGTTTTGATTTGATAACTTTCCTCTTAGATAACACAATTTCGTCGTTCCATCGGGCAACAAGGGGAGGGGATGGCCAGCCAATCAGCGAGCGCTTCCGCTTCACTCTGAAGAGGTCCGTTTTCCATGTTATTTTTTGAAATAATAAATGTTGAATGTCTCCCAAAAATAACAGGAGACTTATTTTCCAAAGTCAACCCGATTTTCATCTATCCCACACCATTAACTATTCAGAAAAAATGCAAACAGAATTCGGTGAAATTCCTCATTGACGAGGATGGAAAGTCATTTTTGACACATTTTTTGACACACTTCACCAAAGGAGGATGATCACTCAGTTAATCGAACAAGCTTCCACGCTATTATTAAAGATATACTAAACTAGACGGAGAAGAGGGTTTCATTAATAGTTGACTTGCGCTTCGAAAATGTATAATACAAAACGGAAACATACCTTAGAACTATGTTATCCACAACATTCTCCATCCCAATATCCGTAGAAAATAATAACACTATACAGCTATTACTAGCGAATGACGCTTAACTCATTGAATTGAGTAGGTAGTTACAAAGTTCCACAAAAATAGGAACAAGAAGCATAATAAAATAAAATTGAAATCTCTAGACAAATAGCTGTATTACAAAATAGATACGTACAAAATATATTGGTAGCTATCTACTTGACACTCCCTCCCATGATTTTCGAAATGGGCTAGGAATGGGTCTTTTAGTATTTGGTAATGTCGATAGAAAACCTACTACAGCATTACGAGCATCACTCGAATAACTGCGATAGGAGAATAAATTCCTACCAAAACTTCAATCATATGTACCTACATTATGGTAATTCGATAAATAAGACCGTGTAGTAACGGGTAAATAGAATATGAAAATATCCAACATGAATTAATTTCATTATTAGGTATAACATTAATTTACAGTGAAAATCGAGACCTTTCCAGAAGTTCATGCCTTGAGTTTCAGTCTGGAAACTTGATTTTATTAATATTGTTTTCTATCAAACTTCAATGTAAGACAGAGACAAGCAGCTTTGGTCTGAAAAATTAGAGGGTTAACTTTAGATGATTGTATTGGGCGTGATGGGAAGTGTCACAAAGCCAATAGGGCTGGACATAATTTATGTTCTGTTACCTGTTTGGTTTCAAGAAATAAATTCATTTTGCTCTTTAGCGAATTGAGAGGAAACCCATGCCAAACCCCATTTAAGATTGGTCAATAAGAACTTTAGAGCTTTGGTCCACTGCTCTTCACTGTTGAACTGGATCCTGAAATGATACGAGAAATTGGACATTATCTTTTTTTTTAAAAAAAAAAAAGGTTGTTTTATTCCAAGTTTAATTGTGCACTGAATTCAAGTAACTGTTACATCTAGGCTGGTTCATTAAAAGTCAAGATTGTGTTTTGTATTTACTACCGTGTTCATATTAATTTACTATCGTGAACCCTTATGTTATCGTGCCACTAACTTTTTAGGTATCTTTTGTCGAAATCAACCAGCGATGGGAGTCAATAAGGAAGGTGACCCGTCGAACAAAAAAAAAAAACGCAAGCTGAACAATCCATCACTTTCTATTACAAGTAACAAATTACAATCTCTTGGCGAAGTTAACTTATGACTATCTTCTGTAGAACTAGGCATATTCAGTTTTTTATCTACACAGCTGTTCTCTCCAAGACATGATTTCGATACCTTTAAGCGCAAAGGCACTTGTCCATTGATCTCTTTTTTTTTTTTTTTTTAATTTCAGAAAACTCAAATTCAACAAAACTATTATTGACTTTCTAGAAGATTATAGCTTGAAAATTTCTTGTCTTAGGTCTTCATTTACCGGTTTTTTATTTTTGATGATTGAAAAAACGAGAAATATCTATATATCTCAAAATTGATGCGTCTATTTGAATTTAATACTGAGCAGATTAAAATAAGCACAAAATAAAATAAGGAAATTGCCTACTGCAAAATTAGTAAGTAAGTACTAAGGGGCAGAATCACACTGCATGACTAAACGTAAAATGCTTACTTAATAGAAAATGAGTGGCCTGTAGCTGAGTCTTCTAACTTTCCTTTATCGATGCGATAGGGGAGGCAAAAACCAGAATCACCCTTTTCTACTTCTTCTTTGAACTGTTGCAGGCATTCAAGGAATGCTACCATCGCTGAATCAAATTTCGTGTCCCAAAGGAACTTGAAGCCCCCAGAACCGTAAAGTGGCAGGATGCGCTGTTCAGACACCACCTGTCAACAATGATCATGATTGATGAGTACCTACGTTAACACACAAATATATATGTGACCAGGAACACAATATTAGTAGACCCATCATAATGAGAAATTTCACCATGTCGGAATTTCCTATTTTTGACCCCAAAATCGGATTTAGCACCTCGAAAAACCTCCTAAGTCAAACTTTCAGCCCCAACTTCCTAATTTACGAATAAACAAAACATTGTAGAAAATACGAATGTTTGAAAAAAAAAACGGGAAAACGACGTCATCCTGGAATAGTTCATTTATGGCCGCTTGAAGCGCTGAGATCGAGAAATCTATAGTCCCCAGATGCAAAATTTCACGAAACAGTAAAGTTCGAAATAGAAAAAGCAAGATGGGGAAAATTAGGTTTCCCATGTTTTTGTTTGATAACTTTTCTCTTAGAAAACACGATTTTGCCGTCCCAATGGGCAACACTGGGAGGAGACAGCGATCCGAACAGCCCAATCAGCGAGCGTTCCCGCTTCACGTCCGTTTTCCCGGTTAGTTTTGAAATCAAAAATTTTGATTGTCTCCCAAAAATAACAAGAGACTTATTTTCCGAAATCAGCCCGATTTTCATCTATCCCACACCATTAACTATTCAGGAAAAATGCAAACAGAATTCGGTGAAATTCCTCATAGGACTGTTCTAATACTTAATATGTTAACTTTAAATATTCAAATCTACTTTACCACGTTCTCAATAATTTGTCAGGGAAATGTTGATACAGTGCGCTACCAAAGGTGAAAATTACTTTTCATGAAAAGTACACAGTAGGTACACGTGTGCTCAAACGCATAACAAATTCCAACGTTTGACCAACTTTTGAAAGTTCAAGTTGAACTAGTGAAAGAATGTACGCACATTTAGACATCTAATGCTTCACACAGAGCAGTTTTTGTACAAAAACAGTGGTACAAAAACTGCGTCTATTGCTCCCCACGAGTCTACGACATAGTGCAATTTTCCTGCCACCCAGATTGGTGCTGTGCTATGCTGTCTGCACAACACACTTAATTCATGGAAACAGCTGGATTATCAAAATAGTTGGACTTCCAACCAGGAGCCACAAGTTCAAGACGGGTGTACTAAGGTGACAGTCTGTATTCACCTAAATGTAATTATTATTTTTTAAATCATTAATAATATGCGAGCATAATTTTCGTCTCACATAAGTCACACAATCTTCTCACATAAACATTTGCTGTCTGGAATGCAGAATCAAAACCATCGCTGGTGCATGTCTCACCTGAGATCCACCATAACAATAACCTCAAATTCCAATTCATGGTAATCAACATACAAATAACAGTAAGCCGAGCTAAATAACCTTATGTTTATTAAAATTACAAAAAACGTTCACTTACCTCAATGTATGAATGATTTCCATAAGGTACAAGTCTGAACTTGGAGAATGAAAAGTTCATCTTATGGGCTAAGGCAGTTAATAGAAGAGCTGTTTGGCCCCAAGCAGCATTGATCTCACTCCAATCCACAGGCGCTGATGGTAAACGACCTAGTTTGAAGTTATTTATGGTGCCGAAATGTCCACTGTGCCAGATGTGGAATGTGGCATTAAACACGTTCGTTCTTTTCAACTTGTCCAGCTGGTGTTGTGCGTAAGATAACTGGCATTCCAGGCTAAAACAGGAAGTGATCATGCAAGAAGAATAGCATTGTGAAACAAACTTATAGAAACACTGACTCGGCAATGGTTGGATTGAATTTTTCATTCCAATAAAAACCGCTAGCTGTGAGGAGCTCTTGCAATCTTTTTAATTTTCATTTTCTGAAAGGTCTACCTCAGTCAAACGAGAAGCGACGATTGAAATTCCCACCAAATGATCTAAAAATGGTGAAAGTATCAACGCTTCACGCCGATACATTGTGAAATGAATATGTCTTTTTGCTCTGAGTAGGTATTTGCGGCATCGCTACAGCCACAAAATATAATGCGAACTGTCATGAAAAAACATCCGATTTCACCCCACAACCACCCTTGGTTAAGGCTCGATTCCACTGGGCGAGTTTACAAGCAGGAAGTTGGCGAGTTGGGTGGGGAGGTAGTACGCTCGATAATAGCAAACAAACGTCATTATGAAAATAATTTAAAAAATTTTGAAGTAAAATTCATTTTAAAATCATATAAGCAGGGAAATGAAACTCAGTCGATTTTCTACCTACAAATCGTTATCCACTCGTTGGAAAGCTCTTGATTTATGCCGAAACTTTATGCTGACTGCTCGCCTATAAAAAGCCGAGTTTTACCACGCAACATGCTTAAGCCTTGGACTAGTTACCCAAAAAGTGTCACGCGGAGGTCCAACTGTCCACCCCATCCCTACTCCACCGAAAAGCGGCTGATCCACGTTCTATGTTTCTTAAATTTTAGCCAAAGGCTCTAAGCAGTAAGGAGAGGGCCAAGTTTTTCCAATAATAAATGATGAAATTTGGACTGACCCTAGCGAAAAGACATGTGTCAAAACCCTGAAAAACTGCCCAAAAATTAGCTGAGATTAGGATTCCAAAATGAAATGTTTATTGCAAATGGACACCAACAAGTATTTAATTAATACTATAACAACTTCAATGAACATAAATGCCAGGACCATGACATTAATTGTGTTCAGAACTCCAATCTCAGCATAAGTACTATATTGGCACTTCAACCTACTTGGCCAGTGACAGCGACATCCAACGATCCAGTTTGAATAGCAAATTAGAAATGACGATTTGGTAATTTCCTCTAAGTTTTTGTTAATCACAATTGTGGAACAACCATTCCATTCGAAACATGCTTTGTATTAGAAGGGTACTACTTACATACTTCATGGTATAAAAAATATATATATATGCCTTACCTACGCCTCTCATCCTCAATCAGAATAAACTCATTCCTATACTTGCTATACTCTTTCCAGTATCTCTCTTCATCTCTTTCCAAACTATCTTTGATACTCTCTTGGACGTTATATTCTTCTTGAATGTCCTTTTCTTCTTCTTGCATTATGTTAAGATCACGAGTCAGTCTTTCCTCCTCTCTGGTTAACTGAAATGTAACATAACTAGGGGAGGGATCAAAATGTAACAACGCAAAGTACCAATTCGTAACGACCAAACAGAGAGGTACAAGATGATTAAGTACAATATTGGGCTCAAAAGCTGACTCACAAATTAAATTTACTCGTATTTGATATCTATGTAGCATGAGTTGAACTGTTGAATTTTTGAACTATAACAATTTTTCATATTTGATGGGAATTTTTATAGACCGTCCCCTTAAGTAAATTACGTTTAGAAATGGTCAGGCTGAGAAACCTCCAAAACGAATTTCAATTGAGAAATTTTTGCAATAGAGTTTTAATAACAAGGTAATACATTCATTTTCTAAAATCAAAATTTGATTGTTAAGTGTTAATAATACATTAATTGATGTACCTACTTTGTGTTCAAATTTTTATGCTACATCTAAACTGTAAAGGTCTAACTACAACTCACAGTTTTCAAAACATGCAGAATTCTCGTGTAACTATGAGTCAACCATTTCTAAGAGGAACTGACCAAATTGAGGTAGTATTAGGGTATCCAATCAGTAGCGGCTGATTCCGAGTTGGCTTCTGGCATGCTTACTTGCAGGAAGGAGGAGGAGTCCAATCAGTGTCATATGGTAAACGGCAATTTTATAGTTTTTGACCCCCCCCCCCCCTCCAACATGCCCTCAACATAACAAATATTGTTCGTTATTTCTGAGAGACTTTCCAACTCTGAACGTAAGAACGGGAAATGAAAGTTTTCTGAATCCACTGTCGAGATATTGCACGAGTTGATCGTGTGGGGGTGGTGGTAGCTGCTTCAGTAGTGAGACCTTAGTGATACTAAAATAATAACTAAAACTGAACCGTCATTTAGTATTAGTTATGATTTTGGAAAATGACTAATTTTGGTTTACTATTTACATTAATGTGTTGTGCAGGGTTAATAAATTAGAGCTAAGCTCACTTGGTTTTTGAAACTAAACCCACCAAGTCGACCAACAATTTGAATACGCGTTTGTTGTGAAATCAACCGGAACTTCTGCGTCCTGCGAATCCAGCTCCTGAGGACCCGAACCTCCCTCCCTCACAATGGGGTATTTCGGTGGTCGGAAATTCAGGTTTTTGACATCAAATTTGGATTCAGCACCCTTGAAAACCTATACACTCCAACTTTAAGCCCAATGATACTATAACATGTGGTAGAAAAATTATTTAAAGAGATCACACATTTGAAAAAAAGGCGGGCCTCCCTTAACGCACACACTAGGCCCCGCGCGAGTGTGAGTAGTATTTTGTAGTATCCAAGAGGTCCCCCAAGGGTTTCATCTCGTCTCTGTGCATGGATACTTTTTTCAAAGACAGTTGGCTAGCTACGTCACGATTGGCTAGCTACGTCACACCGTTCAAATCTTCAACTTTCCTTAGCTTCTCTGATTTTTTAAAAACATTTTCTCGACAAACAGACCCGATTACCGTCATTCCTGAGCCATACTCTTTTGAAAAAAAAAAATTAAAAAAATTGACCGAAATACCCCATTGACCCCTGGTCCTTAGAAGGCAGTTCACTCCCAAGGTTAGTTGTATCCCTTACTCTGAGGATTGGACGAATGGTAAGTCAGCAACACGAGTGCGAATTGCACATGAACGTTCACTGTCGGGAGTGAACCAAATTTCAGCTGATCAAATTCATTCTTCTCTTGTTTCTTTAAATAGAGTTTCATGCCGCTCAGTATTGCTTCCGTAACAACCAAGAATCAAAATTTCTTATCGAAGGCACCTACAACTTTGGAATAACGATGATTTCCTTGTAGGAACTTTCTAACAAAATGATCTTGATTGTTAAACATGCGCGATAATATGGTTGGCAGGTACCTACTATCAACGTTACGAAAGACCGCGTTTGTTCTTCGTGGACCTTTAACTGACCTCTCCTCTTCCTGACCCAAAACCAGCTGCTACTGACATCAGTTCCACTTACACAATAAATTTATAGGTTCTTGGCATGGATAAAACAGCGTCAGTGGATTTCCATCATAGGATCATTGTCCTACCTACTTCTGTGAGAAAAGTTTGAGCCTCATCTTTAACCTAATGGGGGATTTGCATAGATTTTCTACTATTAGCTCGACTGGACATGAAATATTAAGTAGTTTGCAGATATCAAGTAATAATTTCATCGTTTAAAATTATATATTCTTTTAAAATCAGGAAGAGAAGCCACCACTATCGTCTAGAGAAGAAACTATGATGGTTTGATTGTTTTCTAATTAGAAATGACACTAATTTGCTTTAAGATTCATGAAAGAGTACCCGTGGGGGGGGGGGTAAATTTTAAGCTGTGTGGGCTCAGGACTTCATGATTCATCACACACTCTCATTTTTTTGGAGATAACGTAATTTAAGTGACTCCAATGGTCCCAAGATGTTTATACTATACACATCTTGTGTGCATCTGTGTTGCCCTCCTTGGAACTACTTCATGTGGAAATGGATCAAATTTTATCAACAACCAATCCCCAATTTTATCGACATGCAACATGCAAAATTATTAATGTATGAGGGTAGTTCACAAAGTAAGAGTAGGTACTGGTCTTCTCACATGACGGAGATTTGTTTTCTCGTAATTTAGCAGCACTTCAGTGTAGGGGGTGGGGATCTCTTGAAGAGATTGAGTGGTCCCCCAACTCTCTGGTAAGAAAACTCCGGTCTTGGTGAGCGTTTTAATGAAACTTGTCAGTTCAACACAAGAACGAGCATCGAGCAGTTATCCTGAGTGATTCAAACTGAAAGGTCAGGAGTTTCTGGACTCCATTGTTACTGGAGATGAAACGTGGGTAGCTCATTACACTCCTGGGATTAAAGGCAATCCAAACAGTTGCAGCATAACACTTCACCATCGGCTAAAAAATGTATAATCCAAATCACTTTTGAATTCCTTTGATTGGGACGTTATGGATCCCTCACACTCCCGACTTGGCACCTTCTGATTATCATTAGTTACCTCTCTAAAAACGCACCTTGCAGGACTTTTTTTTTGACTGGCCAGAAGGTTCAAACAGCTGCCACAAACTGGACAAAGGAGGTGGCGGGAAGTTTCTATGACGACGAGATTAGAAAGCTCATTTCTAGGTCGCAAACATGCATTAATCGAGAAGATTATAACGTGGAAAAGTAAATTAAATGTACCTATATGTACAATGCCCTGTAATTTTTTTTTCAATACATTTTTTTGCCGAGTCTGGAAAATTCGAGTACTTTTACTTTATGAACTACTCTCGTAACTTTAATAAAACTCCCTTGTGGTTATAAAAAAAATGCTGAAAGTATGGCATGCAAGCGCTTCTGGATACAATATGCAGGGAAACGATGTTAAGCTTTCCATTGTTAGTGATGTGCTAGTAGCTAGGGAAATAAGCTGAAATCACACACCTTGATGGCACTAGAAACAAAAAAAAGACAAACGATCATAATATTATACAGTAATTCATAAAATAAAATAAATGTGTCAAAATACTGCCGAAACAAAAATTCTTGGGCGATTCCAGGGAAATTTCAGGTCCCAAATTTCTTTTAGTAAAAGTACGAACAATAACTGAGGATGCGCGTGCAAGACCGAGCTGGCAAACCAAGCAGGCACAGGATGGGAAACGCCGCAGGCAGGACGCCAGCACACCGCCGCTGTCCCTTCCTGTCACTATAAGCAAACTATAGGTAGGTACGCGACACGTTTTTTCCCCTCATCAGTCCTTGAGTTCCACCTCCACACGCCCTACACCCCTTGAATGGAGAGGAAAGTCTCAGTCTCCTCGTCTCTCTCTGTGAGTGTTGTACAGCTTATTCCATTAAAATTCATAACTTTTCAACCAATTTCATAATTCTTTTATCAATTCAATAATCTTTTCAATTAATTGAGGTATTGTTTTCAATAAATCATAGGTGGAAAGGAAAGAAAATGCATGTTAGAGAGTTCCTAGTAGGTCGGGTTCAGCTTAGATAAGACCGTATCTTAGCCGAACCAAACCTACTAGGAACTGTTGTGATTTGCAACTTTGACGGGCTATAACGAGCTAGCAAATGGCATTTCACAAGCTTAAATTACAAAAATGAATTTTTATATAGGTACTGTAAGATAGTGTAAGAAATAAGGACATGGGTAAGAGTTGTCATTCTTTACATATCTTACAATACATACTTACTTTTTATTATACTTTCCAACGATACTTCATCAAATAAAATGCGAGAAATTGGTTGAAAAACTGCACGAGGAATAAAAATTGCTACAACTAGGGGGTCAGCTGTGGTTGCGCTTGTTAGAATGGGTGTCTTTCGGCGACGAGACTTGAACTGGCTACTACAAGTTCGAGTATTTTCGTGCGAGCTGGGCTCCACCCCCCCCCCCCTCCCCCGCCCTGTCAAAACCTAGGGCGGTGAGGCAGTGGGAAGCCATGAGCGAAATCATCAGAACAAATTCTGATCTTCCCTTTGGAAGACAGCTGATGACGTCTGGGATGCCAGGAATGGTAGTCGGACGAAAATCCAACCTGAAACGGTTGTTTACTTTACTTTATGAAATTGGTTGAAAAACTACACGAGGAATAAACATTGCTACAATTAGGAATGAAAAAATTACAGATTCCTACGAAGATTCGAGAGGTGTAAGTGGATCCTGGCAGGTGCCTGACACGTTTGGCCGCGTCCTGCCTAGTGCGCGCTTCCCCATGTAAATACACAGAAGCGAAATTTTATGACACGTGTCCGGTTCCCTTCCTGTGTCTGCCTAGTGTGCATTTATTAGTTAGATAAGCCGAAATGATGTTCACGTAAATTACCTTTAAAAAAACCTAGGTACGTTATGCCTAACTATAGTGTATTACCTAATTCTTAAAAGAGGGGGGGGGGGGTCAGTATTTCTTGCCTAAAGTAATAAATAAATTACATCGAGTGAAACAGTTTTATCACTTAACAACTGGTTAAACTGATCTAATGCTTATCCAATGGGACGTCCCCTGGAATGCATGCATTACTAAACAATATGTTTCAAATATAGGTAGATACGCGTTTTGAAGTCAACCTAGAGATATTTTGGAATGGTATTGTTACCTACTTCCATTTCTTCAATTTTTTTGGTCATAACTTGGGACTCAAGTTGAAAAAATGTATTTAGAAGTGATCATTTATTTTCAAACTGAAACGTTAAAAAATGTATACATAAAATTCAAATAATTTTATTGTTTTTCTAAAAAAAAAAAAAGCTTCTGATTTCCATTAGCCTTTCTTGGGAATAACGGGCTGAGAGGACTTGAGAATCTCCACAAGAGGAGCATAAATCGTGCTTCACATTTTACCTGTTCTTCCTGAGATGAATATAAGCGACCCAAATTTTTACTAGTGGGATGTGAACCAGAATAATGATTGAGATGGGGTGAAAATGTTTGGAGACATCAAAATGCTTCAACAGCTTTCGGTAGGTATGTTTGGAAAAAATGTAAGGCTCATTTTCTCAAAACACTGATTTTTCCTATACGCCCTTCTTGCATCTACCTCCTCACTACTAATTTCTATGATTACCGTTGCAGTGCAATTTGCTACAGTTACTAATGATCTATAAGGTCGAAAGTATCAGGGCCTACGCATACAAGTAATGAAGAGGGGAAAAAACAACCCTCTGAAAATCGTAACACTAGAGGGTTTCACTCCATGCGTATATAGAGATACTCTGGCAGAACGCAGACACTCCAAGTTAGTCAGCTCGCTCCCTCGGTTCAACCAAACTTCCCTTTTCCTCACTGCGGAGATGCCGCATCCTAATTATTTCGGTTCTGACATTTGAATCGCCTTTTTCGAAAATAATGAGGTAAAATGACAAGGAGAGGATCAACTTTGATGAATTAATGGTTGCTTTGAATTGAACGGCTGGTGCAATGTGCATGAATATGTGCAGGACTATTTCGTTATCAGCATGCAGCATGTGAATATTGGTACGTGGAGCACAAGTCCAAATATCACGTTGGACGCGGACCGCGTCTATGTCACGCAAATCCCGGGGTCCCTGTGGCTGGCTGCCAATATCTGCTCCTGTTCTTTTGTTCTCAGTTTCCGCTCTTTTCTAGATTTTTTAAGGCGATAGATGAACATATTATGAGTCGAACGGTTCAATCCGGAGCTGAATCGGTCGAGGTTGAAGGTAATTGAGCAGTTATCAAAGTGACACCTTATCTTTGTGCGCTGCTCCGGTAATTTCGTCATGTTTTCACATTTTTCATTCATTTTTACAGAATGTTTCACTCTTTTTAAGGTTGATCGACATTGTTTAATTGTTGGTTGTGTCAATAATCAGCTCAATCCTCTCATAAGTTTCACACTTTCAGTTCGTTATCGTAAAAAGACCCAGTGGTTCGACTCCGAATTGTTTAGTGTTTGACTCGGTTTTTAGGACGTCCCACAGTAAGACTTGGGCGTCCTTATGCGATCGATCTGGGGTGAAGTTGGACAACACTCAACAGAAAAAAAAATAACCACACAGTAATCCGTTTTAGACCATTCTGAATCCAAATCCGCGAAAAAAACCATAGGTGTATGTCTGTGTGTGTGTGTATGTATGTGTGTGTGTATGTGTGTGTGTGTAACAAAATCTTGTGTACTCTGCCCAGGCCTTAGTGCTCAACCGATTTTCCTGGTTCTTTTTTTGTTCGACGCGGGAAACTATCTAGTTGTGCACTACCCTCGCCCGAATTTCGAATTTTGCCTTTTAAGGGGGGGAAAGGGGGGGTTAATGCTCAAAAAACGTGGGTTTTTGGGCATAATCTTGTGTACTCTGCCCAGGCCTTAGTTCTCAACCGATTTTCGTGTTTCTTTTTTTCTTCGACGCGGAAAACTATCTAGTTGTGCTCTACAGCGCCGGAATTTTGCTTTTTAAGGGGGAGAAGGGGGGGGGGGGGGGTTAATGCTTAAAAAACGTGCGTTTGCGGGCATGATCTTATAAATTCTGCCCAGGCCTCAATTTCCAACCGATTTGTGTTTCTTTTTTTGTTTGACTAAAATAACTTCCCCGTTGTACATGATTTCACCAGAGTACCAAAATTCGCAAGAGGAGGGGATAATATTCACAAAATATCCGATTTTTCAATATTTCGGTTCCTTTACTGCTTACTAATTGTACCCAAGCTTTGAAATTGAGGAAAAATTCTCATTACACCTCCGGATTTTCATGAATTATTCTCTGTACCACCATGGAACTAATAGTGGTGCCACCATGGTGCCAGGACACCATAAACCGCTTATTTCATGGTTTTTTTTGTGTGTTTCACCTTGAACACGTATGTGAACCTCGACGGACCGCCTACTAAAACTAATAGATGAAAGTTCAATGTTACGACGTATTTCCGCTTTGGTGCCAGACTGGCACCATTGGTGGTGGTAGGGGGGGGGGGGGGAGGTGAACTCGAATTCGCATGTTGGGTATCGTAGATCATGGATTTTAAAATGCTCTTCAGATTCGAGGCTCCCATGCCGCTAGAAATGTTATGGTGGATAAGGGTGAAGAGGGGGGCGTGGTGGGGATAACTATATCTTGCCTAAAATGCTCAATAAATTACATCGAGTGAACAGTTTTTTCGCTTACCAACTGGTATTAATTGACCTGATGCGTATCCAATGGGACGTCCCCTGGAATGCATGCATTACTAAACAATATGTTTTCTGTTTTGAATCTTTGCCAGACAACTCAACAAAGCTCCCAAAAAAGAGAAGACTCGTTCTATTCCCAGGTATGGAAAAACTAGTTATAATATTGTCGTACATGTTGATTCCTACCTATTTCTGTGCACCATCAACCTGCCTGCAAAGGCCGCCAGAATTCGCGTCCAGTGGCCGCCTAAGCCAACCCACTCACATAGGGATTGATTTCCCATTCAAACTGGAGCAACTCTGCACTGCCGCTGGCCGCGTCACGTTGACGCCGAGAATAAATTCTCAAAATTCTCAACTTTTTTTATGTCAAAATTTTTGAAAAAATATACTTTCTAATGTATGTTGCTGCTATAGCGTTTTTTTTTATTTAAATTTTAAATTAAAATTAAAAAATTTCGCCGCCACAGGGGACCAACGCGTTTTTTTTCCCGCGTTCAACGTGATATTCGGTGAAAGTCTAACGAATTATAAAACCGTCAAGCAACTTGAATTCTGCATCACCCGCGTTAGATACATTGGAGGTATTAGTTAAGCAATAACGAGGTATGCACATGCCAAATCCCAAACGCAAGTAGCAATATCGTTACCTGTTCCAACTCCTTTTCCAGAACATCTAAACTCTCAACAATGCTTTCATTCTTTAACCTAAAAATTGAAAGTCAATAAAATACGGAATAGAATAAACAAGTACCTAAGTGATTCAGGGAAATCGTCGAAATTTGAAGAACCAAATGCCTACCTACGAGTGTATAAACGCATTTTACTCTCTCAACCCCTGTTCAGAAGGGAGTTAGGACTATCATAACTAACGTTTAAAAGCAAGGATATTCCGATCCAAACGAGATGTAGTAACCAAATTGAATGAAAGACCTTCACTTCATAGAAGTTGTAGGAATAAGAAACATTAGCCTGGCACTCTGCAACAAATTGTCACGCACACATCAGCATAAGTATGACTTTCAGCCTCTGGTGGTATTACGAATAGTTGACCTCCCAATAGATGGAATAAACTAAGGAATAGTCCCATTAATCCTACACCTACGAGAGTGAATACAAAATAAACCGGAATTTCTCTCATGTAGCAAGTAGAATGCCTGGATGGGGCTCCCACTCCTTGGAGGTGATGGGGGAGATTTCACAAGGCTACGGCCACACCATTCAGTTTCAGCTGACCTATTTTCCTGTCCGCCTAATGATGACTCAGGATGAGGTGTCTACCCAGGTTGCTTAACTGTAATTAAATTTCTCTCCCATGAAGGGTTGAAACCGGCGAAAATCCTTCGAAGCCTTGAATCACAGTTTGGGGAGACTTGTCTGAAGAACCCAGGAGTTTGATTGGCACAAGAAGTTTCTATAGGGACGAGAAACAGTTGAAAATGATCCTCACACCCATCGGCTTGGACTAGTTTGTTTCAAGAAACCACTGCCACTGTCCACAGCCTTCTTGAAGGTGACCACTGTTCAACTGTGAGGCAGGCATAAGCTTCGGCAGTGCTAATACGACCATTACAGATGAGTTAGGGATTTGGAAACTTTCGGCCAGATTTCTGTCCAATCAGCAGAAACAACATTGCCTAGCTATTTGCTTTTTGAGCGTTTTTAACACTTTCCGTGCGGACCTAAAAAACTGGTTTTCGCCTGTAGCGGGAGACCTTTTTGTCAGGAATTCGGTAGTGCAAACCCGCAAATCTTAAAGATAACAGAATCCCCAGAAGTGAAAACGGCGCACTCTGGTGGCGACAGGAGGACCTACTAAGTACGAAAAAAATCCGAAAGAGGTTCTTAAGTCATCCACTAGGTAGCAGAACGATGAACAGCTCGGAGATATGCTTAGAGCTGTGATGGTATAAACCATCATACGCCACTCGCGAAACTCGGCATGATGGTTATTACCATCATCCGCACGGAAAGTGTTAAGGAGAGGGAAATGATTTTTTGCAGCGTAGTACCCCTCCCCCACCACCCGAGATGAGAGGAGTGGTGAAGGAAGGGGGAATTGCACCTGTCAATGCCAAACCTCCTCTCAGCTGGAAAGGTCTTCTCCGCAGTCTTATGAGATTTCTTAAGGAACTTTACGTAGGTACTGAATTTTTTCATGAATGTCGCACAGTCTCCAGCCTACTTTGGATGAGGTGAAGCGTGCTTATTGTCGAAAAATACGTCAATTTCCGATAAGACACCTGATTTTGGTGCAAGACAGTGCTTGACCGCACACAACCAACCTGACTCGGGAAATACTTGAAGAAATTCACTGGGATACACTGGAGCACCCTTCCTAGAGTTCAGAACTATTCCCTTCCAACCTTTACACTTTCCCGGGAGGGGAAAGACTTCTCTTTTTTATCACGGCATCAAAAAACTTTCGATTCGATTTAAAAAAATTGCGTCGAAATGTTTGTAGAAGAAGAAATTTGTGTCGAAATGTTACGTAGAAGACTAATATGTAAACTGAGTTTTTGACCTCAAATTTGGATTCAGCACACTTGAAAACCTATATGCTCCAACTTTAAGCCCAATGATACTATAACATGTGGTAGAAAAATTAATGAAAAGAGATCACACGTTTGAAAAAAAAGGCGGGCCTCCCTTAACGCACACACACTTATGCCGCGCGCGCGTGTGTGAGTAGTATTTTGTAGTATCCAAGAGGTCCCCCAAGGGTTTCATCGCTTCTATGTGCATGGATACTTTTTTCAAAGACAGTTGGCTAGCTATGTCACGATTGGCTAGCTACGCCACACCGTTCAAATCTTCAACTTTCCTTAGCTTCTCTTCTTTTCTTTTTAAAAACATTTTCTCGACAAACAGACCCGATTACCGTTATTCCTGAGCTCTTTTGAAAAAAAAAATTGACTGAAATACCCCATTCCGGTTTATATTTGATTTACTCTCGTACTAAACGTTAACTTAATAACTAAAGAGCATCGATAGTCGTCAAAGGTCATTTCATGAGGATAACAATCTTACTTTCGAAGGAACTGGCTGTAGTCTTCTGATTCCTCTCCAGTTAATTTTAGCTGCTGGTCCATAAGATCTATTAAAACATCAGCACATTCTTCACACAATGGGTGATCTATCTCAGAATTGGCAGAAACAACATCGAACAAACGAGCGGTTACCTGAAAATAATGATACAAGAATATCATTAAGATCGTCACAACAACTACACGTACCTAATACAAAATAAAACAGTAGGAAACGTAAAACAGTTAAATAACCAAAATAACAAAATTACGTATAATTGGTAGAATTCCCCTGAATCGCCTTGTGGTCCCAATAGTGTAAATCCATTTGTTCCATTGCCTGAATCATCCAAATGGAAAGCTGGAATCAGATGATCGATGCTGGCTGCTTCAATATCCACTTCTGGGGTTGTGTGGACTGGCACTAGATGTATGCAATCACCCAAAGAGCAGTTTAATGGTTAGTATTACTAACAGCAAGTATATTATAGTACTTTAATAACTAGGATTGAGATTGCTGAGAAAGAGCAGTAATCTCCAGATTAAATTGCACAGTTTTCTGAATCCTTTTCGATTACTAATTTCACGTGTTTCTACGCCAAAAACAATAATGATGGGAAACGAAATCCCTGGGAGGTGAAAATGCTTGGAAGTCTATGGAGGGATTTAGTCCCTTCATAGTAGTTTGTTTTTGGATTTTCCCAGGGAAGAAATTCAACAGCGTTTTCGTCCACTAGTATTATAGACTTCCCTACATTCGGATAAGGATTAAAACTTACGGGTCAATTCAGCAAGAGTGTGTTCCCCAATAACTCCGAAAGAATCATCCAATTTCAAAGGCTGTAAACATCGCTGGCAAAAAAAGTTGACATTTATTTTACGCTCAACCATGATGAGTACACTGATCTAACTGCGATGGTGAAACTACAGTTATATTACGTTCATTGTTTCATGAGCCACGACGTTTCAACTAAACGACAACAATAATTTAGGATGAAAATGAAAATACAACATACTGAACTTTCTGCAGAGTTGAGAACTAATCCTTATCGATATCGAGCTATGTTGACATAATTTTTGATAAGACAAGAATGGAAACTACGCATATATCATCCACATTTTGAAGATGGAAGACCTGCATGGAATTCTTCCGTCTCACGATTGCCTTTCCGGGAGCCTAGGTCGCCTTCCGTCGGTTCTCCACGGCAGGGTCGGCCATTTTCTCACCTTTGCCGGCAACTGATAACACTGGTGGGTTTGATCCAATGGGGTGTGCGCATGGGTTGGAAAAGCTGTTTATGAACTATAAATAGTTATTTTTAATCTAAACTAGACCTCATTCTGAAAATTTTCACATCAACCGCGACCTTCTAGCGTGAGAAGTCCTTTTTCTATGATTTTTCAAAGTTTCGTATTGGGTTCGTTCGGTCAGGCAGTCCTGGACGGTCCAGGACTGGAGCAGTCCAGGACTCGTGACGTCACAGAGTCGCCCTGGACTGTCCGAGATTCGGTGTTGTCCGAACGCACACGGGACAGCACTGGAAGCATGGATATTTCATACGTATAAAATATCCATGCCAGAGAGATGTGAAATTTATTAATTTAAGACGATTTTATTTTAAGATTTATTAATTTATAGACGTATTTATGAATACTTCTTATTGATTTTACACCTTTTTGTATAGGAAGAAAAAATTGTGTGCGTCCGGACCGAAAATTAACATATGTGTCCACTTGAATTATTTAATAATTTTTAATAATACAGGACTTCTTCAGCAACATCGTGACTATCATCTTAATCAACCGAGGGACATTATCCAGGCTACGCGCTGGCCTCTAGGTCAAGTATCGAGCTGGCGACGAGGGGCAGCGCGGAGGCGGAGAGCGCAGTTCCCGCAGCCCAGCTAGACCCAGGTGGTCTCCGCCCCACCGTTGCATAAGACACGTGTACACCTCCCCTCGACGGCCACTCCGGTTTCCGCCCCCAGCTGTCATTGCCGCCCCCGCGACATAACTATCGTGAGATACGCGTCCGCGGGGGGCCCTGCAAAGTTAACCGGTTTCCACGGGATGAGCGCGGTCTGGGGACTCCACCTCCGACCTCATTCGAACTTCGCCGAACACAATCGATCGCCATTTCGAGCTGAGAAATATTCACCAGCTGTCACCAAGATGTGCCTCAGGCAGGAACGAAACCAGCTCAGATTGCACACGAGAGTGCAGCCTGGGAGAATGAACAAATTTTCGAAAAAACCCTGTGTTGTTGCCTGTAAAGTCGGTATACGGGCGAAAGTTTTACGTGACAACGACTTTGAGTGGTAAAATAATTTTAATGTTAATATTCATTCGTATAGTAGGAAGAAGGATAAAAAAAAATTCTTTGTCAAGTTGCACAGAGTAGGTATTTCCCGTAGGTAGTAGGTATTTCCCATGGGTGGGGGGGGAGTGAGCGCCGGGGAAGGGGAGGGGCCGCCCGCCTTTAGGGAGCGCCGAGCTGCACCCCCTCCGTGAGCGGAGCGTAACGCAGTTTCTTGAAGTGTCTCCCGGTAAACCAATTTATAAGACGTTATCACGTCAATAAATGCTTCTAAAATGAGGTTAGCTGCCTAATTAAAAGTTTCCTATTCCCCCAAATGGAAACTGCGACTGGAGCTTCGTAAAACTACCTACCTACTTTAAATTGAAGTTAAGTTACGAGATGAAGTTATGGGTTACGAATTAACGAATTTTTACACAAGTAGTACAAAATTACTTACTGTGAATTGATGAGATGATTCCACTGCTACCAATTCTTCGAAGAGGTGTCTTGAACCACCCTTTTTACCAAGTGAAGCTTTCTTAAGAGTAGGTACAGGTAGAGTCATACAAAAGGGAAGGCCATTTTCGACAAGACGCTTGTATTTAAAGAAAAATGAAAGTAAAACGCTTTCGACTTGACCGATGGGTATAATTTCAAATAGAGACAGAACAATGGTAACGAAATTACGAAAATAAATTGAACGTATATACAGATTTATGCTTCTTTACCAAAATCGTATTTCCTAAGCTACTCATACTCAATTTCAAAGTTCCGAGTCTTTAATTGTTTTATGAATAGAGGTTAATATAATTACTGTTACTTTACAATACTAGTTTTCAATTCCACTTTTCTTATTCCACATGTGCTAAGAGATATTTAGATCGAAGCGGTCAGCAACATTCCAGAACGAAGCAGTTTGGTGCCCACAGTAGGTAGGTAGGCCACAAAAATATCAGAACTCCGATGTTGGGCACTCAGCTTTCCATATGGACCTATATGTGGACAATATTATGAAATAATGAAGAACAGAATGAATATTTTTATAGTTTGATGTAAGTACCTATGTATCGACAGTAGGAAAACTGAAAGATGACAAACCTGCTTGAGCAGAAAAATCGAGGGAGTGTTCGTACCAGCTACTCTACGAAGTGTTGATCATCAAATTCCTACACAACTTGTTGAATGTAGCTTTGGTTCTTCAGCCTCAATCTCCGATAAATCAACTCCATAATGAAAATGTCTTCGAAATCATCGTCCGAAAAAATAAACCACACTCATCACGTCACTTTCGCAATCAGAAGAATCAGCCGACATCATAATTGGATTTTCATAAAACTTCTGAATTCTCGAAAGATTGTTGTCATTTAAACCCGAGAGGTGAGGAGCGGGAGAAAAAAGTGCAATGCGCATGCGCCGGACTCTTTACTCTCGCTGAAATCTGGAGTAAGTTTGGACGACCTTGGACTACCCTGGACTGCCTCTCCGAACGGCAAATCTCTCGTCCGGGACTACCCTGGACTGCCTCTCCGAATGGCAAATCTCTCGTCCGGGACTACACTGGTCCTCTCCGAACGGCCAAAAGTGGGCGTGGTCAGCCCTGGACTGCCCGGGGCTGCCTCACCGAACAAACCCATAAACATTCGAAACTTTGAAAAATCATAGAAAAAGATCTTCTCATCCAAAAAGAGAACGGCTGGTGTCAAAATTCTCAGGATTAGGTCTACTTTCGATTAAAATATTAATAAAAGTAAGGTGCAACCCCATTTATGACATTAAATTATCTTGCAAATATAAACTAAATTTTAGTGTAGGTACATGTTAGGATTTGCTGTGAGATAGGAAAGCCCTGTACTTTTAATTTATGTTCTTATGGCAGTGGGTTTTTCGCCCAACCGTTTTGAGTGAGATTCTTACTGATGAGCAGGGTGAGCTAAATGGGTGTGCTTCGAACATGGACCTAGTATCCCAGGGATACTATTTGCACATCTTAGCCCCAAGAAGTTCGTCATCTTCGAAGATCAACAATAATACCTAACTCACTCACCTCTGATTGTCAAAAATGATATAATGTTATTTTATTGTTAATTGATTGCTGTTAGTTACCTAACTACCTTGAAAGGTACTTGGTTCATAATATTTTTCTTTCTAACTTCAAGATCTATTTTTGTAAAGTTGTTTGCTTACTTTATAATTACAAACTGACTGTGGACCCTTTCCAATTGACTGTCGAGCTAATTTGGTACTGCGCTAGTGTTGGCATCATCCTGGTCAGCCAGCCAGCATGATAGTTGGAGCCTACATTGGACTATTGGACTATTTTTTTGAATACCCATTCCAATCACTCAAAGTAAAGATGGGTTCACAAGCGTCTGACTCTGCGACTCTTTCCGTTTCTTTCCGACATTCCGTTTGGGTGTTCACAGGCGTTCGTTTTCCGACGGGCTTATCATTGCGTTATTGCGACCCTCACCTCCCTCCTTCCACCACCCAAATCTCCTTTGTCCGTCAAATATTAAATTTTTCGGATGCGGACAGTCCCTCCCAAAAGTGCCTCTCCGACAATATTACCCGCCTCTCTCCGACTCTTTCCGTCTATTCTTGGCCAATCAGCGGGCAGAACGCAGAGTCGGACGCTTGTGAACCCACCTCAAGTTTCAGCTGTTCGCTGCTACCTACTTGGAAATTTTCAAATTTTACCGCCAGTTCCACAGTGACCGCCACCCCGAGGAGAACCGACGGAAGGCGAAGAAGGCCGACGTTGGGTCCCGGAAAGGCAATCGCGATACGCAAGTCATGGAATCGTGGACCTATCGAGGCATGGACCTAGAATAATAGGTCCATGTATCGAGGCCACTTCTAGGTCCATGGTAAAAACCTCAATTCAACATCCATGACAGCTTCAACTATAACCTACTTTTGGGGAACCTGGCCCTAATATTTATTTACAATCAGGCTATCGGTTTCTGGGTGGTGACTACCGGGTACCTCTGCCAATCATTCTTCATTCATGTTTATCTCTATTTTCTTCTCTTCCGGATTGGTTCTGCACCAGTATTAATCCTCAAAATGACATGAACTGTTCGCGATAATTTCAGGTCCCAAGTGCGTTTTTTTGACGTGTGCCAGAACGATCCGGATTCGGAGTGATTCTGTTGACTCGATTCGTTTTATTCCGGTAAATTTCAGCTTTTCTCATACTTCAGTTTTATCGTGGTGTTGCTGTGTGTTAAATATAATATACCCACACTCAAACTTCGAAGACTACTGATGCGAGGTCAGGACGCGGGTGTATTGGAGTTTGCAAGAACGTGACCGCGATCTGACAATTGCCCCTCTCTCAGCTGAACGCAAGGAAGTTCATTCTTTCGAATCTTCAATTCTGTCTGGATCGTCTCTTCTCTTATCTCTGATAGCCTTACAAGTAATTATTCGTAAGTTTGTATGAGTCAGTGTTAGTTCTTTTAAGAAGCGCGGGCTTGTAAGTGGAACAATACTATTGTTGACGAAAATTTGTATGTTTGTACTTTGCATTTCTCTCGCATTTGGAGACAAATCTGTGAATCTCTTGGTAAATGCAAGTATGTAGGTGTTTGGTACCGTCTACTTAGTATGTGAACAAGGTTGATTCATCCGTCTATCTGTTGAATATAATGTAGATTGTGTAGCCATGAGAGGTGCCTAATCAAATTCCAATTGATAGGTAGAAACCTACTTCCTAGAACTAGGACCCTTGTTGATAGTGGGCCAGTTAGTGCAGCTTGCTCTTGCCTTATCAGTTGATTAGTCATTCCGATGACAGGAAAGTGAATTATTAGAGTGAAATGCTCGAACGAGGTAGCCTTCCGTAGCATCATTGCTTTTTTAAAGGGGGGGGGGGGGGGATGTACCCAGTTCAGACATCCGGAGGTCCCAGTACATCTTTTCATCTTGTAAGGTAGGTTTTGTAGGCGTCATTGGTACACAAAGTGAAACCACCAGTAGTCCTGATGATTATGACATCCCTGGGAATCGTTGTTTTAAAACTGTGGTGCAACTAACCCCTTGAGTGATTTGGAAATCCAAGTATTCTTTCTCCTATGGTTAGATTTGATTAATAGCAGGAAATTTTGTCCCGGTTCCAGGAATGCCTACATGGATCTCTTCAAAAACGACTTTTGACCTCAACTTTCGAGAATTTTACTCTTCAGTGTAGTTACCTATTCCCTTTTGTTGCCATTGATATTTTGAACGTCGGATAGAGAAAGAACTTGTGCTTCTGTCCAGGCTGAGCAGATAGGAGGAATTTGCCTCTTCGATGAGATTCCTTAACACAATGAGGAATTTCACCGAATTCTGTTTGCATTTTTCCTGAATAGTTAATGGTGTGGGATAGATGAAAATCGGGGTGATTTCGGAAAATTAGTCTCCTGTTATTTTTGGGAGACAATACAAATTTATGATTTCAAAAATAACCGGGAAACGGACGTGAAGCGGGAACACTCGCTGATTGGGCTGTTCGGATCGCCGTCTCCTCCCAGTGTTGCCCATTGGGACGACGAAATCGTGTTATCTAAGAGAAAAGTTATCAAACAAAAAACAGGGGAAACCTAATTTTCCCCATCTTGCTTTTTCTATTTTTTTCTTCAGTTTTTCGATTTCAAACTTTACTGTTTCGTAAAATTTTGCATCTGGGGACTATAGATTTCTCGATCTCAGCGCTTCAAGCGGCCATAAATGAACTATTCCAGGATGACGTAAATTTCCCGTTTTTTTTTAATGTTCGTATTTTCTACACTGTTTTGTTTATTCGTAAATTAGGAAGTTCGGGCTGAAAGTTTGCCGTAGGTTTTTCGAGGTGCTGAATCCGATTTTGGGGTCAAAAATAGGAAATTCCGATATGGTGAAATTCCTCATAGGTCACCCTTTCCTTCACACTTTGTAGGTAACGTCAAAACTTGGCGCTTCTGACGCTTATTACTTCACTCCATATGAATTTGTGGCTGGCAAAGTAGATTTCTTCATCATCATCTCTGCAAATCAAAAACCCAAAACGATTATCATTTTACCTAATTGATAATTATCAATTATTATAATAGGTGTTCCCGTGAGGTTACCGAAGTTATGAAAGTCGGCCCAGAAGATTATCTAGATTGGTGACCGCTCGAGGGCGGTATTGCAAAGTTAGATAATTTTTCGGGTTGGGCCGTTGGTGAACCCCGCTTCACTTAAGCAGCCATGAGCGAAATCATCGGAACCAATTCTGATGATTCCTTTAGGAAGACAGCTAGCTGATGACGTCCGCGACGCCTGGAATGGCAGTTGGACGAAAATTCAACTTGAGATGGTTGTTTACTTTACTGCTATTCTAAATTTTTGAAAACTAGCCATATTGATATTATCTATTCTTCATCCGCACATTACAAAGTTCCAAAAATTAGTTCATAAGCCATGAATATTTCCTACTTTGTCTATTCCTAGCGTTTTGAAGTAAACTGGAGAGATCTTGAATATTATTCCAAGCTCTATGTTGACATTTTTTTTTTTTTTTTTTAGTTTCTCTTTGCGTAAAATGAAGTTTAGGTTGAGGGAAATATTTACCTGTGCTACTTTAAATGATGCTCGGCGTGAATTGGTTTCCCATCACTCATCCGTGTTATCTTACTTATCACTTATCTTGTTATCACTTCACAATAATAACAGTTGTAAAGTGGCATCAATATACCAGCGATTAGAAGAGCTGACAAAGAATATACTCTCAATTTATTCTTTCTTAGAATTTTCGTAATGTAGTTATATTTCTTTTACAGAACTATGTCTGCCTACCAAGCTGCCGGGGACATATGGGTGCAGCTTTTTTCGTGTTGTGTAAATCAACCTGCACAACAGGTAGGTAGCTTAGTCAAAATTGAGGTTATTAAAACACTATTTACAACATTTTATTTACATTATTCTTTCCATTACTTACATTATTTATACATCTTTACTGCTTCCTAATTTTCGGGATTGTCTTTCAGCGTTGAAAAAACTGGTAATGAGTCCAATGGTCTGTTCGGAGAGGCAGTCCCGAAAAAGTTCAGAACCAAACCGGAAGTGAAAAGGGATAGAGGCGCTTCGCCTCCTTTGAACTCCTCCGGGCTCCTCCGAACCGTTCAGGGCTGCTTCTCCAAACGAACCACAATTTTGTATATTTCAAACTGTTATGAGGTAACATGGAAAACAATAAATTCCGAAGTGAAAGATGAGAATCCGCGAAATTTGGACACTAAGACGCCTTATTGTCTTGAAGAAGAGCTGTAGGACTTTTTAGAAATAATATAACAAGGATCCAGCTCTACAGCTGAAAATTAAGTTTGTTTCCTTTCCTCTTCGCCACTGGGTTTTGTTGTACTCAGTTACCATCTCTTAGAACGTAAGACTACTAAATAAGTATTTTATTCCTATTTCCTTCTTCAATTGTTATTTAAATCCCTACTCTTGTATATTTGTATTAATTATTCAACGTTTGACGCAGCAGAAACGCCAGAGGCGCAGAATCGACAGGTCTATGATCGGTGAGCCAACGAACTTCCGCCACACTGGACATATTGGCTCAGAAGATGTGGAGAAATCTAGGCTGTGGGCAATTCAAAATCAAATGCAATCAAAAGGGGGGCTATGAGAATCCTCACTCAACTGTGAAGGTATGTTAAAGTTTATGGCTTGTAATGTTTGCTTGTGGAGAGTATGGTTCGCAATTACAATGGGGTATTTCAGTCAAATTTTTTTATTTTATTTTTTCAAAAGAGTATGGCTCAGGAATGACGGTAATTGGGTCTGTTCGTCGAGAAAATGTTTTTAAAAAATCAGAGAAGCTAAGAAAATTTGAAGATTTGAATGGTGTGACGTAGCTAGCCAATCGTGACGTAGCTAGCCAACTGTCTTTGAAAAAAGTATCCATGTACAGAAACCCTTGGAGGACCTCTTGGATACTACAAAATACTACTCACACAGGCGCGCGGCGTAGTCCGCGGCATAGTCCGCGGCATAGTCCTTGCCTAGTGTGTGTGCATTTATAGCGGCCCGCCTTTTTCAAACGTGTGATCTCTTTAATTAATTTTTCTACCACATGTTATAGTATCATTTGGGCTAAAAGTTGGAGTACAAAGGTTTTCAAGGGTGCTGAATCCAAATTTGAGGTCAAAAACCTGAATTTCCGACCCACCGAAATACCCCATTCACGCTGTTTAGCCCATTAAAATGGTCACTAAATAGGGCCTCGACCAAGCATTAATTATTTTAATGCATCCTGTAGAGAATTTAATTTACCTACGAAATCCAAATGCTTTCTCATTCAGGAGCAATGAGGTCAGAGTGGGGTGTATTAATAACAAAAAGGAACAATGTTTTTTTTTTTTTTTTTTTTAAATTATCGTTGTGAAACGTTACTTTTTTACATCATTTGATGCCATGACTAAAACTAAAAGTGCATAGGTATATGTACTCAGGAGTTTCTGAAAGTACGAAAAAGTATTTTGGGCGGCAGTTGTGCCATCTATGACATTGTATGTGTTTGGTGTAGTTGTGTAATGCTTTTCATTTCAGTCGATAACTATTGTCGATTGTTTAAATGTTTCTTTCGATTTTACTCGCCAAACTACGTATGTAGGTAGTTCGGATCCATACGTTAAAAAAAAGTGTAACTATACTTTATAATTACGTTGATGGGTGTACTTAGTTTCTATATTGTTAAATGAGAATCTTGGTGTCTATTTTTTACATTTTTATTGATAGTAGTATTTGTTTCGGCGCACACTGTCGCCTTCTTCAGCCTTTATAAAAGATTGGCCTGGGGGTCATCCCGTGGGCTGTTGCATTTTCCGTCCTATCCAATCTCAGTCACAGAGCAGACCACCAACTCACCAACTCTACTTGTTTATTGTATTTCCATTTTATGTTCCCCATCTTTTTTCAGTTTATTATATTAAGTTATAAACTTTAAGCATACAGGTCTTGCAAATATCACACCAGTTGTTATGTTTTTGAATGGGGTATTTCGGTAGGTTGGAAATTCAGTTTTTTGACCTGAAATTTGGATTCAGCACCATTGAAAACCTGTATACTCCAACTTTTTGCCCATTGATACTATAAAACGTGGTAGAACAATTAAATAACGAGATCACACGTTTGAAAAAAAAAGGCGGGCCTCCATGAACGACGAACGCACATTACGCCGTGGGCGTGTGTGTGTGTAGTGTTTTGTAGTATCCAAGGCCACAAGACGTTCGAGACCACACAGGATCCAGGGTGGAACGTCTCGTTCCAAGGTCAGCAACTTAATACCTACGTCACAACAACTTACTACGTCACATCATTCAAATCCTCAACTTTCATTAGCTTCCCTAATTTCTTCCAAACATTTTCTCGACGAACAGACCCGATTACCGTTATTCCTGACCCATGCTCTTTTGGAAATTTTTTTTTTAATTGAATGAAATACCCCATTGTTTAGGTAATAAAGAAACGATTTTTATAGTGTGAATCACACTATGGGGAGCAAATAGAAAATTGTTTTTTGAGAACAGAAGGGTGTATCAAGAACAATAAAAGAGTGAAAAATAGGCTCCAAGATTCTACTTTAGGTATAGTTTGGAACGAGAGAAAAATGCTTCGTCTGCGTAAATTTCCCGACGTTTTAGAGTGGTTTATTCTCCTTGGCACTATTTTGCAAGGGAAAAATATATTAATGGTGACACTGTCTATGTTTTCTTGCAATTGTTTCAGGCATACTAGAAGATCTCGGGACAACCACTTCGACTGACAGAAATGTTTGATTGCTTCATTTGGCATTCTCAGTTGTTGTCTACCTTCAGGTAATTTTAGGATGTCAGGATTCTTTAGGGCACAGATAACTCCCTAGAATAATATTCATACCCTCACCCCCAGGTTATGTAGTTTATGACGAAAGGTGGCTCCGCAATTGAAAAGAAAAAGTTAAAATATTAAATGCTTAAATTTTGTTATACATAATCTTAGTCTAGTTGAAAATCTAAAATGAATGTACAATGCTGAGTTGGTTATCTCTAAACACTGGTTTTTTCATGCTTGCAATTTTTTAATGTCTCTACTTTTAGATACAAGTATGAAATTTTTAATTTAATAGTAAATAAGCACTAACTCGAATGATATGGGAAGCATCACAAACATTAAAAACGACGATAATATTTAAAAAAAAAAGACCTGGCAGTACTGGGTATTTGCCAAAGGGTTTAATTTCATTTTGGATTTTACCAAACTAATCAGAGAGGGAAAATAATCAGGAGCGCAGGTTGTGTAAATAATTTTGATTGAAATTAAGGGGAAAACATTTAATTTCGTGTTCGAACTTTTGGCATTCCATGGGTAATAATGGTATGAATGGAAGAAGTTAGTGTTGAGGCTTCAGGAGTCATCTGTCCGTCACCGAGTATCCATGTCCTAAAATGTGAGAAGTTCGTTTGATTTGGACGATTCTGATGTTTCTAACTCCTTAGATGGAAGAATCACCATAACATGGTGTTTCCTCTCGCATTCTAGATCTTCCTACACAAATCTGGCTTGGTGTCTGTCTTAGTGTATGTCCCCGAATTCTTGCAGTACACATAACTTCTACAATGTTCATTCCGGGATTGTGTGGAAGTTCTTTTTTTATTAAAACAGAGCTGTGCATATCTACACTTAAAATTGAAAAAGCCACATCCACCACATCCACTTCAAATGAAATTATACATATTGTTAGAAGAATGACCACGACAAACTGTCTGGGTAATTCATAAATTCTGAGAACACAAAATCAGAAACCGTCTACAATTATTCACGTTATTAAACAACTCGTCTCCATGCTGCAAACTGCTAAGAAACTAAACAATTACATATAATCAACTTACCAACATCATTATGCCTTGTGACGTTTTGAATAATATTTTATGATATTTCAAAATAGGTTGGTGTCGTCCATTTGTGGTTTTGATTTCGCATAAACTGGAGGTTAATTCGATTCAATTTTCTAGCCATATTGGAATGAAAACTCACTATTTTCTGGCTAATTCGTGTTGATCTCATGCCTCCAATGGAAAATCAGTATTCTAAGTCTTATCAGAGAAAACAGAGAAAAGGTCCACAAAAGATTCTTGTAGACTGTTGGTCATAGTTATAAACGAATGGTTAATAGATACTTTCTCAAGTTGTCCAGTAATCCCCCCCCCCCCCCCCGCCCATAAAATCTCTAAGTTTTCGAGTCAATTTTCGTATTTTTTCAGGGTTATAAATTAACTAAAATATAATTTATTGTGATAATTTCTCAAAATTCAGGGTTTAAGGACATTTTGAAATGAAAGTGCACTAGAAAATGAAAAGTGAGCTCAAGAATTAATTTTTATCATCAACACATATTCCCACACTCTGCTGTTGCTTCAATGGAGCCTTGGTGATGCGGACTTGCGCCCTACCAAGGTCCAAACGGCTGGCAGTAATGGTGGCCACCCCCATGAATTCGACTCCAAGGTAGGTACTGCCAGACCTCCAACACAGATCGAGAAGGAATGGGGGCTTGTCCTATGACAAAACCCCCATGCACAACCTTCACTTTATGTTGGCGACCCGACGGGACCAAGGAAACCGACCCACATTTATCAGGGTTGAACACGAGTCCACACCTGGATAGCTGCTTAGCAAATGCATTGAGGGCAATCTGCAAGCCCTCGCTGGTTTCTGCAAGTAAGATAACATCATCGGCAAAGGCCAATGCTCCTACTCGCACCCCAGGGGCGAGATCAAACCCTACTTCTGTGGGCAGCTTACCCAAGGCCGTATCCACGACCAGGTTAAAGAGGAGTGGTGATAGGGTATCCCCCTGGCGTACCCTACGCCCTATCCGTACATCCCCTGACACCTCACCTCCTGCCTCGAGGACCGTCACGCCTTCCTGGTACAGACAGGCCACATACTCAATTAATCGAGATGGGGCCCCGACACCACGAAGGCAATCGGTCAGTGCAAGGTGACTGACTGTGTCAAAGGCCTTAGCGACGTCCAGAGCGGTGAGGTGGAGTTGCAGGCGTTTAATACGGGCCAGCGAGATGACAGTTTGGAGAACTGTACGGTTCTCCGCTGTGCCACCCGCTGGCCGAAACGCTCTCTGGACGTCACCAATGACACCAGCCACCTGGAGGCGAGATGCCAGTACTTTTTGGAAACAGGTGTTTATGCTAAACTACGCACATCATACATGCAAATTTTAGTGAGATCACTGAGGCCTATAATATGAGAAATAAAACATAAATATCTGGAAAGAAAATGCTGATTAGCGTGACTGCTTTATAGAATGCAAATCTTCTTCGATTTGGGCCACCCCTTTTTCAGCATTTCCCATCAGTTTTGCCTTCTTTGTTCGGAGCTCTTGAAGCTTTTCTCGAACCTCCCTCTTTCTTGTTTCTCTTTCTCCATCAGCCTTATTCCTATGTGTATCAGCTGCTTCGTGACTAGTATAGATCTTGCAGCTGTCTTTATGGCATCATGAACAGTGCGTGGAGCTACTAGTGAGTGTTTTGTGAAATTTTCTATAAGAATTTCCCCCGAGTTTTCCAGTAGAGTAAAATTCCTTGAGTATTCCAAGTCGCTGGACTCCCTGTTTCACTTTTAAACATCTTTTTGTAGGCTGTTTGTTGGGATCTGTTAACGAACGAATGACATCACTGAGCCTTACCCTCGAACCCACTGGAATAGCCCATTATGATTAGTATATGAGTGTACAACCTGAGCTGACGTAACATTAAAAAAAAAATAGGTAAATAACTGAGGATGGTGAATAAAAATTAAAGATGTGGAGTACTTAGTTTAAGTTGCGTGCTTTCCATGTTTTTTTTATTATACTTTCGAGTTAGCAAGGCTTAGGCTTGTGCTTCTAGTCAGACTTGGGTGCTTAATCCATTCAGATCGTTTCATTTTAGTGTTTGTAAAAAAAAAAAAAAAAAACGCAGCCAACTAGAAGATTTCCTGGTATTAATGAATCCTCCTTGCTCACAAGTTGGATATTTTAAGAACTTGAGCATCGCATTTACGACGTAAGTGTTGGCTCTTAATTTGTGTAAGAAAATGTTGTATCTACACTTATTCCGCATGTATCTTATTATGAATTTATTGATTAGTAACTTTCATGTATCAGTTAGGTAGGACAGAAGTTGATACCAAGTTTAGTTTATATCTCTCTATAATAATTATACTAAATTGTATTATGTTTCAAAAATCACATCATAAGTATTCAGTGATTTAATTCTTAATTTTTTTGTTCTATATTTCAATATTCTGCCTTAAGATGTTTCATGTTTAATTGTAGGTAGTTAGTCAATAAACAGGATCCTTTCTGTTTTTATCAACGTTCATTGCCCAATCTTGTGTTTAGTGAGCTCTTTTTGCTTTCAATGATTCAGATAAATTAGTTCGGAATGGCTGAGAAGAGAGAATTTTACTTTAGATCTGGTACGATTCTGAGAGGCTACGGCCCAATTACAATAAATATATCTCATCTGTTGATCAGTATTAAAGTAAACGTAGGCCTTATCTTTATACTTATCAAATTGTTCTCATGTACTTACTCTCTTTTGGTTTCTGTATTTAGGCAATGGAGTGACCCAGTCATTTACACTTCCCTCAAAAGTATTTCTTTGGATGACTATTATCGGGTAGTATGGATAATACAGAGAGAGATCCATCATCCAGATCTATCATCTCCTTGTCGGCAATGTAGGGGTCTGCCTCTTCTCAAACTCCCAATTCATATTTGTTTTCCCGATTTCAACATATTATTCCTTAATTTTCCCAATATTTCAACATTTATCTGAAAAAAAAGACCCAGTTCTCGCCAATTCTAAGCGTGGTATTTCACAGAGAACTCGAAAAAGATTTAATAAAGCAGAATTAAGAAAAGTAAATTTTGATCTGACCTAAACTTACACTAGTTCTTGTTTTCTAGAATATTAGCAGTTGAGCTTTTTTCCATTCATTCATCTAGTAATCTCACTATTCGTTGGAGTCAGCATAGTCTTTGCAGCAGTATTGATGATTCCGTCCATAAATATGTCACTGAATGTGATTGAAATATCTGATGTAAATGCCACCCTATTGGCATGTAGCTTTTATGAAATTAGTTATCTATTTGAGTCAATAGCATTTCATCAAAATGTCATTTAAGATACGAGTACTTAGGTCGTAATTGATAGTTGTCCAACGAATTAATTCTAATATAGAGAGTATTCAAGAAGGTAAGTTGTGCAATCATAACTCCTTAAGGTGTAGTTGAATGAACATACTCAATGAACGTTGTGCAATCATATAAGTAACTTCTTATGTGCAATAGTATATTCGCACCCTTGTGGCTGTTTACTTTATTATTGTTTTATGGTTAAGTTGTACTCGTAATTGGTTAAATTTGGTTATTTAATGAGCCCCTTGATAGTGGCCATCACTTATTATAACTTGATTTATTGAATCTATTCTTGATGCTCTAAATTTCAGTTGATTTAGACTTGCAAAGGTTAGTTGATTGTTATGCTTTAAGTTATGAATCTTGGTCTTATTAAAGCGTTATATTCTCAATGAAACAATCTTAATGTGAGGCTGGGTTTTGTTTGAATTGAGAGTTTTAGCTATAGCCAACCAACCACAAATGGATCTGGTTAATTTTTTCATCATGGATTGTCATCCCTCAAGGGTGGGTACCCCAATCAACAAATCTGCCGTCGCCTGTTGCCCCCAAATCCACTAGTCCTGTAGATGAAGTGGATTTGGTCCAAATTTAACGTTTTCCCTACAAGGTTGGCTCCAGATGTTAGCTTCTTCAAGAGCTTATCTTGTAGGTGTTCCCTGGACCCCTTCAACTGGGACCCCCATGACTGGCTAGAACACGAATGGCTCGTTGATGTACGGTTCAAAAGGATCTACTTGCATGACAGGACACTTGACCTGTCACTTCACTTCTCAAAACATAGTTGTTCTCATATCACATGTACTTTTTAAAAAGTGTTCAATAGTTATTATGTACTACAAGCTTACATTTTGCAAGAAAGAGCCAAAATCAAATTTTTCATACTGAAAATTATGTTAATTTCTATAGTTGATTGAATAGAGCATACTACCACTTTTCAATACCTCCTAATACGTCAACCTATAGTTTTCATCTGCGACTGGTGAAATTAATCGAATTACTCTGAGCCGGCAATTATCTATGTCAATTCTTTGCAAGTGAAATATGTTTTAGAATGTGTTGAAATCGTGTTGCTTAGCTACTTGTGGTCAATTAGTGTTACAACGTATGATGTTTCAATTTCGTTGATGATCTATCCCTTCTGACATTATCACGATATAATGTCGAGGTGTTTTGATACTTTAGGATAAACGTTACAGGTAATGATTAACTACGAACTATACCCAGTTTTATGGAAGCAAAAGAGGAAAAATCAGGGAAAATAGACCAATCCGACCTACAAGTATTGGAATGATTCAGTATTCAGTCATTCTTTAATCAAGTATTTATTGTAATGCACTGGGAAACATCATTCCCAGCTAAAGTGGTTAAAAATTAACGTCTATATCTTACTTGGAGATTGATAGTCTTCCTCTGAAACGCCAACTTTCTTGTCAATTTTTTCCATTTGCAACTGAACTGTCCTCCCTCGTCTTTTGTCATTCTGACAATCATTTCTGTGTCTGGTGTTTCGGCAGTGTAAAATTCATTCACGATGATTTGTGATATTGAAGATCGCATTGGTGAGGTTGTATTGTAAGTACGTGTCTACAACTCACTGGTTTGAACTCGAACCGATTTCCTAGCCATTATTGGAGTATGTAATACGTCTAGGTACAATTTTTTTGGTTGTGCATAAACTTCAAAAACTCGGCGCTTCGCGTCCCTCCAGATACTATCTACTTAAAGCCTACGGCGTAAATTATAAAAACATGGAACATGTTTCAGCCAAATTTACTGCAGAACCTTTAGTCGTAGGTAGGTATAATACAAAAGTTATATTATCCCTAGCAACATATCTAAAATGCATTGAAAAGCTCAGCGCATCGCTTGCTGGAGTGTTCAAAAGGCGCTAAACACTCCCGCGTCCCCCCTCCAGCGTAACGTTTTTCAGGTTGTTACCCTATGGCTAAAACATGTTTCATATTAGAATTGACTGCAGTTATTGGACGAATTATTCGTGAAACACGACTGATGTAACAAGCCTGCCATAGCTTATCGACAAATTTTATATCAAATTTTTATATTAACTAGTCTTTATAGACGTAGAAAAAGTTTAATCGTACTTATATTGAAGTCAGTGGCACTCATCATTATGATAAAAGTTTCTATTTTGACGCACAAAATCTTTTGGTCTTCAGGAAGACGTTAAATTAACACTTGTAAGCACCTACTCACTATTGATGAACCTAGATTATGGTACTCTTTTGTTCATATTCATTTCAAATCATATTTGACGAAGGTTGGGATTATTGTCGATTTCAGGACTGATTTGTGTATTATTACTTATCTAAGTGGAACTATGATGAGGCATTGAAATATTCCTTTTCACCCAACCTGTTCATTCTAACAACTTGAACAGGTTTAACGAAAGTTAATTTGATGTTTTGTTATTCCAGTTTTTATTTTTGGGAATAATCACACTGTAGGTTGCTTGTTCTTTTAATTGCGTTCTCGTTGGTTGTTGTTTTTTCTCTTATAGTTTTGATCCGTCCAGCAGTAATAAATTGCTGTTGATTCCTAAAAAGTTCATCTTAAAATTAATGATGCACTTCTGTGATCGATAGTTAAGATGTATGAATATTTGTGCCCGACTGCTCATGTTAACTACGCATTTGATTTGCTCAAGTCATTGAACATATATAAGTTTTTAAAATCTGTTCGAATGCTCATGTAAACTTGACCGTGTTGAAGGGACCTCACTGGATTGAAGGAATGGCACTTGTAGCAGATATTCATTTAATTCGCTTTTTGGAATACTTAAAATTTTATTAATTTTATTAATCATCATATTAATCCTAAACTTTACGATTATGAACATATACCCATCCAAATTAACACTTTCAGTGCGGGCGTCTACCCGGGTAGACGGAGAGTCTTCCCCAGCCCACTGCCGTCTACTCGGGTAGACTGAGCCCGTTGCATTGACTCATCGCATTCCAAGGTTAGTAAGTTACCGAAATAACCGTTACAAGCGCCAGTTGGGCGGAAAATTCGTTCAATACCTTCCTGGCTTCACGCTAGATAGCGTCAGAAGCAGATTGGAAGGTTTGAACACAAGTTTCAGTCGTAGGTACCTTCGAGGCAACCCTTGTACGTTGACGCTCGGTCGGGCAGGTAGCGTGCAGTGGGTGGCGTTGGACAGCTAGAGGCTCCCGCATTGAAAGTGTTAAAATGACTGGCTCCAGTGTTGACTTATTATGACTCGAAGGATTGCAAACTCTGTTTTCTTAAGACTTACATCATAGTGTTGTATTGTACTATCCGAGGCCTGTTTCTTTTCCATTGTATAGCAAGTGGGAGAGCCACAGCCAGGATAAGGCTGTCCACTAGGCTCATTGAGATAAGATTAAGTGAGCGACGGGAGGTGGAACTTGTGGTTGCGTTTCCCTATAACCTCTATAACCCAACCCTGCGTACAAGAGGCGTTGCAAACCCGTCCTTACCTGTGATTGGGCAGGGCACAACTGTCATAACTCAGTTCTGAAAGGTGAGTGGATTCAATTCACATGCTCCCTGGATTATTTTATGGTTATCTCAATGCTAGCTCTGCCAAAAACATTAACTCGCCGACCTCGGGTTCCAGTGGAAGAGAAGGGTAGCATAGATTTCTGCAAAGTAGCAGGTTGGGGACACCATATGGGACGAAAAATATGGAAAAGTAATCAGCCTCCGGTAGTCCTTTAGAGCAATCTACAATATTGTTGTTTAATTTGTTTGATATCGCAAATGATCAAAAATTGTTGATGGTTACGTTAATCATTAGGTATTAAAGAAGCTTGGATCAAGTCTCCATTTTCTGTGCTGTATTGTTGATACGTCACCCGTTGGTCGCCTTTGCTCTTTTGATCCTTCCTAAAACGTGCCGAATGGTTGTGATGCTAATAATGCAATTCTGGCATTGAGTTACTCAAATTATGTACACTGGACTTCATTTCACCTCTCCACTTTTCTATGAAAAATCACATGATCGGATTAGATTTTGTTCATTTCTCTTCACTATTTCGTGAGCGGTTCATATTGAAGACCTTCATTATTGATCCATAAACTTACTTGATCATTCATCAGTGCCAGACTATGCAAGATTTGTGACAGAACACTTGTCTTTATTGTATGAGCGCAGCCACTCATCGACTCAAGCATATTTATGTAACCTACCGACTAATATTCGTATTTTATATTTTAGACAAGTAAGATGTAGCCCTTGAAATGTGGAACGATTTTACAGAAAATTAAGCTCAGTGATTCAGTATTAAAACTTCTGGGTCTGAAGACCTTTGTGGATACCAATCTGCGATTCAGTTATTTAAATACCTATACAATGATTTCGTAGGTAGATAGTTGTGTGAAATTGTGATAACTATTAATTTAATTACAAAATTAAATTTTGTCTAACGATTGAATCAGTTTGTTGTTTTACTTATGAGTGTATTTTGTTTTGTTTTTTCTATTTATTGTGAATAAGAGTTACTACTTGCGTTTGAAAAATTATCTATCTTTACTTATAATTGGGTATATCATTGTACGTTCTCATCATCTATGCTTATTCATGGAACAGTTTGAACTTTTTGTTGCGCACAATAGGATTTCCTGCGTTATAAAATGCACAAACCAGTAAGTATACATACCAGACGTAACTCGAATTTCGATTGTATCAACTTGTTCCTAGATACTGCCTTCCTCAAAGACTGCTATTTAACTTTATAAGTGCATTTCTATGAGGGATTAAGATAGACAATTGTAAATAGGCAAACTGCCTTAAGTTGTATGTAAGTGTCACTTCTTTCCAAGATTTTTATAAGCATATGAATGAAATAAACAGATAATGAGATCCTATTTTGTGTTGATCATCACTTCCTTATCCATCCACTTCTCTGACATTCTCCGATCAGATATCAATTTTCAATGAAATTTTCAGGGATTGTGCGGGTTGGTGTGTAGATAGTTCCCTATGAAAATCATCGCCCCTTGACTGATAGTCTGCGCATAGATAGCCACTGTGCATGCGCAAAAGTATATTTCCTTGTTACAGCCATAACTTCCACATTTTCCAACAATATTCAGAGATTGTGCCGGTTGACGTGTAGAGTCCCCAATGAGGGTAGTGCAAGGTGATTAGATTGATGTTTCGAGATAAACTACTCTGCATCGAATCATCTGTACAATCGGGTTATGGATACGAGGAAGCTATGTGCCACACCCACTTGGCAGACGTTTTTAATTATTCTAGTATAACGTGATTGTAATCTTGTGGAGTGATATGTAATCTTGTTGTCTCGTGGGATTGTATTACGTATTTATTGGGATTTTAGTCTCCCAATTCTGCGGTATCGCGGGGTTGTAGACATTACATCCCCATCCCCGTACTAAATCTCACCACCCAAATCATTCCAGCCGTTCAAAAGATGAGCATAATTGCGCAATGTGTTCTAAAATGAGTTAGGTTCAGTCGACTCGGGTAGTTAATTTATTGGATCGGTGAGACAAATTGCAGAAAAACCAAAGTCGTGCTAAAAAATCGCAATTGTTACCTTGTTAATTGTATATTATTAGGTACCTACCTACTACAAAGACGTTCAGAGACTAGATATTTCTAACTATCAATGAGATTCTTACTCCATTACAAATATTGAGATAGAAATGAGAAAATAATGGGTGATGATGAATTGTATTCTTTTGTTTGTCAGAAACTTTTACTCAGAAATGTTGTTCTGGTGATATATATACAACAGATACAATCACCAACAAGGCTACACCAGAACAACATTTCTGAGTAAAAGTTTCTGACAAACAAAAGAATACAATTCATCATCACCCATTATTTTCTCATTTCTATCTCAATATTTGTAATGGAGTAAGAATCTCATTGATAGTTAGAAATATCTAGTCTCTGAACGTCTTTGTAGTAGGTAGGTACCTAATAATATACAATTAACAAGGTAACAATTGCGATTTTTTAGCACGACTTTGGTTTTTCTGCAATTTGTCTCACCGATCCAATAAATTAACTACCCGAGTCGACTGAACTTAACTCATTTTAGAACACATTGCGCAATTATGCTCATCTTTTGAACGGCTGGAATGATTTGGGTGGTGAGATTTAGTACGGGGATGGGGATGTAATGTCTACAACCCCGCGATACCGCAGAATTGGGAGACTAAAATCCCAATAAATACGTAATACAATCCCACGAGACAACAAGATTACATATCACTCCACAAGATTACAATCAAGTTATACTAGAATAATTAAAAACGTCTGCCAAGTGGACGGGTGCCAATTTCATCAAAATCGGTCAATGCTAAGTGGCAAAAGTGCCGCGTACGGCGTACGGCGGACGGACGGCCAAATATTTATTCGATTTTTGGATTCTACGTACCTTGAAACGTAAACCATCAAATTTTGAGGGGGTGTTAAAATTTTTTTTTCTTGGTCGATTCCAAAGGTTCATTATTGAAAATAATAAACCAAAATCCACGTTTTTCCGCGTTCAAACACACATTTTCCCCTAAATTCGGTTGTAAAATATTTGTTGATTATACCGTTGGAAACCTGAGATTTTGAGGATGTTTTTGCTGAAAACGGCATCGAATTTCCCCTACAGGTGAAAATCCCTTGAGAATTTCGTCAAAAAACTCGAAAATTGCAAAGTTTCAAGTTTGGACTGGAAAATGGTTTATTATTTTTCTATATAGATCACTCGTCTACAAAATCACCAACCATCCAATATGAAGAGGAGAAAAAAAAAATCAAAAATAAAAAAAATCAAAATCACCAACCATCGATCGCATTTCGGTCAGCTCTAATTTGAACGGAGATTAGGCCTCTTTTGCGATTCACACTCGTGTTTTGATTTATATATATATATTTCAATGTAAACCCTTAAATTTCTGTGGGGAGCGAACGGTTAGTCCTACAGAGTTCCGCGTGGTCTCTAAAAATTCTATAGAATCTTAAATTGAGTTTTGTTTCCAAAGTTTTATTGTTATTTATACGCCTAGAAAATTTTAAAATTTATTGTTTTGTTATTGTTGGAAGCCTGATGCTTTTTATTTATTTTAAAAGTTTGACAAAGTTGAAACAATGAGAGTATGAGTTGGTGGGTTCACTCTCCTCACATGTAGCTGCTTTGAGCCCTGATGAAGGGAATAAATTTTCCGAAAGCTCGGCAATAACAGCGTTTGTTGAACGACCCCATTCCCGATACTTGACAGTTTATGCATGCCGTGGGTTGATAAACACAACATCTTAAATTGAAGGAAAAACAATACCTTTATATCAAAATTTTTTGAGTTAGGGAGTTTTCAAAATTTCAAAATTGATTTTGGAACCCTTAGAAGTGACCTACATCAACCAAAAGCTTCGGGGCACAACTAGACCCCAAATGGAGCCTACATACCAAATTTCATAAAAATCGGTCAATGCTAAGTGGCAAAAGTGCCGCGTACGGCGGACGGACGGCCAAATTTTTATTCGATTTTTGGATTCTACGTACCTTGAAACGTAAACCATCAAATTTTGAGGGGGTGTTAAATTTTTTTTTCTTGGTCGATTCCAAAGGTTCATTATTGAAAATAATAAACCAAAAACTAGGTGCGAGGTTCGAAATGTGTGTTGTCTCATGTCTAATGGGAAATTTAATGCTCCTTTGAAGGTTGTAATCAGATTTGAATTTCCACGAAAAATAAGGGAGCTATAGTCATTTTAGTCATTTTTTTTTCTTCAAGGTTCATCGTACGAAAAAAATCTCAAATTTAAAAAACTTGAAAAAAACGAAAGGTTAAAAGAAAATTGCTATGAGACTTTTTTGTTGTTAGAAATACCTTGAAGAATCGACCCCTGAAGTTAGGCCGTATCTTTCTCGGACACTATGTATAACTTGAATACATACATTTAAAAATGCCAAGTGGGTGTGGCACATAGCTTCCTCGTATCCATAACCCGATTATATAGATGATCCGATGCATAGTAGATAATATAAAACAACAATCTCTAAGTACCTTTCACTACCCTCATAGGGGACCATCTACACGCTAATCTGGACAATCCAAGAAAATTTCATCAAATTCGGATGAAAAATGTAAGTGTTATGGCTGTTACAGGGATTTTACGTTTGCGCATGCGTAGAGGCTACTGTAAATTTTAAGGCCTTGATTATCATTGGGGACCGTCTACAACCTAATTCGCATAATCCCTGAAAATTTCATTGAAATCGGGTAGAAAATGTGGAAGTTATGGCCGTTACAAGGAAATTCACGTTTGCGCATGCGCAGTCGCTTCTATCAGTCCGGGGATAATGATTTTCATAGGTGACCATCTACAACCTAATTCGCATAATCCCTGAAAATTTCATTGAAATCGGGTAGAAAATGTGGAAGTTATGGCCGTTACAAGGAAATTCACGTTTGCGCATGCGCAGTCGCTTCTATCAGTCCGGGGATAATGATTTTCATAGGTGACCATCTACAACCTAATTCGCATAATCCCTGAAAATTTCATTGAAATCGGGTAGAAAATGTGGAAGTTATGGCCGTTACAAGGAAATTCACGTTTGCGCATGCGCAGTCGCTTCTATCAGTCCGGGGATAATGATTTTCATAGGGGACCGTCTACACACCAACCCGCACAATCCCTGAAAATTTCATAGAAATCGGACAATAACTTCCTATAGTTATGCGCGTTACAAGGAATTCATGACAGACACACAGACAGACAGACACACAGACACGGAACCAAAATTGTTCAGAAAGGTCTAAAACGCAAAATGCGAGTGAAAATTTTGATTTTGGAGAACCTTTTTTTTTCATCCTTGAAAAGTGAAAACAAAGCTTCCGCTACCTTGGTAGACTCGGAAGCAAAAATCAATTATCTAGTATTGGGCGATGAAGACAATTATGTCAACTTGAAGCAGCATATTCATGAGGCGGCTTCGGAAAAATAGGATGATACTTATACAGGGTGTCCCAGAAGTTATGGTCCACCCTCCGGCATTTCCGTATTTAAAAAATTCAGGAAAAATACTTTTGCGCAAAAAAATTGCGCGCTATTGTGCGCAAACGGCACTAACTTTGTTTTTTCAAATGGAAACCCCCATTTTTTTATTGCAGATTCAGATTCTACGTCAAATTTCATGAGAAATTCATACCCGAATCGATTTTTTTCATTGCGTGCAACTGGTACTTTTCGCGCGCAAAGTGACCAGGGTGCGCAAAAGTGCATTTTTTTAACCCCAAGTGTGGCACATTCTTTTCATTATTTTTGACGCTGAATCACGTGGTGAGGTCCTTTCTTCGATTTCATCGTTATTTTCCAAATTTAGAAGAAATAAAAAAGAAAAAAATAATGTTTTTGGACTTTATTTTTCCTCGCCCTTTCGCGACACGAGCTGGGGACCGGCTATAGCAGGATTAAAAATAAATTTCTCTCTTCTAAATTTAAAAAAATGTTGGAAAGTAGGTAGGTACTACTTTACTACTTTGATGTAAAAAAATCAAGAAGCTTCTCATCTAAAACCCTTTAAAAAAATCGAAAGTTACTTGTATGCAGGCAAAAGGAGGTAATTTCCAGCAGTTGCTGTGATTTTTTAATTTCATTATTATTATCTTAGTTTTTTATTACTACTTTTTTTGGAGATTTTGTAACTTTTAATTTTTTTGTTGAAAATTTTGAGATGAGAAGCTTTTTTTTTTTTTTTTTAACATTAAAGTAGGTAACTAACTACCTACCTACTTTCCAATATATATATTTTTTAAATTTAGAAGTGAGGAATTTATTTTTAATCTAGCCAGGTCCCCACCCAGCCCGTATTGCGAAAGGGTAAGAAAAAATAAAGTCCAAAAACATTATTTTTCCTTCTAAATTTGGAAAAAAAAACGATGAAATTGTAGAAAGGACCTCACCACGTGATTCAGCGTCAAAAATAATGAAAAAAATGTGCCACACTTGGGGTCAAAAAAAAAATTTACTTTTGCGCACCCTGGCCACTTTGCGCGCGAAAAGTACCAGTTGCACGCAATGAAAAAAAGTGGGTGTGGCACATAGCTTCCTCGTATCCATTACCCGATTATATAGATGATCCGATGCATAGTAGTTAATCTCAAAACACCAATCTCTAAGCACCTTCCACTACCCTCATAGGGGACCATCTACACGCTAATCTGGACAATCCTAGAAAATTTCATCAAATTCGGATGAAAAATTAAGTGAGTAGATGTATGTGATTGGATCAAAAAAATACTTAGCCTCGGCTGGGATTCGAACCCGCGACCCCTGGGGGACAGTTGAAGTTTCGGCTGTTACAAGTAATTCACGTTTGCGCATGCGCAGTCGCTTCTATCAGTCCGGGGATGATGATTTTCATAGGGGACTATCTACAACCTAATCCCCATAATCCCTGAAAATTTCATCGAAATCGGGTGGAAAATGTGGAAGTTATGGCCGTTACAAGGAAATTCGCGTTTGCGCATGCGCAGTGGCTACTATCAGGTCAAAGGTGATACTTTTCATAGGGAACCATCTAAATACTAGTTTGTAACATCCCAGAAAATTTCATTGAAATCGGATGGAAAATGTAGAAGTTATGGCCGTTACAAGGAATTCACGTTTGCGCATGCGCAGTCGCTTCTATCAGTCCGGGGATGATGATTTTCATAGGGGACTATCTACAACCTAATCCACATAATCCCTGAAAATTTCATCGAAATCGGGTGGAAAATGTGGAAGTTATGGCCGTTACAAGGAAATTCACGTTTGCGCATGCGCAGTCGCTTCTATCAGTCCGGGGATGTTGATTTTCATAGGGGACCGTCTACACACCAACCCGCACAATCCCTGAAAATTTCATAGAAATCGGACAATAACTTCGTATAGTTATGCGCGTTACAAGGAATTGATGACAGACGGACAGACACACAGACACACAGACACACAGACACACAGACAGACAGACAGACAGACACGGAACCAAAATTGTTCAGAAAGGTCTAAAACGCAAAACGCGAGTGGAAATTTTGATTTTGGAGAACTTTTTTTTTTCGTCCTTGAAAAGTGAAAACAAAGCTTCCGCTACCTTGGTAGACTCGGAAGCAAAAATCGATTCGGGTATGAATTTCTCATGAAATTTGACGTAGAATCTGAATCTGCAATAAAAAATGAGGGTTCCCATTTGAAAAAACAAAGTTAGTGTCAATTGCGCGCAAAAGTAATTTTCCTAAATTCTTTACAAAAAAATATGAAAAATGGCGTTGGGCCCATTTCATTACGTAATTAAATACGGAAATGCCGGAGGGTGGACCATAACTTCTGGGACACCCTGTATAAGCGGTTCTCTAAAACTTGCTCGTAACAGAAACACATATTATGTCGCTGACGAAGGCGTTGACCTACCTACTCAAAACCCTATTTACTTGTATTTTCGCACAGGTAGGCTCTACGTGGATGCTCTACATTCACTATTCATAAGAATCATTTCACTATGTGCCGGATAGAATATTCATTGGATATTTCGAGTTGCGCAATGAGGGAGCGGAGAAACACTGGGTTGGTGAGGCTAGACCTACACTCTACTTATATGAACGGTTGCAACTCTCTTTACATCTGACTCGGATGCTGTATTCCCACCTGGATCGGTCATGTGGAAGGTACTATTCGAAACTGTCGTTTGGATCTCGATGTTGAAGGTATATTTATACTCGTTATACTCGATATTTTCATCCCTGGCGATAGTTGAAGGGTAGGTCTGTAACGTGAGAAGAGGGCGCTTAGAAAGACTGTATTCTAGCGCTAAAGAGATCCAAAACAAAGTAACATTGATAATTTTCTACCATAATCAGCTATTTTGCTGAAGTCATCATTTTAAATAATTTTATTTTGGGAAATTCTGAAAGTGCTTTGACACCGATTCTCCAGTGTGAAGTAAAGTGATTAGAGCCCAAAGTAGTCGTGGCCGATTTGAAATTCTAAATTCTTCAATAAAAAGTGTCATGCAAATTTGAACGTTCCAACAAATTGATTAAATCAGGCTCATGACTTAATTATTTTCGCTATATAACGAATGCAAAAAAAGTCCACTCATGCAGCATGAGTATATGAGCGAAATTTTATAAAAATCTTTAAAGCTATGGTTAAGAAAATGTCAACTACTTGAGAGAGTAGCCTTGTAGGTGTGGCACATAGCACTAATTGTAAAAATTACACTATCAACCACTTCGTTAAACATGTTAAAAAACCTCATAAATACTCTCCTCTTCACCCTGAACTCATGCAGTACCCACACGTAAATTGTTATTGCTCAGAAGAAAGGACTTCCGATGAGCTGTCATGTAAACCTACGGTACATTCACACCTAATTCACTACCTATGATAACTTTCTTAGCCACATTTATTTCTTAGTATGTAGCCTTTTCGTGGAAATTTGAATTTATGTGCTCACCGAGATGAAGAAAGGACTGAGGACTTCTCACGTAAACTTAAGGTACGTACCTGACTTACTCAATATTCGCTATCTAAATCAACGTTTGTAGTAACTTTTATTACAGCGTTAAACTCGATTTATTCTATGGTTTAGAGCCTTTGTATGTGAATCTGTTTCCTGCCACGAAGTCCGTGTTTCCTACAAATGATGGTCGATTGTTCCTAAGAAACACGAATGCAATGTCATTCTTTCGTGCGGATCTTTTCTCACAGGTTCTCTCATTTCTCATAATAAGTCAGGTTACTTACCTATGACGCACTGACTTTGATTGAATTGATCGAAATTAGAGTTAACCGGACTCTTTCGCTTGGATTCCACCACGCAGATTGTGGTTACCGGTTGTATCTTTTTTTTACGGTTTCAGTGTCAAGATACCTACATACACTGAAACATAATATACCTAGTATAACTATAGATTGGATGTAAAGTGACGTCATTGACCGACGGTGTCCTCGTTACTTATCTACCTACCTTTGTATTTGTAAATCAATCTCATTGTCGGTTTCCTACGTAAGTAGTATCCTATCAAGTTGGCATCAATTATTAGTTAATGAACCGTTGTGTAGTAATGTGCCTTTCCACATCGTAAATATCGTCAAGTTGAAACCCTCAATATTCATAACTTCTAAAGTTTTCATTCGATATCATTGGGATTTCAGGGATTCTATGACTCTGGTAGGTTCCCTATAAATGTCATCATCATCTGATCACCAAATTTAAAGAGTAGTGGTAGGTACTTGAAGATTGAAGTTTTGATTATCTACTACTCATCGGATCATCTATGCAAACGTGTTATGGATACGAGGAAGCTATGTGCCATAACGGATTTACACGAAAAGAAAAAATTTCAAAAAAGTCCATGCTATAAATTCTGAGTCTATTTCTCTAAAAAACGCTGCAAATTATTACACAATGGTTTATTATTTTTCTATATTGATCACTCGTCAGCAAAGCCACCAACCATCCAACATGAAGAAAAACATCGATCGCTTTTCGGTCAGCTAAACTTTGAACCACCCGGAGCTCTGTAGGACAAACCGTTCGCTCACTACGAGAATTTAAGGGTTGAACGTACGATAAATCAGAAACACGAGTGTGAATCGCAAAAGAGGCCTAATCTCCGTTCAAATTAAAGCTGACCGAAATGCGATCGATTTTTTTTCTTCATGTTGGATGGTTGGTGGCTTTGCAGACGAGTGATCTATATAGACAAATAAAAAATAATAAACCATTGTGTAATAATTTGTAGCGTTTTTCTCTGGCAATTATTGTTCGATTTTGATGATTCCGGCGGCATCATTTCGGTTTTTCAATTCTCTAGAGCCATGCACTAATGAATTTCTAAAATCCTTTAAAATTTCAAATTTAAGTACAACTTTTAAAGTTTTTGCGCCTTTGATTTCGTGAAATACTAAACCGGAACGAGAATGAACGACGACCGACTGGGACCCCGTATGTAATTACCTACCCATAGTTACTCTGGTTATGTTGCACTTGAATATTATTTTAATGTATTTTTTTATGATTAATTTTTCATTTCAATTCAACTTGAATTATTGAATTATATCTTATAAAGGGGGAGATGTAGAGGCGCATGCGCATTCTCAGTACTCCATGGAAGCCACGTTTTTGGTTTATTATTTTCAATAATGAACCTTTGGAATCAACCAAGAAAAACAAATTTTTAACCCCCCCCCCCCTTAAAATTTGTTAGTTTACGTTTTAAGGTACGTACCTATAATCCGAAAATCGAATAAAAAATTTTCCGTCCGTCCGCCGTACGCGGCACTTTCCTCACTTAGCATTGACCGATTTTGATGAAATTTGGTATGTAGGCTCCATTTGGGGTCTAGTTGTGCCCCGAAGATTTTGGTTGATATACCAAGGTCTCTTCTAAGGGTTGAAAAATAAGGGTTAAAAATTTGAAAACGCCCTAACCCAAAAAATGTTCATATAAAGGTATTGTTTTTTCATCAATTTAAGATAGTATAGAATTTTTAGAATTTTTTGATACCACGCGGAGCCCTGTAGGACAAACCGTTCGCTCCCTACGAGAATTTAAGGGTTGGACTTACGATAAATCAGAAACACGAGCGTGAATAGCAACAAAAGAGGCCTAATCTTCGTTCAAATTTTAGCTGACCGAAATGCGATCGATGTTTTTCTTCATGTTGGTTGGTGGTAACAATGGCAAAGCCGTGTTCATCGCAGACGAGTGATCTATGTAAAAAAAAACCTATGTGTAATAATTTGCAGCGTTTTTGCTTCCCCAGTCAATATCCTTCCCCCTGCGAGAGTCTGCTAATAAGTTCATGTTCATGTGTTCAATCAACAGTTCAGTATGTCAGTTCTCCTATAAATTGTGTGTTTCACATATATGAGACACTCTCACTCACTCAGCATGTCAATCCGTAGTCATCGTTGAGACATAAAATTTTCAAGAGTATCATACAGAGTATTATTCAGTATGTCATTCATCTCGTGGTAGCATCATCGAACAATCAACAGTTTTGGACTCGAGCTTCGAAATACTGCCTGATGGTTTTCAGTTACCACCCACTGCAGAAACCACTGCGAACTTTCAAGCCAAATTGTTTGGATCAGCCGTTCCATGCGAGACGTCCAAAAAAGTCGTCTGTCCATTTTGACTGTGTGGCCACTAGCTTGATTTTGAGGTGTTTGTTACCAGGCCTAACACAAACTATAGAAACTTGAACTACAAAACAAATACAAAAAACTAGTTAACTATAACTAAAACTATAACAAAACATAAATGCTTGAGTACCTATGAGGTTTGCAGTGATCTTTACATGACTATAATGGCTGGCACCATCCAAAATATCATGGATTGCACTTCAACTATAAATATAAAATATAAATATAAATCACTACAACTACGAATAAACCAGAGTTAATGATTATTTGTTGTTTTATTCTTAGAGGTTTAATATTAAATGTTTCTGAACAGTTGTTTTTGGTTTATTATTTCGAAAAATGAATGGGTTGAACAATATGGGCTCAAATTTTCGAAAAGTCCTAGCTCAAAAACTTTCAATGTAAAGGTTTTGATTTTTCTTCAACTTAAAATAGTATTGAATTTTTAGAATCGAATGAGACCACCCAAAGCTCTATAGGACCAACCGTTCGCTCCCAACGAAAACTTAACGGTTGGTCTTACGATAAATCAGAAACACGAGTGTGAATCGCAAAAGTGGCCTACTTTCAAATTTTAGCTGACCAAAATGCGATGGCTGTTCGCTTCTTCGAGTTGTTTATTTCGTCAACATACATCATGTACATGTACATGTAAAGCGAAAATGTGGATGGTAGATAGTGGCAATGGCGACTGATCTACACAGAAAAAATAAACCTTTGTGTAATAATTTGCAGCGTTTTTGTTTTTAAAAATTGGTGTTCTAGAAATTGCATTGAACCACTCTTCGTTCTAAAAATCACAACGACTTTAATTCTCCAGGTCTCACTAGGAGCAGTCATTGAGCCAAAGCCTGTCGAGGAAGACCACGTCCCGTCCGTTATGTTGCTGACTGGGGTGTCACGATCGAGTCTTGAAGTGAACGACACCCAGAAAAAGCCACACATGGACGGAAAGAAACTTCCAAGGATGGAATTAACAAACACCGTCCAGCTGAAACAGAAGTTGCAGAGTAGCAAACCCGTGAGAACCGCCATGTCCAGCTTTCTGCTCACATTTGCCGAAGCTGTGTCGAAAGCAGCAGCCCTCCCCATCGCTGTAGCCATTTCGCTGGTCAACAAGGTGTCCAACGCCTCCAACAGCACTCTTCATTTCGGCGGAGAGCTCACCAAACTACCTGTGACCATCACTAACAGCATCATTCAAGAGTTGTCTAACATTACTTATCCCAACTAGTGCAAGTCATGAGGTCCATCAGTTGATAGTGCCTTGCAGGTACCAGTATAAGTAAAATGCAGTTATTTTATTTGTGAGACTGAACATTGAAGCGTAGTTAGTCCCTTATACAATGAGTGTTGTACCTATGTGTACAATTCTTCATTCAATCCTTGCTCCTTCTACAGGATGTCTCACGTTATCCGTTTTATGCATGTATGTGTTGGACACGTGTTCTACTACTAATTTCCAACAAAATGTGTACTATAAAGTTTTTTTAAACCATTAAAAACCATAGTTTTTTTCACGGTTAAGATTTTTTTGTTGGTGTTTCTGATTGAAAAGCCCACAAGTCCCACAACTTCCACGAAGATTAAAACCAAAGCTGACAATACCGTTAGAAAAAGTGCTGAATTTCCCGTCTTCTTAGTCTCTAATAATAATTGTAGAAGGGAACTTGAGGGTGAAAAATCAGACAAAATGACTGAATTTGATCAAATCTCGATTGGTTGCGGGCATGGTAGATAAGTTGGTGATACGTTTTTTTTTACCCTTCGCAGGGTGGAGGCACCAGTGCCATCTCCTTCCTGACACCCCAATACGTTTTGCGCTGGTGATAAGTTACAGCCTGTACGCCTATAGAATGTGCAAAAGCCTTGGCTTTCCTACGGTATAGTCAGTTTTCATGTTTTAGAGGATACTTTTTTGAGAAAATTTAGTTTTTATGCAAAAAACGTGTGCTTTTAGACACATTTCTGAAATTTTTATTGTCTTGGAAAAAAAAAAGAAAAAATCCCTGTATGATTAAAGGATTCTGAAGGCAGATTTACGTTGTTTGTTTCGCTCAATCCGGACCTCTCTAGAAACCTACTTGTAAATCGTAAGCGTTTGGTTAAACTATTTGTCCTTTTTCAGGTTTCAGGCTCCTTCTGTTACAAATATTCTCACCTCTCTTACGCGCAGTTGAAAAACAAACAATATCTGCTTAGATATCACCTCCTATTCATTTCAATAAACCATAAAACATCACTTATATTTTCCAATCAAAAAATGAGAAAAATGTTGGTAATTTTCAAATGATGAAAATTAATGGGTTTTTGACAGCAAACTGCGTTTTAAAAACTAAATTAAAACGAAAGTTGCATAATGTAATAGATCGGTGATACACTAACCTATTTTAAAGTATTCATGCCAAGGGTCTTGGATCTTATTTGAAAATGTAGAGAGAACGAAGTCATATATCTGTCAGTAGTGATAGCCATTATGTTATTGGGTACCAGTTTCTGGAATTATTCCATCGGGCTGTTGATGAATCAATACCAATAGTCGGACGGAGGATGCTAAATTCAATGGTATGATTAGACCACTGATCATTGACTTAGATTTTAAGTTTTTCGGTGGGACGCCTTGGTACTGCATCTTCAACTCAAAATGATAATTTGTGGTGAAAACGAAACGGCAGGAGAGAGCCATGAGATTCTGAAGCTTTGGGTACTTACTTGCCAGGGGTATCAGCGAAGTCAAATGTTTTTATTTCAAAACCCATTTTGGTTCATTATTTTCAATAATGAACCTTTGGAATCGACCAAGAAAAAAAAAAATTTTAACACCCCCTCAAAATTTGATGGTTTACGTTTCAAGGTACGTAGAATCCAAAAATCGAATAAAAATTTGGCCGTCCGTCCGCCGTACGCCGTACGCCGTACGCCGTACGCGACACTTTTGCCACTTAGCATTGACCGATTTTGATGAAATTTGGTATGTAGGCTCCATTTGGGGTCTAGTTGTGCCCCGAAGCTTTTGGTTGATGTAGGTCACTCCTAAGGGTTCCAAAATCAATTTTGAAATTTTGAAAACGCTCTAACTCAAAAAATTTCGATATAAAGGTATTGTTTTTCCTTCAATTTAAGATTCTATAGAATTTTTAGAATTTTTTGAGACCACGCGGAGCTCTGTAGGACAAACCGTTCGCTCACTACGAAAATTTAAGTGTTTATATTGAAATATATATATATAAATCAAAACACGAGTGTGAATCGCAAAAGAGGCCCAATCTCCGTTCAAATTAGAGCAGACCGAAATGCAATCGATGGTTGGTGATTTTGATTTTTTTTAAATTTTTTTTTGATTTTTTTTTTCTTTCCTTTTCATATTGGACGGTTGGTGATTTTGTAGACGAGTGATCTATATAGAAAATAATAAACCATTGTGTAATAATTTGCAGCGTTTTACCTACCGGATACATTAATTTCCTCTTTGTTAAATAGCATAGGAACTTAGTTGAATAGCATAGGGACTAGCGAGAAAACTTAGTGAGGAACTAGTGAGCATTCGCTTAGCGCGGTTCTTAGTAACAGGAACCACTCGAAAATCTGTTATTCACTCTTACTTAAATTCTCAACAAGTCAAAAATTTGCATGAACGTTAGGGATACCAATATCAATATAATGAAATTATGAAAAGTCCTCATCGATCACGTGTGTGCAGAAACGTTTATGAGAGAGTTCATTGGGGGTTTTTTTTGAATAGCAAAACGGTTAGTTTTATATTAAAAAATAGCTTAGACAAAGATTATAGGTCACAAAATTGTCTTAAAAAATAATTGACCTTACACTTTTTGTTTATTATTTTCAATAATGAACCTTTGGAATCGACAAAAAAAAAGAAGGTTCAACCGCCCTAAAATTTTGTTGGTTTACGTTTCAAGGTATACGTACAATCCAAAAATCGAATAAAAAATTTTCTGTCCGTCCGCCGTACACGGCTTTTTCCTTAGTTACCATGAACCATCTATTAAGAGTGCTACCATGAATCTTCTATTAAGAGTGCTTTTTTCCGCCATCTCTGCTCCGACCCTCTACTCGACCCTATCTAGCCCTAAAGTTTCATATTTCTGTAACCATTTGACTGTACACTGTTTGTTTTTTCATTTGTAATTGGGTTCGTCCCGTATTCACATAAAATAAAATAAAAAAATAAAATGAACCGATTTTGAGGAAATTTGGTATATGGGGTCTAGTTGCGCCCCGAAGCTTTTGGTTCTAAGGGTTGACAAGTAAGGGCTGAAATTTTCAAAACGCCCTAGCTCGAAAACTTTCAATATAAAGGTATTGTTTTTTCATCAATTTAAAATAGTATTGAATTTTTAGAATAGAATGAGACCACCCAGAGCTCTGTCGGACCTACCGTTCGCTCCTTATGAGAACTTAAGGGTTGGACTTATGATAAATCTGAAACACGAGTGTGAATCGCAAAAGAGGCGTCTCCGTTCAAATTTTAGCTGACCAACAAGCGATCGTTGTTCGTTCCTTCGAGTTATACTCAGTTTTGCGTCCTTAGCAACAAGTAATCACATTTAATAATTAGGGCAATCTCAACTCCCTATTGCTTCGAATTTAGTGTGAAGCGATTATTTCTTCCAAATAAACTTGAATTTGAAGTAGATATGAGTAGTAGGTAGGTTGGTAGGTAGTGGCAATGACAAAGCTGTGTTCTTTGCAGGCGAGTGATCTACACAGAAAAATAATAAACCTTTGTGTAATAATTTGCAGCATTTTTTTCTCCTAATGCACACTCATAGATAGGAAACATACGTTAATCTACGCGGGGCTGGTAAAATATAAAATTATTCGATTTGCAGACTGTAAAAAGATATGAAATTACGGATTATGAAAATTAAGGGCTGATGACTCGCCAGTTTCCCCACTCCTTGATGGGTCAAACCATCAATACATCAAGGACGAACAGAAAGACTTTTATTCGAGCCCCTGAAAAGCCAAGTGGCATAAGTCAAATTTCGGATGAAACGGAGATAAGTGCGGAAACGTAATAAGAACATTCAGCTTCGTTTATTTGCCTAGTGGCATAAGTCTAGCGCTTCGAGAATAGCCCAAGAGAAGGCATCATAAGTTCGATGGGCAACATAAATTTAGGAGTTTTTCAGTAAGCTGGACGCAACAAATGCTTTATCTCAAAAACAGATTTCCATGACTTATGCCACTTGGCTTTTCAGGGGCTCATTTATTGCTCATTGTTTTGGTTCCGATTAGTACATTACTTACATTAGTACATCTTAGAGAAAACGCTGCAAATTATTACACAATGGTTTATTATTTTTTATTTTTCTATATAGATCACTCGGCTGCAAAGCCACCAACCATCCAACATGAAGAAAAACATCGATCGCATTTCGGTCAGCTTTAGTTTGAACGGAGATTAGGCCTCTTTTGCGATTCACACTCGTGTTTCTGATTTATCGTACGTCCAACCCTTAAATTCTCGTAGACATCGAACGGTTTGTCCTACAGGGCTCCGCGTGGTCTCAAAAAATTCTTAAAATACTATCTTAAATTGATGGAAAAACAGTACCTTTATATCAAAATTTTCTGAGTTAGGGCGTTTTCAAAATTTCAAAATTCATTTTTCAACCCTTAGAAGTGACCCACATAAGGTCAACCAAAATCTTCGGGGCACAGCTAGACCTCAAATGGAGCCTACATACCAAATTTCATCAAAATCGGTCAATGCTAAGTGGGGAAAGTGTCGCGTACGGAGTCCAGCGGACGGCCAAATTTTTATTCGATTTTTGGATTCTATGTGCCTTGAAACGTAAACCAACAAATTTTGAGGGGGTGTTAAAATTTTTTTTCTTGGTTGATTCTACAGGTTCATTATTGAACATAATAAACCAAAATCACTAGATGAGTTTAATCATTTACAGTTTTAATAATAAGCAGATTCTCAAAAAAAAAAGTTTCGGTTAATCATTTTGGAAATTAAATTGGTATGATATGATTTTCAACGAATAATTCACGGTATTTTGGTATTATTAGTGGGTACATCGAATATCCACTAGTAAAAATTCTACCCGCGATTGTGACGCCTTGAAACTGACAGCCCCCAGCGATCTTACGCCCGCAAAGCAGGTCGACTCGCACTGGTTTGCCTATTCCAGGTCCGGAGGCGGTTTCTGCCCCCGAAGTGCGTCATTCATCGGTGGTTGGTTCTCGTAATCATCCAAACAGCCTTATCGTAACCACCGAAGAAATTTACTAAACACTGCAATTCACTTTCTGCAATTTTATCTTGTCATTAATAAATTGTGGGACGAGGCTGATCGCTCGTTCGGCATTTATAACGAATGGGGGTCCGCCTGATTTTTAAAAAAAATGTTGATCGAAAGTAGACCGCATTTTGAGAATTTTGACACCAGCCGTTCTCTTTTTCGATGAGTAGATCTTTTTCTATGATTTTTCAAAGTTTCGAATGTTTGTGACGTCACCCGCCCCTCCCGCCTGGGCGAGACACCCCCAGCCCACTGTGACGTCATAAACATTCGAAACTTTGAAAAATCATAGAAAAAGGTCTTCTAACGCTAGAGGGTCACGTTTGGTGTCAACATTTTCAGAATGAGGTCTAGTTTAGATTAAAATTAACAATAAGCAGTTTTTCCGACCCATGCGCACACCCCATGTTCCAAGAAAATTAAGAAGGCCAACTTAGTATTGAAAATTGTGAAAATTTGTATCACCGAGATTCGTTTTGGAACATTCTAAAACGATTTATGAAATTTAACACTTTTTAAAATGTACCTAGATACTTGTAAGCATATTTACTAACTTGAGCTAAAAATTTCAAGTTTCTGCTGTTCATAATATGTTCTTAATATCGAACGGAAAGACGAGTTCGTTGATAAGGAATTTGGGACTACTCTAAGATGAGAAAAAGTTTATTCAACTTTCGGATTCTACATACCTACCTTGAAACGTAAACCATCACATTTTGCGGAGGGGTCGCAATTTGTTCTTGCTCGATCGACTTATTGGGTTACTATCGATTCTTATAGGAAATTTAACGTAGCTTATGGATATATAAGCCGTTTTACGAATCGATTACTGCAAATCAACGATAAGTCGCAAGAATCAACGCGCGTAATGACGTACCTTAGCTTATAGAGGCCACCTTCCACACCTTCTTTGTTTTTGAGCGAGTTTCTAAAACTTTTATTGCGTTTTTATCAAAAACAGGGTTTTCACAAGTCAGAGGTTCAAAAAATTATAAACGTTTCCGAGATCGTGAAGTTTGGGTGGTACCTACATTTTCTTGAAGACGGTCGAAAATGGTTCAGGTAGGTCTAAAATGTGAAACTAGAAAGGGAACTTTGATTTTGAACGACGTTTTCTTGTATCCATGTAAAGTGAAAACAAGATTCCGCTGCCTTGGTTGACTCAGAAGCAAAGTATCATGTTAAGTCATGAATTCGTCATCCTATGCTTGAATTTGTGCAAGAAGAAATCCCACAACCCTCAGAGATTTCTAAACGGAGTAAATGACTCAAATAGAGTGGATTGTGTTTTGGAGAATTGTTTCTACGACTATACATGGCAAACCCAAGTTGATCCAGCCAAAATATAATAATCAACCAACGTCGTGTGCTGGCTTGGTCCCAAGAAATGTCTAGTGTTCTTTAGTTAGTCCTCAACCTAGGAACAAAATGTCTTCATCATTTTTCGTCCTTGTTTTATTTTCAATAATGAACCTTTGGAATCGAGCAAGATAATTTGTTTAAACCTTCCCTCAAAATTTTACGTTTCAAGGAACGTAGAATCCAAATGTCAGTCTCTTCTAAGGCTTGAAAAATAAGGGTTGTAATTTTCAAAACGTCTTAGCTCGAAAAATTTCGATGTAAAGATATTATTTGTTCACCAATTTGAAATAGAATTGAATATTTGGAGTCGAATGAGACCCCCCTTTGTAGGACAAACCGTGCGCTACCCATGCGCTACCCATGAGGACTTAAGGGATAGAAGTATAATGAATCAGAAACACGAGTCACAAAAGATTGCCCACTGTCGAAAATTGGCCTGATAGCCGTTTAAATTTCAGCTGATACATGCGTTGAGTAGAATTAGCCGCGGTTAGAACCGGTTCGTATCTTCGAATTGAGTTTCATGTCACTCAGTTGAGATCCTAAGCAACCAAAAACCAAATTTCGTAATGAAGGCACTAAAAGCTCTCGGATAGCAATTTTATTCTTGCTAGGTAGTAAAGAAAACGTCTGCCAAGTTGGGTGGGCAGTATAGCTTCCTCACTCATTGTAACATGGACGTATAGAATCAGTTGGCGAAAAAATTATGATTCAAAGAGTTATTGAATACCAAAATATTAGCGGTCCACCATCTAGGACCTAACCCACACAATCCCTGAAAATTTCATCGAAATTGGTTGAATAGTTGCGGAGTTTTGGTTGTAACAATAAATTTAAAGTTCGCGTATGCGCAGCGGCTATTGCTTGACCAATTTGATTGAAACTTATAGGGTGTCTCTTAGAAGTTAGTCCCTAACTAACCTCCAAATTTGAGCAAAATCGGTTCATTAGAAACCGAGAAACCGAGATTCCAGGAAATTCACGTTTGCGCATGCGCACTCGCTCCTATTGGTCCGAAGGTGCTGAAATTGATAGGGGACCGTCTAGGACCTAACCCGCACAATCCCTGAAAATTTCATCAATATCGGACCACAGGTTAGTATAGTTTTGCCCGGGACAAGGATTGACCACAGACAGACCGACAGACAGACAGACAGATAGACAGACAGACACGGAACCAAAATTGTTCGGGAAGCTCTAAAACGCAAAAAGCAAGTGGAAATTTTGATTTTGGAGGACATTTTTTTTTCACTTCTTTCACGAATACAAAGCCTGAAACCTTCGGTAGTGAGGAAGCAAAACCCGAGTTCTGTGCAGACGGGTGATCTATACAGTAAAATAATAAACCTTTGTGCAATAATTTGCAGCGTTTTTCAATTGGAAAACGGGGATTTACTCAGAATAAGTAAATGAAGGCCACCATCATTGAGCTTTTACAATACCACGATTTTGCATCCGAGTCTACCAAAGTAGCGGAAGCTTTGTTTTCACTTTTCAAGGTTGTAATAAAATGAATAAAAATGTTCTCCTAAATCAAAAATTCCACACGTGTTTTACGTTTCAGACCTTTCTGAACAATTTTGGTTTCGTGTCTGTCTGTCTGTCATGAAATCCTTGCCACAGCCATAACTTCAACATTTCCCATCTGATTTTGATGAAATTTTCAGGAATTATGCGAGTTGGGGTGGGGATGGTTCCCTATGAAAATCATAGCCCCCAAAGTATTTTGTGAGCATACGCAAACGTGAAATACTTGTAACAGCCACAACTCATTTTCTCCTACATTCAGAGAGAGAACAATATCACTAGTTTTCACTGTTAGCACTAACACTAGTTACACAGCACTATCAAATCCAGTAGTTTATGTCGTTTGAAAGTTCTCCTTCCTTTTCAAGAACGGAGAGCTTTTCCAGGTTCTCATGTTCGTGGAGGTCCTGGTTGCAAGTATTATCGATTTCTGACGATCGTTTGATTCAGTGCCTGCTCTGGGAGAAACTGTTGAGGCAAGGAAACGGCCGCAAGTTCGTTGGAGTCTTGAGATCACTATACAGGGTGTCTACACTTAAGAAGTTATTGTCATTTCTATTAGCTATAAAAAACGTGTAGTGTAGTACTGCTTACCTTTTGCGAAATGAAAGCGATGAATGGAGCTTTCAACCGTATGATTTGATGCAGCCCCAACGTAATTACGAACGTGATTATATTCTCATTGACCGTATCTAAAACCTGACGTCTCAAGGTAGCGGAAGCTTTGTTTTCACTTTTCAAGGACGAAAAAAAAAGTTCTCCAAAATCAAAATTTTCACTCGCGTTTTGCGTTTTAGACCTTTCTGAACAATTTTGGTTCCGTGTCTGTGTGTCTGTCTGTGTGTCTGTCCGTCTGTCATGAATTCCTTGTAACGCGCATAACTATACGAAGTTATTGTCCGATTTCGATGAAATTTTCAGGGATTGTGCGAGTTGGTCCCCTATGAAAATCATCATCCCCGGACTGATAGAAGCGACTGCGCATGCGCAAACGTGAATTCCTTGAAACGGCCATAACTTCTACATTTTTCATCCGATTTCGATGAAATTTTCAGGAATGTTACAAATTGGTATTTAGATGGTCCCCTATGAAAATCATCACCTTCGGATTGATAGAAGCGACTGCGCATGCGCAAACGTGAATTCCTTGTAACGGCCATAACTTCTACATTTTTCATCCGATTTCGATGAAATTTTCAGGAATGTTACAAATTGGTATTTAGATGGTCCCCTATGAAAATCATTACCTTCGGATTGATAGTAGCCACTGCGCTTGCGCAAACGTGAATTTCCTTGTAACGGTCATAACTTCCACATTTTCTACCCGATTTCGATGCAATTTTCAGGAATTATGCGGATTAGGTTGTAGATGGTCCCCAATGAAGATCATCACCCCCGGACTGATAGTAGCCGCTGCGCATGCGCAAACGTGAATTCCTTGTAACGGCCATAACTTCTACATTTTCCATCCGATTTCAATGAAATTTTCAGGGATGTTACAGATTAGTATTTAGATGGTCCCCTATGAAAATGATCACCTTCGGACTGATAGTAGCCACTGTGCATGCGCATACATAAAATCCTTGTAACAGCCATAATATTTACATTTTTCATCCGAATTTGATAAAAATTTTCTAGGATTGTCCAGATTAGCGTGTAGATGGTCCCCTATGAGGGTAGTGAAAGGTACTTAGAGATTGGTGCTTTAAGATTAACTACTATGCATCGGATCATCTATATAATCGGGTTATGGGTACGAGGAAGCTATGTGCCACACCCACTTGGCAGACGTTTTTAAAATGCTCTTCAAATTCGAGGCTCCCACGCCGTGTTACACCTTCTACGGATGAAACTTAACAAGGGACGGTCAGCATGCCTTGTCGGGCTTCTTGGTTGATCCTTGATTGTCCAGAGCATAAACAATTCTTGTGGGTCCTATAAATGATGTATAACTGTTCTCAAAACTATTTGTAAACCAAAATAGTAAAAAGGTGCTTACTACTACTGTACTAAATCTTTTGTATCTTGGAGGAGGTTTCAAATAAGAGGGTCTCTCAATAAGCTAGGTCTCCACATTTAAAGAAAAATCGACAATGTTTTATTTAAAGACAGTTTCCTACGTTTTATTTCATTTCTAATAGTAGCATTGACCTATTTCTTCACGTAATTCCCATCCCGTTCGATGAACTTATGGTGTTTTTGTTTATTATTTTCAATAATGAATCTTTGGAATCGACCAAGAAGAAAATTTGTTCCCCCCCCCCCCTCAAAATTTGTTGGTTTGCGTTTCAAGGTACGTAGAATCCAAAAATCGAATAAAAATGTGGCCGTCCGTCCGCCGTACGCGGTACTTTCCTTAGTTACCATTGACCGATTTTGATGAAATTTGGTATGTAGGCTCCATTTGGGGTCTGGTTGTGCCCCGAAGCTTTAGGTTGATGTCGTTCACTTCGAAGGGTTGAAAAATAAGGGGTGAAATTTTGAAAACGCCCTGACTCATACAATTTCGATAGAAAAGTATCGTTTTTTTCATCAATTTGAAATAGTACTGCATTTTCAGAGACCACCCGTAGCTTTGTTTGGACAAACCGTTCGCTCGCTACGAGAACTTAAGGGTCGAACATGGTGACGGTGACAATGGCAAAGACGTGTTCTTTGCAGACGAGTGATCTATATAGAAATAATAAACCTTTGTGTAATAATTTGCAGCGTTTTTCTACTACCTAGCTTTGATATACCTGTATGAAATTGTCCCACCTGCTCTCTGAATTATTAATCTGGTGCACTTCGATCTTCATCATGAATCTGAGTCCGGCTGTCCTTGAACTTACGAACCCATTTAAAACATTTTTAACGTCCATACGTACCTCTCCTAATCGTCCGTTAGCTACCTATGAATTTCGGCTGAATTTTTTTGGCTGTGAGACAACGAATAACATTGGGGGAACGGAAATCAGCGAATCCATTCAAAACGGCTGGATGCACTTGTTTGAAAGAGGGGAGCCTCAGGTATACAGCAGACGGGCGAATCTTCTTACGAACTTCCTTTCAACCTCTATCGCCTCGGAGACCTTACTTATTGAGTGACCTACGTATGTACCAAAATACTCGTACATACTGATTGGAAAATCATTCCGATGAATTTAACTATTTTCCTTTATAGGACGAAGTTTCTGTACACTTCTGCGATTCAACTTTTCTGTGGGTAGGTGGTGGCAAAGGGCCGCATGGGGCAATCGGCCGCAGTGATTTCTCAGGGGTTCCAAGTTTGTTCAGAAGCTAGCCACCAAAGAAGAGGGAAAGACTATAAGAGCCGTTACAGTCTTATATGAGCGGTTATTTGAAGATGACTATTTTTTGTAAAGTGCGAAAATGTCGTTCTGTAGTGCTTATGACTACAGAATTTCGGCTTCGAAACAGTTGGCTCGGCAACTTCTAAAATCGATTACTTCTTTTTATTCCAAATTCCCCCATCATAGTTTAGTATATTGTTGAGGACATGTTGCTCGAACATTCACCAGACTTTGGAGTTATTTGAAGATGACCATTTTTTGTAAAGTGCGAAAATGTTCGACATTTCTACTGAAATCAGCTATCATCAAATATCGGGCGGTCATAACTTTTCTTCCACTGAACCGGAATGGACCAAATTTCAGTATATTGTCGACTAGTTATGTAAGAAACATATGCCAGAATTTGGTGCAAGTAACTCAGTCGTAAGTACCCAGCCCTAGATGATGAAGAGATAGATTCTGTTCTCTCCTGTTCACAGAAATACTCTCGGGCAGGAAGAAAATCGGGAGTAGCACGTTTATCACGGTCTCTTTTGTAAAACGAAATTTCTTCCGAAATCTTCGATCATCCAATACTTTTACAAATAAGAACATAACAAAATTACTGGTATTCACCGTGTTTATCATTATTATCATAACTTTTGAGTACCTACCTCCAAAGGGTTTTCTTGATCCCGCAAGTAACATTTCGGCCTTCGCTGATCTCGCGAAGATTCCTTCAAATACTCATCAAATTCCTCCAATCTTTCAATATCTTCGAAATCCATGTTTTCGGACGAAATAACCGAAGAATAGATCCGTAGAATATTTTATAACGACAACGCTTGTGATAACAAGTAGGTAGATATCATCAAAATCTTTCCTCAAGGTACCTTTTCACCTACCTTGGGCTGAGGAAGCTCGAAGCCCCTTTCTCGACTCGAAATATCTCAATTCGGCCTTCAAATTTCTCGACTCCACCTCCGAAGTCGTCTATGAATACTGCCATTGGAGGACGCCTTTAGCGGTTCGAGGACGCCTTGAAATGTGGCGACTATGAATAGCTTAAGGAGCCGTCAGGCCTCCGTAAGGCTTCCTCGAGACCCTCCTCGACTTGGAGGATGAGTCTAGCCTTGACTTTGGCTTAAGGCTTAACTATGAATAACTCAAGGAGGAGAGGACTCCTCAAAGCGTACTTTGGAGAAGTCCTCCAACTCGAGTCATGACTATGAATACCGCCTTAAGACCTCGTGAACATTTTTACTGAAGTTCAGTTTCAATGGTGCTACTCATCGACTTACAACGAGGTATGTTCATCTTTTCCATTTCTGATGTAACATTTCGGTCCATTTATTCATGCATTGCGTGTTTCTTTTTTAGATTGTTCATGAGTTCTCTAGCTAAAATAAAAGCAAGGGACTTCAGCTTTTAGTTTCCAACGAGTGTTTTTTTTTTGTACTCGGAGTCCCTGCGACTCTCGGCCATTGAAATGGGGCAAAGATCTGCAGATATCAGGGGGCAAACAGCCGCATGCGGTCCTTATCCCCAAATGTCAAATAAACTAATAATTAAACTTTCAAATGGAATTATATGGCGATACTTTGGCAAAAACATTGAGACATATGAAAGAAAAACTGTCGAGAGGCCGATAATCCAGGAACATCTTAAGAGAGCTAGAGTTTGATGGTAGGAGGCCATTCCATCCGGAGTATTGTCAAAATATTGGGTCTTAACGAATCCTGCGTCAGGAGAAGGCTGAAATCTGGAAAAATATCGAACCAACTAGGAAGATTTCACCGCATCTTCTCCCAAGAACAAGAGCAGGAAATACGCTATTTCACGTAGGAAGGATTTCACGAGGGACTTCATAAAAAGAAATCGTTTGTCACTACGCACACTTTGAAAGACTAGTGTCTACACTGCGGTACTTTTTGGGAAAACGGGTGATGTGAAATTTCTATTCAACTTAGAGAGATCGCTCCAGTAGTACGTGGAAGGTAATAAATTTCACCAAATTTTCATGTAATTTTCTTTTCTGTAGCACTCGATGCCTTCAATCTACATCCAAAAAACCTAAAGGTGCGGTCCTTTGCCCCCACCTACCATAGGTATTGTACGTTTCAATGGGATAACCTTTCAACACCTATGATATGATTTAGCTAATGATCAAAAGATTGAGTACCTATTCAAAAGAATCACTACCACCCAAATAAGAAATGTCTCTTCATTGTCGTTTTCGATGTTCCTAATCACTTCTTCTTTTTCTTCTTCTCCTTGAAGTATTACCATATAACTATGAGGAAAAGGATGGTGTACACAGGTGAAGCATTGCTAAGCAAAAATTTGTAAAGAATTACACTCATATTTCTTTAATATCAAATTATTGCAGCAATGCTGATTTCTAATAAAACACTGTTTTATTTGTATGATTGAATCATATTTCATAATGTAATCCTACAATTCAGAAATGTGACTAATATATACCAATAATGCATGCAAGACATCAGCAAAACTGTTAGTTTGTAAATACATGAAGTACACGGTCCTTAATTATTAAGAACGATATAAAAACAAACATTACGTTACTTAATGAACGTTCCATCAGGTGGAAAACCAAGTGATTTTTAATGATGGATTAACAACAAAATTAATAACTGGGATTGTTAGTGGGCCCCATTTGGTTTGAGTTTGTACAAACATGCAACAGTTTTCATGTATTGTAGTTCCTTTCAAAATAATAAGTGTTTACTGCAGAGCTGTGTGGAGTGGATCATTGCGGCGTGGTTCGCAAATCATTCGCCCTGTTTTGGTTATGCGAATGGTCTATGTAGGGCCGATAAATTTTTTTTTCCTAAAAAAATTAATTTTTTTGTGGTTGAAGGCACTTTAGATCGGACGATGTGGCCCTTGTGAGATTTTGGAATGAATGGTCTCGAAAAACAAGCCGGGTCTTTCCGTATCACATTTTTTTTTTTCAATAACTGTCGAGTTTTTGGGTTTTTTAGTTGCCTTCATACTATTGCATCCTGAGTATTTTTTGAATTAAAAAAGTGTTCAAGTATTTTTTTAGGTATAATTTCTTAGGAAAAGATTAAAATAATTCTGGATCCCTGTAGTGTTTGAGAACAGGCCGCATCCTTTGGAACTATGCACGCAATTGAACGGAAAATAGTGTTTGAAACTTTTCTTACATCTAACTGAATATAAGAGACAATGTACAAATTTACAAAAGTAAATGAATTTACACTGAGCAATACACCACGGCATAATAGGAGCCTGTATAAGAAATTCATCTCATTTATTAACAATATTGCAGCATTTTTTAAATTAGCACACAATCCCAAATTACCTATATTGTCTCCTTCTTACATCTTATCATTGCACACGTTCCTTCTTCAGTTTTGGTTTCTGTATTAAAACTATTACGAATTCGTTAATGTACATTATAAGCACTGTATTGTTTTGTACAATCTGTTTAAACACACGTTTACACGATAGCTGTATATTTCTTTATTTTATATGTATATGTATATATAAATTGTGTAGGTAAATACTATATATATGGATATTGTATTCTCTGAGTTAAATTAAAAATCTTGTTTAATAGCTTTGTGGACAATCTAGATGATATGGCATGGCGCGCTTGCAGTGTAAAATGGCCAATTTGAGGAAATGTATTGTCTAGCCTGTATAGGCCTCTGGTGAGGGGGGCCCACTATATGGGTAACATGTCACATTTATACTACAGTTCAACATTGAAAACTGAACTATGTACTATCAGTAACAAAATATCATGTAACTCCAACAAGTTACGTATGTAACCCTTTTCTATAATAGCATTACTGTAAAACCATGAATAAACCAAATGGTAACAGATACATATACAAATTAATGGAATATACATTAACTTCATATATATAAACGTAATATATTATGCTTCCAAAACACGTGATTTTTTTTCTCTTCAACTACAGCAAATCATTAACACTAAGTAGTTAAAAATTTTTTTCATTTCTTTGTCATATATAAGAAAATATAGAATTTAAGGCAGATTTCGGTTAAAAATTACACACAATTTTTTCACTTTTTGGCTTATAACGATTTTTTTTAATAAGATAAGGCGCGAAGGTGCTTTTTTGAATAAGCTTGTACTTTTTGTGAATAGGGACCTTTTTTTTATACGTTTTTGACAAGGGTATTCCTAAACATTGCCAAGATATCAATTTTTGGTTTCTTTTATTATTCATCAATAATTCCTGTAAATTATATGAAACATTAAGGACTAAATAAATATAAAAGGAAGATATAGGATCGATTAAAAAGAAAAAGGGGCGAACATGGGAGAAAACCAATAAGAAATATAGCACCCGTTTATTAATCTTAGAACGGATCCGAAACATATATTGTATTTATTTAATATGGACTGAATGTGTCTTTGAGTACTGCCAGTTGAGAAAGTTCCGAAAAGTAATAACCAAATAAGATTTGCTTCATTCTATTACATTGAACACGCTGGAATGCAATTAAAAATTAACCAACCACATGACAACAAAAGAGAAAAATAGCCTGATACAATAGTGTAAAAAAAAACAAGAAGGGTGATACATGTCCCCTCAAATTCGCTATACAACAACCATTATGATAAGAAACTGTTAAGTACTTACTACTGGAATAACAATTACATGGAAGGGAGTTTTTTGGGTTCAACAATGGAACTAATAAGGACTGGTTTTTTTCCAATCTCGGCCGAGTCCAGGCTAACGAAGACTATATTTATATAAATTATAAAATACAATAATGCTGTTATGTATTCATCTAGACTCGTGTGTTTTTATTTCCATCACCGAGGTGATGGATTGGGAACCAAACGCCTGGTTGCGGCGCCTTTGGCAAAAAAGGCGTCCAGGCGCCGGTGTTATTTTTGCTTTTCTCCTTATTATCTTGACTTAGTTTCAATAAGCTTTTATTTGTAGTCTGTTTGCTTCGTAGTAAGGAAAATGCAAAAATTTGGGCTTGTAGTACCTGAGAACTTAAGCCCGATTGTATTGTTAAGTGTTGAGGCATGCAGTAAATAACCCAATGTCATCGTATCCGTAGATCATATAGTATATAAGGTACATGGAGAAGAAAAGAAGTTTGAGGTTCTCTAACTGCTGGTCCCAACACGATCGATTCCGGTGGTACCACTTCTCGGTGTAGGTATATAATATGTAGATGCTTCATTTACTTGTATTTGTCTTGTTTTATGTATATATCTTTTTATTTTATTCACCTTTTTTTTCTTTTATTTTCGGTAGGAAGAAAATGCGTTTGGCAAATGAAACGAAAGGAGAATAAATCGAGAAACATGGCGAATATTTGTTATATTTTTTTCTGCTCTAGAGAGCGATGATCTGTAAACTGTATTCTCTGTTGGTAAAGGTGATTTTTTTTTTCAAATGTATTGCTGGAGGAATTAAGGATGGTGGATTGGAGGGTCCCTTGCAGCGCTCGTGAGTACCATCATCGCATTATCCTTTGCGAGGTAGTACACATACTCTCACTCACTCACACTCTCTCATTCACACTTGTCGTTAAGTATGTCTATACTAACGCGTATTTTTTCAATAATAAATTTTTAGGAATTTTCTCATTTAGTTTCTTTTTTTACTTAGTTTAGCTTTCCTATTACTCAAAAAATCCCGTTTATATATGCATACTTAATTCTGAGCAACAACACACAAATATACATTTTTATCATCACTATTTATCGTTTTTCAAATATTAAATAGGAATTTTAATAATTTTATATCATATTCGCTAAATTTTAAAATGTACAAAACGTCACAATTAGACACTAACTTTAGGAGTTAACTTTCAATGTGCGAAAATATCGTCGAATCTTCTTTTTTAAAATTTTTAGCAAGCCTCTACACACGTTTTACATAAAAAAAGGCTTAATCAAATGCAGGTATCAAAACTTCAATTTCTCTTAATTTTTTTTTATGTAAGTAATATTAGCAGTGTATAATTTTTATCATATCACAAAACTAGTGGAATAGGAATTTTTCTTTTTTTCTTTTTGTGAAAATGCGAGTTATTTTGCGATATTAAATTGAACTAGTATACTAATTACAACACAGGTTACATTTCGAGAACACAATAAAACACACAAAAACGAAAAAGGTTGAAGTAAAAACATTCTGTATTTGACTAGGGGAACTCACCACACCATTGAGGACTGGGTACATATTGCGGGCAAAAGAAAATAATTACAACGAAAATTCTTAACAACGAGAACTAAAAAATTAACTAAATTTGCTTTGTGAGATCAAGTGGGAACTACTGGAAGCATAGTTCGAAAGAATCCAAATATTCGTGCTACTGTGAGTTAATTAATGTGCCTAAGTGGGATTAAGGAAAGTAAAAAAGGAAAAAGAAACGATACCTAATAATTAAAAAGTTAAGATTGTTTAAAATAGCCCAAAACGGATGCCAAAAGTGCTCAACTTCTATCGGCCGCCATCAGTCAGATCTTTTTTTTTAGTATAGCCAAATATATATATATTTATCCACGGTTACAGAAAATGAAGACTTTCTCGTATTTTTTGAAAAACACCTTCATCTTGTCTAATCATGGATATTAAACACATTTAAAAATAGGAATTTTTTCTCCTCAATTTTTCAATTTTTCAAAAAGGCCAACATTTTTTTTTTGCCACATAGTATTGTCTTTGCACAATTTGATTTCATATAACAATAATTTTGTGACTTAATTTTTTCCTTAAAATTTTTAAACATAAAAGTCCCAAAAATTGCGAGGTGTAGTTGATGACTGGTGCTGGCCAAATAGGAAGTTGTGAGCGGGGGGAGGGGGAGGGGGAATTTTTCATGACGTTTTAAAATTTCATTTCAATTTTTTAAAAAATTTGTTTCTTTTTTCCGAATCGAAAAAATGAACAAACAGTCTTCGCTCAATATGGACTAGTGCACACTTGCAGGAATATAATCACAATTATCTCCGTCTTTCCTCTCAGACCTCAAGGTACAACCACGGCTGGTACTTTTAAAAATACCTAGTTTCATTCATGATTATATCCCTCATTATGAAAACACTGCTTATAACAAGTAAAAACCTATACTAATACGTAGTTTTTTAAAATTCCTTTGATCTGCTTTAATATACCATAAAATTTTATACCATAAATATTTGATATAACGCAAAATTAAATACAATAATCCTAAACATTTTCTTTTTGGAAATTATATAATATATATTTCATTTATTTATATTTATATTTATTAATTAAATTAATATAATAAATGGATTTTTATTAAAAATAATTTTTACAAAACTTATAAAGAGGAATGTGGCGAGGTAAGTAACGTGAGCAACTCGAACAATGCGAGACACACTTTACGTATATAATTTTTTTTTTGTCGAAATTCAGACTATTTTCTATGGATGATCAACAGTAACGGTATCGTTACGGTTCTACGTACAACGTCTATTTCATAGACTTTTTTCTCATTACAAGATAAAGGAAAAAACAGATAAATTTAGAGTCTCAACGTTATTATGAACTCTCGCCACGAAATAAGAAACAATATATACAAACAGGTTTTCAAAATGTGTTGACAGAAATAAAAACAAAGAGAACATTTTATCGTTTCCTTAGGAATATGCACATCACTTTATACAGTGGTTGCCCCGACAATGAGGGCCGTTTTGGGGTTTAGGCATTGTCCAAAAAAGGAACCCTTCAGAAATCAGTTTACAGATACAGTTCATGGCTTCTACTCCAGCTGCTCAAGGAAATTAGGCGATTTGAAGTACTCCGGGACGGGGTCGTCCAGACGGGAGATGATTTTGTAGATGCTCTTCTTCCAGGATTGCTCCGTGTCTTTGCCGCCTTGGATGGCTTTGAAGAACTCCTTCAAAGTCTGTTCCACCACGTAGCGGAAGTTTGGAGGCACCTGAAACAACAAAACAACACCGTTAAGGTATTTTTGACAATGCGGGATTGGCAATATGAGCAACATTGGTTGAGATCGAGCTCAAATGTTGGTCGCCCGAATCGCCAAAACTGACAATAATTACGGGAACATGGTGATTGTCGCAAAAGTTCTGTAGAATGTTTCATGACGATAGTTTTCATGAAACATTGTGAGCGCTAAGCGTTGCAACAAGCGAAAGAAAATTCATTACAAGAATGCATTAGAAGAATCAAAACATGTTCTGACAAAAATTCAGCTCGATTACTCGGTTATCGGGTTATAAGTCGGTCACAATCGGATATCCGATAAGTGATCAGCGGCATTATGTAGGTAAGTAATGATTTTCAATAACGAAGTTGTTATCACTGTAGTTGGGGCGTTCGGATATGTTGATGATGTCAATCCAAATAATTATTCAAGATTGATCAAAGAAGACCTACGCACGTCTGAGAAAACTCTCAGAGGCCGTAACGAGCTCCGGCACCCCGATTCATCTAGGTAGCAAACACCAGCCTCCACAATAGGTCATTTCGGGAGTGTTGATTCAAGTGTGGCTCATAACGCTCAAATATTATGGCTGAGCTAAGATGACGGCGTTCCCGTCTGCTCCACAACAGTCAAATCTCACTCGAAAGACGGAAAACAAAGAAGCTTATTGTTCCCATTTCTTATTGATACGAATTTCAGGGATATCTGTAGATAGCTGGGAGGTTTTTAACTCCGAAAGTAGTTAAAATATACATTTTTCAAGAATTAACCTTCTCGATTTTTTCCAAACAATGAGATTGCTTGCTTAACTAGCACAATTAGGTAAATCAGATGAGAACGTGGAGCAAAACTAGATGACTTCTGAGAAGAACGAAAAACAGTCTCGCAATTCAGTTGAGTACTGAGGCCTTTGAGTTAATCAAAATGTAGAAGAATGAAACGTTGCCACAGATAATTTTGAGAAGCCTAAACAAACGATGTTTTTGTCGATTGTACGATTTTAAACATAAAAATTAAAGCTCCCATACAAAAGATTATGAATATAGGTAATGAATATGGTTGGCAATGTTTTCAGTTTTTAATAGCTGATGTTCGTGATCTCACCTCAATGTGATTATTCCTGTTATAATGGAGGTTGAGAACCCTGTAGATCTCGCAGTCTCCGCTGACGTGGAGATCTTCTTGGGCTTTGGCTCCTTCACTCGCGGCCTGACGCGCGTACTTCTCCATCTGGATGTAGTAAAACTCCCTGCAAAATAAGATCAGAATCGGGTTTCCGTGGGTTAGCAGTCATTACGTTGAGAGTAGATCATCCGGCGGTACACAAGAACCACAGCTGAGCTTGGGATTGATCACTGCAGGGCGTTTGTTGTGATAAAATGAGGAGAATTACTGTGTTTGACCGACTTCTAGAACGAGTGAAGTTGTGACGATTCTTACATTTCCACAATCCCGATAAATTGTGATCCCCAACTATGGATAGTAGTGGTGAAATCACCTCCGTAGGAGAAACTTTCCTCAGTTTTCTTCATAATTGACCACTCCAACGATCTCGCCTGACTAGCCAGCAGCTCACAGAACATCCTACATTTCCACACTGCCGATAAATTGAAATCTCCGACTGGCTGGAAAGAGTCACAACACTGAACCCCCCATAATTAAGATTTCTTAACGAACTCCTATTTTCTTCCGTTATTTATCGTTGGATTGTGATGCGTCGTTCAAACTGAAACCATAGAACCTAACCCGAGGACTTCATTTCGGTTACTCCTCTTCTAAACTACCGGTTCACACAATAACAAATTTGGTAAATATTTTGAAATTGTAACTGTGTTATTGCTAGGAAAAAATAATGCGATAGAAGTCGAAACAAGCGTTTAATTCCTTGCTCAAATTCGTACAGATCCTTGTTACTAGACTCTGTGAGCCACAGATTTCCCTCATTAAAACGAAAAGGAAAACTCAAGTTGGCAGCGCTCGAAGAAGCCGTTCCAACTCCATCCAACTATTTCCACCACCTCTTTCAACTACCATTTAGAATATTTCTATATGGGGACAAAAAGACGAAGAATTTATAGAAAAACAACCAAGTCAAGTCACTTATTTTTATAACCATTAAATTGAGGGAAAAAGTAGATTCTCAGTAGCGAGGAGGAGTTGGCTTGAGGCCATATCTAAATCACACTAATTAGTGAGGGTTTAGACTGCGGGAGGCTTAATTTGCGAAGCAAAGATGATGCAGGTGAATTGAGGAGCCGTCATTGAAAATTACGGAGTACAAGAGGTTTTACACTTGGGGGTAGTTACTTCATTAGGGGTGTCGGTTGTGAAGGCCCTAAAGTAAGTACGGTGTCAATTAGTAGACAGAGCAGAGGCAGAAAAGGGCTGCTGATGGGAGAGCGGTAAGTATTGTGGAGACACAAGACAGTTTCTCCCTATTCGCGCGGGGTCATCCCCAACAAAAAGAAACGGTCCCCCCCGCGCAACGCCCGGGCTAAATGATCCGAACGCTTTCTCCTTCCCGACCGTCCCAATTAGATAATGCTTTCAGGTTTCCCCAAGACTATTCTATCTCTTAAATTAAATACCCTCTCAAGTTGAGGTTTTTCTTTTTTTTCTCTCTCTTCCCTTGAAATTATCTTCTCACACCCGACATGGCTTATTATCGCGGCTAAATAAGTTGAAGCCAAGTTGTAGCCAAGTCTTTTCAGCGGTGGAAGAGAATGGCCGCGGGATGAATTGATTCGGAATGAAAAAAGAAAAGAGTTTCTTTTCACGCCCAACTGTCTTTCACCGATCCCTACACGCTCCACAAGCGACAAAAACCTCGTCCAAAACCTTTTCCCCACAAAGGCATTTTTCTTTACCCCCGTAGTTTTCGAAGAAACATCTCAACCTTACTAACTACAACAACCCCTGCTTCGTATTCTACTGCAGAATATTATGAGCTTTCACAGTGGGGTTTTTAAAAGCAAATTCTTGGACAAAACTGTTTTAATTTCAACTGCCAACAATTGCCTTAGTATGAATTCATCCTTCGACCCTCAAATACCTTTCCCTTAAGTTTTCAAACCAGTCAAGTCCTATTCGGAGGGACGAGCACTTCGCCAACCCTCCAGGTAGCCGATATAAATCCCCACATCCAAAACCCACAAATCCACATGGATCGATGGAATTACTGAGGCAAAATCCAAAAGTTTCTATAAAACTATAATAGATTAAGAAATGGATCACGCAAACACACAAAAATACCAATAAAAAAAAAAATTGGAAACGCTGATTCAGCCCTCTGCAGGTGCCTTCATGCTGAAGAGACACCAAAGCATTTGATTTTGGTTTGACCCGGTCATCGCAACGCTCGTGAAGCCTCCCTTACAAAAATTCACGGAAAAATTACCATCCCCTACAACCTGCGGATTCTTGCGGAAAGTGATTGTGAAACGTATATTGCATTGTATGATTTTATGATAGAAGTGAACATTAGAGTTTAATTTATACTTTACTTTATTTACTACTTAGTAAATCATGTGCATTTTATCCGAAGGCTGTATAATATTATTTTCTAAGCCAAAAAAAAAAAAAAAAATCTTATTCAAAATTTTTATACAAAACATCAGTTTTTAAACTCTGAATCAAAGTCCCATTCATTGCTGTTGGCGTTCAAAGTTGATCTTAAAGATGCATTTAGAGACGTTTTAATTAGTGGTGGCTTTGATCCGTCAAGCAGGACGTGAAAATGTAAATAAATGGTGATAGGAAGTCAGGATATGGAAAAAGGTACCTACCTAACAATCGTGATGGACGTTTTTAGTTGTTTTGTTCGGTCAAATCGAACTAATAATATTGTTTTCGTTATTAGGTGTCAATCAGTTTGAATAGTACATGTAATTTCATTCACTACCAAATAACTACCAAAAACACTACTAAAATACACTATCAAAACAGACAAAATGAACTTGAATGTATGAAAACCATATATGAAAATTTCATGGTTTGAAATTTCAATTTGTACCTAAATTAACAAAATAATTATAAATGTGAGAATCAGCATAGTAGAACATGGTGATGCTAAGTTTTGAGCGTTTAAATTGAAAAAAAAAATAGTAAATAAATAATCTGCAAACTCAAAATTGATATAACTGTTTAGAAATCACATGCAAATTATAATATAATGAATGCAATTAAAAAAAATTACAAACAAAATAGTGAAAGCAACTTAATAACATAAGCACGTGAGGCAACAAGTGTTCTTCTCCTCATCGTGGTCTCATGCAGCAAAACTTGACTTCTGAATTCAATAATATAGCCAAGAAGTGAATGAAATTATAATCAAAATTCAACTAAAAAAATATATAAATAATTGAAAATATAAAAATGAATGATCTTAAGTAAAAGATAAGGTAAGTTCAATTTGCTGATTCCTTTTGAAGAAGTGAATAAGGCCCATATTCGTAGGATTACTAAATAAATCTTACAATCTGGGTCTGTATGTTGATTAATTTTTCATATTGTCGAATACTTGTTGGATTTGCATGAAGTTTATTTTTTTAGAGATAATAAGAGATGAGATTAGGCAGGATGTACCAAGAAACTGATGTTACATTCTGCAGTGTGTAATGAAGGGGGGTCACTGAAAGAAAAAGTGACGAAAGAGAGGGGAAAAATAAAGAAAGTTGGATTCATCGGTGACTGATTTGACGAACGGGATTCGAGCAGAGAAGCGAGGAATGAAGTGGACGAGGAGAGGAGGGGATTGTAATTAGAGATGCTGGAGGTATGAGCTCAGCCAACAGTAGTTGGAGGAGGGCAGACCATTGTGAGCCAATAAAGGAAACGGGAGGTCCCCCCGGTTTTCTAGATCAGGGTTGAAAAACCATCTCAACCCTGCCATACACTTCTTCCCCGAGTCGGGAGTAATTTTTTTCCGTCGATACCAATTAAAAAAGAGGAGAATTTCTCCTCAGGCTCCTAGATGCCATGAAGTGTGGTTTCGGGCGTAAATTTCAACTATTTGTCGGCTTTTTAGTTCATTCGCAGGTTATTTATTGAATTTGAGATGAAATGAGTTGGACTTCAAGGTAGAAGACGAAAAAGAGATGCATAATACCGAGGTATTTGAATTTGTATTCACTTTCCTTCTATCAAACTCCAATACAATGACTTTCATACCTGTCCTATTGTTCTAATTATACACATATACGATATGCTCAAGTACATGTATAACAAGTATTCACTTCCCTCCCATCACACTCCCACTACAATGACTTTCATACCTGTCCTATTGTTCTACTTATACACATATACGATATGCTCAAGTACATGTATAACAAGTATTCACTGCCCTCCCATCACACTCCCACTACAATGACTTTCATACCTGTCCTATTGTTCTACTTATACACATATACGATATGCTCAAGTACATGTATAACAAGTATTCACTGCCCTCCCATCACACTCCCACTACAATGACTTTCATACCTGTCCTTTAGTTATACTTATGCACATATACGATATGCTCAAGTACATGTATAACAAGTATTCACTTCCCTCCCATCACACTCCCACTACAATGACTTTCATACCTGTCCTATTGTTCTACTTATACCATATACGATATGCTCAAGTACATGTATAACAAGTATTCACTGCCCTCCCATCACACTCCCACTACAATGACTTTCATACCTGTCCTATTGTTCTACTTATACACATATACGATATGCTCAAGTACATGTATAACAAGTATTCACTGCCCTCCCATCACACTCCCACTACAATGACTTTCATACCTGTCCTATTGTTCTACTTATACACATATACGATATGCTCAAGTACATGTATAACAAGTATTCACTGCCCTCCCATCACACTCCCACTACAATGACTTTCATACCTGTCCTATTGTTCTACTTATACATATACGATATGCTCAAGTACATGTATAACACACATACATGTACACACACGTGTACACACGTGTACATGTATGACTATCGAATGCCTCAGCTAGACCGGTAGGCACACGACAAAGCAAAATATGGCCCCTTTAACATTCGCAATTTAGATGAGTAGTAACTTTGATGCTTTGAGGGAGCTGTAATACCCAAAATCGCATACCTACACGGTGACGACTTGGACTGCCGAAAAAACTGTTTTGGAGGAACCGAATATTCTAGAGCGATGCCTCGTGAAGGGAAATCTCCCCTCGGCAATCGGAGGGAAAAATAATATCCAGAGATAATTTCGCGAATCTGTGCCTCAGGGCTGCAGCTGGATCAAACGCTCGAAACATACAAAGAGCCCCGAAGATGGTAATTAACCCTTTCATGGCCGACTGGCTACGGCGATCTTTCAAACTGACCTCTCATTATGATTCTCCCTTGATCTATGATTGACGAAAAATGTTTTTGCCGGCCGGAGAGACAACTCAACTCTTTAACATCAACCTTCGCTAATTAGTCTTCTACAAGGATCGATCGCTACTCCTCCCTCAAAACCACCAAAAACGGTGATTTTTTAACCAAGTAATTTTTAATGAAGGAGGGGGAGAAAACAAGAATTTCCTTTCCCTTTTTCGATTGATGATAAGTCAAAATCCCAAGCTCATCTGCAGAACATTTGATTGAAAAAGATGAAGAAGTATTCAATTTACAATCAACACAATGTATTCATGAATACACAGAATTAATATAATTAAAATGTTCAAGGGAGGGGCAGCTACTTATATCGATGGTCCTCTGTACTTTGACTTCAGGTAGAACGTGATTATATTATGGCTTAAATAACCAATTCGCACTGCGAGTTCAGAAGGGGCGTTTTACAAAAAGCGCCCCTTGTACCTCATTTTTTGAAATTGCACTGTTGGAACCGCAAAATCAAGATCTACACGCTGGTACTACTGGCTTTTCGATACCTCCATCCGTTACCGAAAGAGAGCACTATAAGCCCTTATGGAATTTAGAGAAACAAAGGAAAAAGTTCATAACCAAGGGGCGCTTGATGAGACCCTCAGTTGGTCGGCATCACAATGTGATGATGAACATGTCATGTTCGGGTAGGAGGCCAATCGGCGTTTTCAAAAAGCGCCCCTTGTGCCTTGAGTTTCCTGTGAAACGCCTTTTTCTCAATAAAAAATATACAACTTTTTTCTCAAAGGGTCTGATGTGAATGGTCTCAACTTGATAAATCAAGAAAAACACAAGAGGCGCTTTTACAAATTTTAACGTTTTTTTGGTGATTTTACGTCTTTCTCCCTATATTATTGGTTGGATCCGATCCAGTTCTTAGTTCCGTCGATAGTATACTAAATTCTCAACAGAATGCGAAAAAATTAAAAATCTAGCTAAAATAGCAGTGACACAATTGAGTTGGGAAAAAAGTAAAATCTTCAAGCGTTTACTCGTAATTTTAAAACTTTGATAAGCGCCCCTTGAGAACTCGCAGTGCGAATTGTCAAGAATGTGTTTGATCAGAAGTGACTCCACGACAACTCTCATTTTCATTAATTTTAATCAGTACGGAACGTAAAGAATTCGGAAAATTGAGGAATTTGAATGCGAAAAGTCGTTGGTTACCTGAAGTTGGAGAACCACTTGACGAGCTGGGCCGTGTTGTTTTTGTTGAACTTGATGTCCGGGAAGTACATTTTGAGAACTGCGCTGCTCGGGTACCTCACCCAGAAGAACATCAGCTTCGCTTTACGCAGGTGCATCGGCGTCAAGGTTGACGATTTAACATATCCGTCAAGGAAATACTTTTCGAAACCTCGTGGTAGTCAAGCACATTGATTATGCCAATATTCATTGTAAAAACATGTCGCAAAATAATGAGATTCAAAACATTATCAATAAATACGAGCTTTGAATTTATAAAAACGAATATTTTCTTCGAATTTGGAAGAACTCGATTTCCACTCAAAATCCAATTTTCAGTTGAATATTATATTTCTGAGTTGAAATTTGAGATTAAAATTTGACCAATTTCGTCATGCGGTGGGTTACGAATGATTATAGTGTTTCTTAAGTAACTGTACACTTTCAAATAGAAAATTTGTTAATTCCTGAAAAGAACATTATGATACAAAATTGGAAATTTTTCGATTAAATTAAGAGGATTGAGTTATATATACATTTTAAACAAAAAAAAAAAGGAACTCAAGATTCAATTTCGTAGACATTCAGTATAAGGTAAGTCTAGCAATAATTTTTTTTCAGTTCCAGTTGAAATTTTGATTTCAAGGGTGGAAATTCTCAATTTGTCTTCCTTCATACCTCGGAGGTGAAACGGAGGCACAAAAACTACTTCGCGGATTAACTAGGTGGCGTCACCAGTGGTCGTTGAAAATCGAAACGATTAGAAAGCAACGGAAGGGGCGAGAAAGACTAGAAATCTTGGGGACGTCTAATTCGTTTATACATATAAGGGGCATTAACATCTCTGTAGGTCTTCTATTCCGTTACCATCCTTTTGTTGGTCTCCCCTTCCGTACTAAGGCTTCTTCGTAGGATTTATTTTCTGCTGATATCGACTTGAAGTGATTTATTACAAAACGAGATGCCGCCTTTTTTTTCGTTTCTCGGCCGTTTTCAAGGATGTTTTGGGCGGAGTTGGGCTTCGTTTTCCGATTTCATACGAACATTTTTATTCGTGTCGAGGAAGGATCGAATTGAGTTAACGGGCGGGGCTCGACCATCAAAGAGAATGTCTTGCTCGCATGCAAGAAAAAAACAAGGTCCGATCATCTTCAGAAATATTACGTGTTTTCGTTGAATATTGCAGAGGGAGGACGTCTTTTCATGGGTCAAGTCTTCATACGCGGCCCCCCGTTTGTGAATTCGTAACGGAGGACAACATGCTATGTCCACAGAACTAACATCCTTTTATGAATCTGATTAATAAAAGACGGGTTTCCGACCTATTAGTCCGCAACATAAAGAAAGGCGGACACGCGAATGCTGGGATGTCATACTTGAGTCAGAGGCGGCGATTTGATTGGAGCAGCAGGCACGGAATACGGAGGACCTCCCTCGAAATACTCGAACGAATCTAACAATAATTGTGATCATGACAACATCGTACCTCCGACTCGCCAAGAAAGAGCTGTTACAGTCAGGAAGTTGTTCCTTGAGATTTTTCAACCAAACTTTACATTATTACTGTGATTAAGCAACTTTATCAATTGGTAATTTCGGATACCCTTCGTACTAAATTATGCTACTGTGTAGTATTGTAGTAGTGAGGTTACGATATTGATTTGTATTGTAATAGTTTTGTTGCGAAATTGGTCAGTACTGTTTGTATTGGTTTGGTTGCGAAATTGGTCTGTATTGTAATATCCAGATAAGGTTATTGGTTAGTATAGTAATAGTCAGGATACTAAATTGTTCAGTATTGTAATTGTTAGGTTACACAATTTTTCTGTTGATTGTAATAGTTTGGTTAAAAATTGGTCAATATCGTAAAAGTCAGGTTCCAAAATTGGTCAGTACTCTTTGTATTACGGTTAAGAAATTTGTCTGTATTGTAATATCCAGATAAGGTTATTGGTTAGTATTGTAATAGTCAGGGTACTAAATTGTTCAGTATTGTAATTGTTAGGTTACAAAATTTGTCTGTTGATTGTAATAGTCAGGTTCCAAAATTGGTCAGTAGTGTTTATATTGGTTTGGTTACGAAATTTGTGTGTACTGTAAGGATTAGGTTACTCAATTGGTCTGTATTCTAATATTCAGATTAGGATATTGGTCAGTATTCTAATAGTCAGGTTCCAAAATTGGTCAGTACTCTTTGTATTGGGTTGGTTACGAAATTTGTTTGTATTGTAAGGATTAGGTTACTCAATTGGTCTGTATTCTAATATTCAGATTAGGATATTGGTCAGTATTGTAATAGTCAGGTTACAAAATTGGTCAGTATTCCAATAGCTAGGTTACAAAATTGGTGAGTATTGTAAGGGATAGGTAACAAAATTTGTCTGTTGATTGTAATAGTCAGGTTCCAAAATTGGTCAGTAGTGTTTATATTGGTTTGGTTACGAAATTTGTGTGTACTGTAAGGATTAGGTTACTCAATTGGTCTGTATTCTAATATTCAGATTAGGATATTGGTCAGTATTCTAATAGTCAGGTTCCAAAATTGGTCAGTACTCTTTGTATCGGGTTGGTTACGAAATTTGTCTGTATTGTAAGGATTAGGTTACTCAATTGGTCTGTATTCTAATATTCAGATTAGGATATTGGTTAGTATTCTTATAGTCAGGTTCCAAAATTGGTCAGTACTGTTTGTATTGGTTTGGTTACGAAATTTGTCTGTATTGTAAGGATTAGGTTGCTCAATTGGTCTGTATTCTAATATTCAGATTAGGATATTGGTCTGTATTCTAATATTCAGATTAGGATATTGGTCAGTATCGTAATAGTCAGGTTACAAAATTGGTCAATATCGTAAAATTCAGGTTCCAAAATCGGTCAGCACTGTTTGTATTGGTTTGGTTACGAAATTTGTTTGTATTGTAAGGATTAGGTTACTCAATTGGTCTGTATTCTAACATTCAGATTAGGATATTGGTCAGTATTGTAATAGTCAGGATACAAAATTGGTCAATATCGTAAAATTCAGGTTCCAAAATTGGTCAGTACTGTTTGTATTGGGTTGGTTACGAAATTTGTCTGTATTGTTATGGTTAGGTTACTCAATTGGTCTGTATTCTAATATTCAGATTAGGATATTGGCTAGTATTGTAATAGTCAGGTTACGAAATTGGTGAGTATTGTAATAGTGTGATAGTCCTGTTATGGTTTTGGTAAGTTTTGTTCCCTTCATAGCTGATGTACTTCGTATTTTGAGTAAATACCTAACATACAAAAAAGGTGTATAATTCAATACTGCATCTCTAAAATTTTTGTCTTTATTTTCTCCTCGATTTGGAACCTTTAGGGTGTCTTTCAAATGAACGTTCTTGTCTAAATAGAATCCTTGCAAAAAAAAACAAAAAAAAACTGGTCAATGTTTCGATATTTCCAGTTCGATATGAAGGGGCAGATCAAAACGAATTGAGGAATCTGAAAATTATTGAGCGGGTTGATTCTATTCCTGAAAACCCCAACTTCAATGAATATTGTGAAAAATGAATGATAAATTATTCGAGGAATGAATTAAAGATAATTGTGTTGGGAATTCAAGTTCACCATTACATTCTAAACCTGGAAGAAAATTTAATTATCACAGCAACAATCAATAAAGCGAAAACACCTGAAATTCGATGGGTCACAGGGAATCCAAATGTGTGAAAACCAAACACTGTTTCTGGGATTTTTCATCGCGAGGTTGCCTGATCTACCAATTTCTTGTCGCTTCGTCTTGAAATCATTTTGAAATTTTCAAAAATGATTCCTGAACTTCAAAATTTTTTTCATACGTAAAGTCAGCATACATTCTGTTTCCGTCAAAATGTTCCAAAAATATGGTCAAAACACGTGTTTTTAAGGGTTGTTTACGTTTTTTTTAAATAAATTACTTTCTGAACCATATAATATGTGGTGTTTGGGGTTGAGAAATTGCCCAAAAATGGTTGAAAATTTTTGTATTTTGAGTGCTAGTGACGCTTTATTTGTCGTTTGAAACAGTCAAAAAAGTAGTTGAGTCAGTATAGTGAAGACGAGTATTTTTGAGGTTTTTGGAGTCGAAGAGAATTTTTGAAAATTTTGTCATTTATTCATTCCGCACTAATGGATTTTTTTCCTTTTTTTTTCAGCAAAGTGTTGTTTTTTGGGGCCCTTTAAGGATCTGTTGATTTTGGGAAGCTGAAAGGAAACATGATTATGAATGATATAGAAAATAGTGATAAATGTCGTGTGGAAAAGGATATTGTAGGAGTGATTCCGTCGTAGGGGCCGTCGCCGGAGTTGCAGTCGGAGGACCTGTCGACGTTGTCGTTGCTGACGGTGCTCATGTGCTGACTCCTGATGTTGTTGTAGTCGGGGGACGGGCCGTGCTGCTGAGCGGCGGCGGCGAGGAGGGCGGGGTGGAGGAGGCTCGGAGGGTGCGATATCGGCGGCGACTCCCTCTTGATCTCGCTCATGCCCGGCGGCGACGAGCTCTGCATGTGGTGGTAGAACGGGGAGTACGGGGAGAAGACTTTGGACTCGTGGAGGCTGGGGTTGGGGATGGCGACGGACGTCGGGAGCGACACCGGGAGCATCGGAGGCGGCGGAGGAGCGTGATAGGGCCGCGGCGGAGGCGGCGATTCGGGCGCCCCCGTGCTGGGCATCGGCATGGCGCCGTACTTGGGGCTCGCCTCGATGTTGTTGTTCTGACTCACGGGCATCCCGCCGTCCTGCGCCAGGATTCTGCTGACCGTCCTGGGAGTGATCCTCGTGTCCGTCACTTTGTGCCTCTTCTTCTTCTGAGGGTGCACCACTAAACTGAGCGCCTCATTCTGCTCCGGCGCCCCCTCGCGGGGCTCCGTCATACAGAAAGGCCCCGACCCCGACATGGACGAGTACATGGCCGAGGAACTCATGCTCGTCGGAGGTTTAGGCGGTTGGAAGATCGAGTTGTTGGGAGAAGGTCGAACGTGCGGCAGATTCATCGTATTGATGTTATTTTCCGGGTTATTGTTGTTGTTATTACTTTGGTGATGTGGCATTGGCATCGTGGGGAACACCGTGCCGTTTATCCTCGACGGAGTTATTGGAGTTGTGGGCCCATTCATACTGTTAGGAACGCTAGACCGTTCGCTTCCGTTGCTTCCGCGGTCTATAACTTTGGTTCTGGGCGATTTTCTATCTGCTAGTTGGGACTGCAGCATCAAATCCTTACTCATCTGGTCGTTTTCCGCTTGTTTATTGTTGTACCGTTTTTGCTGCATGAACCTCGCCATTATCGTATCGATCAAATTGCCTAACGATGAAGAAATTTCGTTTTTCAAAATGTCCGCCAACCCCTCGAGATCCTGACCGTTTATCGGGAGCAACGAGTTGTTTCTCAAAATGTTCAACCTTTCGGAAAATTCGGTATTTTTGGCTTGTTGAGAAGGGGACATTCTGTTTTGAATGGTTTGAACGGTTTGCGTGTTGGTTTGGCTGTGCTGCGCGGGCGTGGTGGGAGTCGAGCCCTGCGGCGGCACTTGTTGCTGCTGGACGGGCGGACAGGGGAGTTGGGGGTGGCTCACGTGGTGTTGCGCCTGCCGAGTCAGATGCTGCTGATGTTGTTGTTGCTGTTCAGCGGCGATCGCCGCCTCCTTGTTCATCCTCACCTCCTGCTCCATAAAGAGTTTGTGGCTCGCTCCGAGGTACATCGCCGCGGCGTTGCTCAGTGCGTGGTGGGGTATCTGCGGGTGGTGGTGGTGGTGATGGTGCATCCCTAAAGGGTGCTGGTCTTGCAAGACTTGTTGCTGCAATAATGACAACGCACCATTAAAATTAGGCGGAATCGGCATTTGTTGTGAGCTCATATGAGGAGGTTGTTGTAACTTATTAGGAATCATCTTAGAACTAGTAGGAGTAATAGCTGATTGCGTAGGAGTAGTTACCTGAGTCGTGGAAGCCGGACTTTCCTTGACCGTGGGGGTGGGCGGTGACGACTTCAAGGGCTTATCTGGCAGAGATAAGCTGTTGTTGTCGTTATCCTGATCAATGTCACTTCCATCGTCGTCGTTTTGACATTCCGAATCCTGATCCATTCTCGTGCAAAGTTGAACGTATTTTTGCTGCATTTCCGCCAACTGCTCTTGCATGGTGCGGAGTTGGTTTTTCAATTGGTCTTTTTCCACTTTCTTCTGCCTTATTTCACTGTTATCGAGGGAATTATTGTCCGCGGTGTCGTCGTCGATGAACATGCCCATGCTCATGTTCATGCCCATGCTGTGGTACCTCTCGGCAGTAGTGTCGTGCTGCTGAGGGTGGTACCACTTCCGTTTCTTACATCCGTTCACTTGCGTAGGTAGTGAAGGGCTCGATCTCATCGACGAAACAATATTTTCCACTCGCGCCCTTTTCAAGTCGTTCGGTTCAGTTTTTGTTTGGTCCTTGCCGAGGTCATCGGGCTCCTCTTTGATGAGCTTCATCACAGAATCCGATGCTGGCGACACTACCGATTGTTCCGATTCACTAGCGTTCCCACTGTTCATGTTTACATCATCGTCCATCACCCGAGGTTTGTTTATGTTTCCACCCCCGTCATCACTGAACCCTTCTTCACCTTGATTCCCTTCCTCACCACCACTGTTGTTGTCCAGTTCTCGAACACCGTTCACTAGAGGCTTAGAATCTGTTCCGTTCGTGTCCATGTGATTGACGTCACCACCGTTCAAAATAGTGTTGGATTTTACCTCGTTGTTGTTATTGTTGTTGATGCTGTTGTTGTTGTCGGGGCTGTGAGGGTCGTTGGAAGATGCGCTGACGCCTCGGAGCATCTCCTGTTCGAGCGCCAAAAAGTCCTTCTTCCGCCCTTGCAGGATGTCCCTCAGCATATGATGCGCCATGTCGCCCGGGGGCGGACTCCCGTCTTCCAGCCCTCGTCTGATTACCGGGCCGCAGTCGAAATTCACGGAGCCCTCGGAGCCCGCAGCGTCCATCGTCATCATGTTGTCCGGAGTCGTCCCGTCCGCTGATTGCTTTACTTGTCTCCCTAGAAGCTCATTCAGCATCTTGGCGGGCGCGAAGCCCGGCCCTAACAGCCCCAAGTGTTGATTCTGCGAAAGAAAAGCACCGTATAACCCGCTTTGCAAGAAACTCGGACGCGAACTGAAGTTAGGGATGGAGGAGTAGCTGTTACGTGGTTCACCGGCGTCCACTCGCTGTCTAGAGCGTTTGGCCTTCTTCAAAAGTTTGTCTCCGTACAAAGCGAAACAGTCTGGTTCCTCCTCTGATGACATCATAAGAAAGAGGCCGTTTGATTGGCCGAGGGCTGGTACCCCTTGGCGCGTAGTGGGGCGAAGTAAGAGTACCCCCTCTTCTACTCTCCCATAGCTCCTCCTGCAAGGTGCAAACCAACGCCAACTGTCAGCTATTGTGTTTCCTAGTGCAATATGCCCCGAGTGGATCGGACGGGGCTCGTGCTGGAGGGGCACACCTGCCCTCCCCGACCAGCTGCGCCCCCTTCCACCTCAGAGCCAACTTCTACCTTCCTCTCGGGGCATTATCCTACCAACAACAATACACAAACATCTTAACTGAATTATAAATAAATAACTCGATTACCCGCTAACATGATCAACATAATTCCCAAATCCTCTCCCCCCCAATCTACCTGTCTGAATACGAAAAACCCACGATTTCCAAAATGTAAATATTCAAATCACCTGATCACATCACCATCCCTGATCTACATAAAAGGAAATTCTACATCCCTAATCACCATCCCTGAGCCACATAAAAGGAATTTTACTTAAGTTTATTCAAGTTTAACTTTCTTTAAAAAAATCAAAAATCCAGAATCAGAAAAAAAATCGAGAATCAAAAATAAACAAATATTTTTTTCCATTTTTATAACCAATAATTTAAATTATAATCAGTGAATAAATTATGAAATCTAATTAAAAAAAGAACCCACTCAATTACCTAACATAATTCCCAAATCCCTTCCCAATCTACCGGTCTGAGTACGAAAACCCACGATTTCGAAAATGTAAATATTCAAATCACCTGACCACCACTAGAGCCCCTGAGCCCCTCGAGAACACGTCAACCCTTCACAACTAATTTCATTCAATTTTTTCAAAATAAATAAGATAAATAAATAAATCAATTACCTCAAAATGAACAATTAATTTATCTTCCGAATTTATAATCAATAATTCAAACTGCAGTCATGTAGGTGATTATGATGTAGGTGATGACGAACACACCTTTTCTATCAATTCACTACATCAATGATTTAGGATGAAAAATGTAGAATGAAAAATTGTGTAAATTCAGGGCAATGACCGGGGGAGGGGGGAGGGGGAACTAGAAAAATAAATATATAAACAAGTGAAGAAAAAATTATTAAATTTAATTCAAAAAGAACCCACTCAATTACCTAACATAATTTCCAAATCCCTTCCCTGTCTACCTGTCTAAGTACGAAAAACCCACGATTTCGAAAATCCAAACATTTAAATCACCTGACCACCACTAAACATCATCCCTGAGCCCCTCGAGAACACGTCAACCCTTCACAACGAATTTCACTAAAGTTTCTCGGAAGAATCAAGAATGATGGGATTTTTTTTTTTTTAATCCAGCAAAATTGAGGGAATAAAATATCATGTAATTAAAACCAAGAATCAAAGACGTTAAAGAAAAAAAAATCAAATCAAGTAAGTAATCAAGTAATCAGTCAAATAAATCAAGTTATTCGAAACCAAAAATAAAAAAAAGTCCACAAATTTAAAATTGTTAATTTAAATTACAATTGATGTAGCAGTACATGGAATTAATATAATTTAGTTTGTTAGGTAATTTCTGTCAATAAATTAAAAGAATAATTTAAGTATACTAAATTGATAGTTACAAAATGCTGTGTCAAAGGTAATTGTTAAAAATGTTGTTTTCTATTTGGGAAATAACCCCCCCCCACCCCGGCCATTTATTTAAAAAAATCACAAGAAATCACAGTATCTTAGAGATGTAATTCAATATAATCTACACCTCAGAGGTTGAACAAATTAACAGGTAGAGGAGAGGGCGAGGAAAGGAGGTTGAGGTTTCCAGTTTCGATATCGCCGTAGTTAAATGCCACTGTCTGTTGAATGAGGTGCGGTTATGATGAATATTGGACACACTGTGATTGGAAAGTTGAGGTCGAGGATACTTACAAGATATAGAACTATCTATAGCTCTGTTGAAATATTTCCTTTTAATTTTGGGTGCGTGTAGAAAACGTCTGCCAAGTTGGGTGGGCAGTATAGCTTCCTCACTCATTGTAACATGGACGTATAGAATCAGTTGGCGAAAAACAGGAGAGGAAATGGCCTTGGAGCTCACTCAGCTGATCAGTGACCACTCAGGCACCTTCAGCATTCTCCATTGACCCTGCCTCTCAAATTTCAGCTTCCTGCGTTCAACAGGAGAGAAAATGGCCTTGGAGCTCACTCAGCTGATCCGAAGGTGCTGAAATTTATAGGGGACCGTCTAGGACCTAACCCGCACAATCCCTGAAAATTTCATCAAAATCGGACCACAGGTTAGTATAGTTTTGCCCGGGACAAGGATTGACCACAGACAGACAGACAGACCGACAGACCGACAGACCGACAGACAGACAGACAGACAGACAGACAGACACGGAACCAAAATTGTTCGGGAAGCTCTAAAACGCAAAAAGCAAGTGGAAATTTTGATTTTGGAGGACATTTTTTTTTTTCACTTCTTTCACGAATACAAAGCTTCCCTACCTTCGGTAGTGAGGAAGCAATAATATTGAAAATTTCATCAAAAAGACTGTACTGGGGAGAAAGTACACAGAAAAGTTTGGTTCGAGGTGCTTATACGAGTACGTAGGAATTTTCTCTTGGCTCAGCGTTCTGGAGTACCCAATACTTGGCCCTCCAGCACGTCTGTGAGCCGAACGTACGGTACCAGTGGTCGTCACTCAGATCAGTCGAGGTGGCCGAAAAGTGGCGCAGGCCGGAGGGGGACGCCGGTTATCGACAAGGTCGGCGGGAAGGGTGTTTCCTGGTACTCATCAACCGTGAAGCAGGAAGCAGTATTGTGCTCCGTCTTGCACGCCCTTCTGGACTCATACGCCTGTACAACAAGGCTTCCATAGGTACGGGGGGTACAGAAGGGGGTATAGAAGGGGGTTCTATGGACATCAGGTATTTATGTGCAAAAGAGTCCTTCAAGTACACAAATCGCACCTCATGATTAGGACTGGGACGAGTCAAAAATCTCAACTTCCGGGAAAACGCCAAGAATTGCTTAATAGCTTGCTTTGCTTTGCGCTTTCGGTTTATTATTTCTATACAATCGTTAATAAAAAAAAAATGGCTTGCGGTTTGTTATTTCTGAAGGAACAATAAACGAAAAAAGGCCGGAGCTGTGGCGTGATATTTTTTTAAGAAAATGAGTAGTCACTGTAGTATTGGCAGGATTGACTAAGGTGAACATCTGAAGATTTTAGAATGAGGTCGGGAAGAGACAAATGAGAAACGGAGAAGAGGTAGAATGCAGAAGAGACGTGACATGTATAGAATTATAGTTGACTACTATTACTTCAATTACGTGCCTACCATACGGGAGGAATAAAACGATAAAGCATCAATAAAGCAACGGAAGTAAAACCAAAAGGTCTTCTCTATTTCCGTGACGTCCACAGAGAAGTTTCCAAGTCTACTTGCAAGTGAAAGTTTGCGTTTTTCTGTATGAGGAAACGTGAAGTTCACTGACAAGCAACGTCAGTGGCTGTTTGATTTGAACTCCTGGCGATCCCCAATAAATGTAATCAGATTCAGATTGATTAAATCGAATGATATATCGTTGTGTTGGATCTTTCACACAGTGTGATGGATACGAGGAAGCTGGATCGAAGACAACTTTTCAAATTGTCTAGCTGTTGTGGTGTATTTTTATTTTTGAAAAAGTATTTTTTTTTCTCCAAAAATCCGTAAGAAAGAGACGATTTCTGGTAGTTTCAACATTTTTGGGGACTAGATTAATGAGTTGATTAATCCCATTGAAACAGTACTTTGAAATGTGGGACCCTTCCCTCCGTTTTTTTGTTGTTCGTTATTAACTTATTATTTGTTTGCTCCTGTTGTTTTTGCAATTTAATGAAATAATCATCCAAGAAAGACAAAATAGTCGACACTGTCCGGAAAAGCCTGTAATTTTTAGGATTTTTGCATATTGAGAACCAGCAACGACAAAATCTTGTTTTTTTTTTTCTTTTTCTGATGCGAAGGATAGTGTCGACAGGGCGAATAGTGGCGAAGTAGAACGAAATTCGAAAAGACCAAACTTTCAGTTGCGATTTCCCACGACTTTTAAAGACGATGCAGTTCTCCGAGAAGCGTGCTATAACAACACGATTTTTTTTTTCAAAATCATTTTGTCGTTTTTTGGCTTTTCCTGATCGCAACTTAGAGAAAGTTTTCAGAAGGGAGCTGAATTGGGACTTTAGATCGTGAGACATCCCAATTTTCAAAAGTCCTGTTTTCAAATTCATAAGGGACCGTCTTATTTCTGGAAAATATTGTAAAGAATCGTCTCTAGTCGTGAACTGGGTGGTTGTTTGTTGTTTTAGTGTTGATTTTAGGTTATTGAGTAGAAAAACTTGTGGAAAATCTGTGAAAAGTGGATTTTGAATTTGGTTATTATCGGACTATGGTAGTTATTATTCTCGTAGTTTCAGACAAGGAACCTTTTCTGGTACCCATAGTGACCCTATAACCTGCTTTTTGAAAGCATGAGCTTCTTCGGATTCTACTCTTCAAAATTCCGTTTGAAACGCTTTCGCTCATTTTCACTGCAATGTTTTCCCCTGAAGCCTTCATGATTCGACGGCGTGAAGAACAATTATCTTCGAAATTTCGCTTTAAAAAACTGCTGCGGTTCCGCTTCAGTCGTCTAGATGCCGAATGCAAAAGGTCAGGCAGAGCTCCTCGTGACGTTCTTAGCGGTAAAGGTGAAGGAGGCAACATTTTTTGTTGAAGGTCGCATCTCCCACGCGTATCAAGTTTTCCCAGCGTTAACTCTCTGCTGACAGGTTTTCAAACACGACCCAGCTGGTGAATTTACTACCGATAATTCTCAAATTTCTGCAGCTGGGAATAATTTCATCAGGCTGGATCCTCATTTGTCTCAGGTTACTCATGTACAGGCCCTCGGGAATGCAGCCTTTCGCGCTCAAAAACGTGTCAATAAGACTGAAGGCAGAGAGAAAGAACCACTCAAAAATATGTTATTCAAAATTATAAATTGCAAATTTGATCTTGAATAAAGAACATTCCTGCAAAACTATCAAGGATTTCGTTTGGAAGTTGGAGAGCTCCATCAGTCTATAGTTCTCCCTTTTTTTTTGCAGGAACAGAATGTGAGAGAGTCAGTTGGTTACTTAACCAAGTTTAAACGATGATTTTTCTTAAAACAACCTTTGTTGTTTTTGTTTTGTCGTCCCAGAAAACGAATGCCAGCTTCTTGTCTTGGTTTGTCCCGATTTGAAAGTCAGAGATGATAGAATGGATTCCAATCAGCTCACTGAACCACGCTTTCGCCGTTCTATAAAGCAGGTTTTATGGCCGTGTGTGTAACTTAAAGGAAATCTGTACGTAATCTGAGAGGGGTTAGAGGGTTAACGAGCGTAAGGAGCGCGCGAGGCGGGCGGGGACGGAAGGTCGCTACAGGTTGATTAACACTGTTAACCGCTACCCACTTTATCTTTCTGGATTGGGGCACTTCCTCATTTTCTTGAGGTGTTCTCTCACACGCTCATTCCTCCAATTCCCGCCTCCCCCTCTGATTTTTATTTTCTTTTATCTCGTCTCTCTTTGTTTTTCTAAGGACCGCGTGAGGGCGGACGCACCCCATCCGGCTTCTCGAATCGAGCCTCGCCAGTTCACCAGAGAAGGAATCGGAGAAACAATGAGTTTAACCAGTGGTGTATCCACTCATTATGAGCAGACTCATGTGGGATTACCACTGCTAGTTACAAGAATACAATTATTAACTACTTAAAATACCCACCAAGTCGAGTAAAGGAGAGGAAGGACTCTCTTTCGATGTAAGGACATCAACGAGAGAAGTACTAAAGTACTTGGCTGATTTGTCAAAAAGTGATGTCAGCTTTTTTTCTTACTTTTTGATGTTCAGCTTTACAAATTGGCTTCAGTTCTTTGGGTCTTGACAAAAAATGATATGGTAGAAACGACGAGAAACACTATAAACAACGAATGGCATAGAGGTAAGTCCAAAAAGCAAACAATCTGGCAAAAGTTAAAGAGATCTTATCAATTATTGCCGCACTTCCCACAGAAAGTGCTGATACGCCAAAACATGTTAATATACAGTACGTTTCATGTATCATGTTAAGCCAGATCACACCAACAAAGTGATGATGATTAACAGCGCTCTAAAATGTAATACAATTTTAAATTGTACTAAGTCGAATTTTTTAAAAATTGCTTTTACTATGTAAACCAGGTTCAATTATTGATAATAATTGATTTGAAAATTGAAATATTCGTAATGATTTTCATGAAAATTTAATAACACTTCTGTTGATATTAAAGTTCTTGATTTTGATAGGGTTTTTAATGTTGTTATTTGGAATGGTCAACTAATTTTGCGTTCGAATTCAGAAACATATTTTGCCTGATAATATAGCGAGTTCTTTTATAGTGGATTGTTCCTTTTGAGCTGCAACAATACACAAAAGTTTCTATTTCTGAGACTTTTCTGTTCCATGATATGTCCTATCAACCCCTTATCTATGGCTTGCCAAACAATGAGATCTTGTTTTTGATTTAAAACAATGAAAAATTGTCAAATTAGGGCATCTAAACTAACTCTGTCAAAAGAACGATAGTTGTTGAACAAGAGAAAATTTACAGAAAACTACTAGGAATAAGCATTTGTTTTATTCGTAACGTGCTTAAGTAGGGAAAAAAGTTGGGAAAATTTCAAACGGTTCTGCTGTAAAATCACGAAACTTGACGTATTGACTTCGACAGAACACCCCAATAATGAGTATAAAGAGAACTTGATGAAGATGTCCTCACATCTCAAGATCGGCTCGCCTCTTGTACTCGTCTTGCAGGTTACCACTTCAAGAAAGCACGTTAACAAGAATTGAATAGGTACATCAGCGAACCACATGTTGAATTTTGAATCTAACATGCATAATTTTCAATAATTGAAAGTCAATTTTATTTTCTCACTTCACCAACATTGCAATTATCATCCATCTAGTCAAGTGTTGAACTGTTGATTTTTCGTGGAAAATCAGAATTATTTCTTACATGTTGTTCAGGAAGCTCTTTTACTGCTCCATTGACAATAAATTATTTGAAAAAAAAAAGTCTGGAAAGATCAAGGTTATTTGCAATTTTCATTGTGATCCTAAGATTTTGCTGAGTAGAAATTAGAATTCATCGCCACAACAGCATTAAAAAAGTTGAAAAACGTATAGGACTATTTTTCTCTTCACAAAATCTTCTTGATTGCTCACTTGCAATCGAAGGAGAGGGGAAGACTAAAGACTCTCTCTCAATCATGAATGAAATAATGTCAATTACTGCAATGACTTACTGTGTTCAATGGAAGGAGTTTTTGTTACTAGTTTCCTATATTTGATTACCAGGTAGTTAACCAAATGGAGACCATAATGGCTTTCTTTCGGAGAACAGGAGTAACGTCTACCTCTCGAGAGGGCATAAGGACAAATTGGAATTAATAAGGGAGCGTATCGTTCAACTCCCTGTTCAACAAGCCAGTCCAATGAGGCACTTTCAGTAGTTCGGATGAACATCAGTTTACGTTATTTCTGCTGTTATATATTCACGTACCAAACGTGTTTAAACTAAACTACTTTGTGCAAGGAGGAGTTAGGTAATTCGTTCCGTAAACAATATAGGAGCTTAGGCCTCTTTGGAAGTCGAAAGAACAAGAATATCGTTCAACTTTTGTTTTGGTAGAGGAGGCAATAAGGGAATATGATAGCACTTGTGGGAGCAAGAAAAGTATCGTTCAACAAGTCAATTCATAAGGCGTATTCAATACCTCAAATAAATAATACGTGATTATACCTATCACTTATGGGTGGTATTAAGTAATCGTAAGAGGACTGCAGTAGGAGTTCCTCGCATAACCAAGAAGGGCAGTATAAGCCCGGCAGGTGATGCAGAGCCGAGATACGAGCTCCCCATGTCAACTGCCCTTCTCCGATCCCTTCCACCCTAAAATCCGAAAGCACCCGCGACGATTCCCTTCTGCCTCTGATACGAATGCGAGACACCGATCGATAACTCAAATAGGTAAAACTAGTAACAGTCCTCTCCTAACTACAATATGTAAGTACTCGGCGTTATCATCGACAGGCAGCGCAGGCACCCTCACTGCGTTAACATCACTCGTCATCGATTCAACGACCGTAAACTATTGTGCCTGTTGCGTGATTTAGGGCAGCAGCGACCACAATTTTACGATTCACTTCAGAATAATTTACACATACAAGTCCGCACCCCCTCAATTATATTCACACCCTAAAAATACCGCTAAACAAATGACATATTTTAATTTTATTGATTTACGAAGCGAGGGAGTTCATTGCATGACAATTCAAGAGCCACGTATTTCTCGCTGAGGGCTAGAATACCAGGAGAAACTAATCCAAAACTGGAGTTCATCAATACTAGACCAGATTGCTGGGAGGTGAGCTATGACCAGATCACCAACTCTGGTCATAGACGACTTCTGGTCAACTTTAAGTTGGCCCTATGCCCTATTATTGCCCTATTATTTAGCCACGAATTCTTCGACTGAAATGTAAATATTGCCCTTTGGGTTCATTGCCACTACTAAAGCCAGAAACAAGGTTCGAACCAACTACTACCATCCATCCACAGCCTTTGAAAGTCAGCTTGAATAATAGGGCATCAGCTCATGTACTTCGCAAGGGCCCAAAAGCGCGGATGAATCCGCGTTAGCAGTGAAAGTGTTAAGTTCTTGTTTGTTACTGATGATGACCTAACCGTCGAAATCGATTTAACTCATTATTTACTCCGTTTTTTATTGAAATGGTTTTCCACAATCTCATCGCGAGTGATTTTATTCCTCCAATGGAAAGAGCTCCAAAACTACATTTGCTGAGTAAAAAGACAAACTTTGGTTGGTAGGTAAGTATAGTAATTTTACGCTAAACATCACAGAAAAAGACGAAAATTGTATTGTTCATGGGTGGACAAATCCTCAATATCAGGAGGCTTCAGACGTAATTTTAATGGAATTTCAATCTAAAGAGAAACTGTGTGAAAAATGGTGGTTTATTCGCCATTTATCAATTTTCCACCGGACGGTGACTGGATTAGAGAAAACCCGGTTACTAATATTGGGAGGTGAAAAAAATCACTGCAGGACCAGCTAATCACTGTAAGAAAGTACAGTGAGTTTAGTCATACGCAAACATCCTATTTGTGGATGATCACCTGATCTTCGTTTTCTTGATGGTGGTGTCAAACATAGTTTTAATGTGTTTTCGACTTAAACAACTAACCTCTCGGGAAAGTACCAAATTCGATTCCAAATGTGTCAGTAACTGTTCAGTCGGGAAATATAAATGGAAAAATTACAAGAAAAATATTGATTTCACTGAGATCTTGACTCATAATTCTAACACGTCTCTAACACTCTCAAATTCTATTTCTTCAAATAGTTCCAAAAAAACTCTATTATAAATGTACGTATGGTTTGATTTGAAAGTATAATAACTACATTTTGAAGTAGTTTCGAATTATGAGAAATAACGTAATGACAAGAAGAACGGAACTCATATTGAACAAATGATCTCAGTGATGATTCATGATGTCAGAAAGGAGAAACGTGACTTAATTATAAAGGAGTTGTGTTTTTTACATGGAATTTTTACCTGTTTCAACATATTCTGTGAAGATTGTTAAAAAATAGTTTCTAGAACAACCGTTATTGGAAGGAATAGTAAAAAATCCGAATGGAACTTCACACTGGTGGGCTTTGAATAACAGTGCGCGAAGGAAGAGCTGGAGTAATTTTACACTCGATGCGATAAGTGTTGAAACAAAAGGGCACAATGTAGAGATCCCGCATTGACAAGAGTGGATATTCACATGGGGCGCCTTACCATCCCCTCTCGGAAGAAACAGCTTCCCTAGGCAATAGGCTTTACCTCTTTTAATCAATGGTTTACTCGAAAGGTCTCTCGAGAGTGTCTTGGAAGGCACTGAAGAGCTCTCAGAGGTGGAATGAGACCCTCCATGTTCCTTCTCTAACCTTCTTTCGATTTGTCTTTACCACACGTAGCGAATAGTGAATTTATAATTGGAACTTCGGCGGTACAAGTGCCTCCTCCGTTTCAGAATTCCTTCCACTCGTCTTATTTCAACGAGTCCGAAAGTCATTATTTCTCGAGTATTGAAAACGCACTTGAAAACGGCGTATTTTTCTAAGTTATCTAAATCATTAACCCTTAGCACTCCAATACCGAGCTGTCACCGGAATGGTGACTTACAAGGTTGAAAAATCGGGGTCTTTGTGTAATGCTCTAATACCGTTCTCTGATCGGCAGCGCCAATTCCCGATGCCAGTCGTTTTTCGATCTTTTTTCCACAACCAATTACTATTATCACTTCCTTGAAATTTTCAAGGTATTTAGTATTGTTTTGCCACATTGTTGAATCATCAAAAATTAACTTCCCTCGACCGGGGATCGATCTCTTATCGTCCGACTAAACTACATTTACACTTCTGAGTCGGAGCTCGTTACCACTGAGCTAAGGAAGCGAATGGACAGAAATGCGAAGAGGTCGCTGATCACAACAACATCATACAGAAAGAATCAGATTTTCATGTTGACACAGATGTCCTGGGAAAAAACGAATATCTGGCTTCATATCCATCTCCGAATGTCACCATTTAGTATTCCCAATTCCTGCTTCCCACGATCTTTTCCTTCTTGCTAAAAATATTTTCCTTATTCTCGTTATTCCAGTTTATTGTTATTTTATTTATAGAATTAGTGAGGAGGCTGAATGGATGATGAGGCTATTGAGCAGCTTTTTTTTAGAGACGGAAGAGCGAGAGTTTATTGCTTCAGAAATTTCCATACCCAGCATAACTACGAATCATCACTAAACCTACCCATGTTCCTAGATCCTTTTTATAATCTCATTAAACGTTTTCATAGGTTACTAAGTTTTTCCTATTTAATTGGTATTTGAAAAAGGCCATAATAGAAGAGGTAGTTCGATGTTGAACAAAAACGCTGAAACACTTGCGGAGCAGCTGATGTGGTCAAGATTAGCGGAAGATGGTGGAGTAGGCGGGGAAAGCGACTCGCCGGTCAGGTACCGGCATTGGATTGCTGGGACAGCCTCCCTTCTTCATTTCGGAGTGCTAAGGGTTAAGGTTCAGACGTAGCAATTGATCAAATTTATCACGTTGGAAATATTTCGTCGGGAAATTCAAAGATTCAATAGATCTGCAAAAATTGGTACTACTAACGAGCTGTTGAATTGAGCCCTGAAAGATAATAAAACAAAGTTTGCGTTTCTGTAGGTCGTAAAATTCAATGCAGCATGAGTTGATGAGGGAATTAAAAAAAAAAAAACTCAAAAAATACTCTTCGTCACCCCGATCTTTCACACATACGATATTGTTCAACGATCGTATACTTTTTTTTCGATGTTCAGTACCCATACCATACCAACATACTGTACGCACTGGGTATGTTTTGAAGAAGCGAAGAGTCCTTATTCATATTACACTCATTTCCGCGAACTCATAGTCCACTCGGCTATTGAAGTTTTAGGTACAACGAATATACGCAGGATTTCATAAAGCACAATGTATAATTATATTTACAATCTATGGACAATTTTCAAGTTTTGAAGATGGTTCTATATAATAAATTTTGTGCTGAATCCGAATATACAATATGTTAGTATGATTATGGCGGTGAAATCCGGAAAAAAATACGTTTTTTTTCGGTCAATTTTTTGAAATTTGGACCCCTTTGGTTTGTTCAAAACTTCTGGCCAACGAACTTGCCTTTTTGTTTGTTATTATGAAAATTTTGGCAAAAACTTGAAATTCGTACAAAACAATCACTTTCAGAATGTTACAAAACAAATTTCAGTGAAAAAAATTTCAAAAAAGTCCATGCTAATGCAATTGCTTAATTTTTAAAAGAATATTTGATAATGAGCTTCATGTAAAACCATCGCCGTAATACAGAGGTAGAAGCGCACAGTTTGAGGTAGTCGGTGTTTGCACGCACCAAGTTATTTGTAGGTACCTGATGCCTATCGCACGAAACTGAGCTCCGATGTGCGCAAAAAACAACAGTTCTAGTTTCTTACTCTTTCGGTACTCATAGGTCTATCCTATTTTCGGTTTCCTTTCTCCAATGTTATTTCCACTCCTCTCACATCTACGTATCAGCTGTATCAGCTGTGTACGAGTGATGTTGACTAAAAATTCACCACCTATCTAATACATAAAACCCCAACGAATCGTCAGCCTGGGAGACCGGGGTTCGATTCCAGGCCGTGTAATCAACTTTTTTCGTGATATGATAAATCACGTGTTTGTATATAATTTTGTTGTTGATATTTTATGTCACGGTATTACGGATTTCTCTTAACATGCCTACGATTTGTTTTTGCCTGCTTTTGACAGTCTTTTCAGCTATCAGACATAATATCCATTCCTCCAACTGTGGCACTGAGCCTCGGAGCGCTCACTTGACTTATCTGCTGTATGATTCTACAGCTGTTAGATAAGCGTGAACTCGGCTGATCTGGGCTCTGCAGCTCTCCGACTTCCAGGAGACCCTCGAAGTCACTCTGGCCGTTGTCGCTCACGCACCAAGAAAGTCGAAGTTCTTCCATCGGTATTGTTCCGCCGCCTTGAGTTTCGACCGTTACACGTCTTTACATACGGGCCCCCAGTGCGACTGCGATGGAGAACCCCCCATCCACATACTCTCTCTCTCCCACCCCTTATACCACTATTCTTTTCCGGTTCCTTCCAACCCTCCTTTGACAAAAGTCTTTCACCCTCCAAGACGTCTCACGGGAACCTTTTTGCCTTTTAACTGCTGAGATCCTAACAGCCCCTCCCTCTGTACCTTCAGGTTGTGCCTCGCTTTCTTAAAAGCCACCCCTTCTTACCTTTAACCCCCTTACGTCCCCCCCATTTCCTCATTCATCTCCACGTAAATAATAATAGGTGAGCAAGAAACCTCAAGCCTCCTCTGGAACCTTCACTTATTTCTCAAACAACCGCTGACTTCAGTCTTACAAAAATTAAAAAATCTCAATTTCAAAGACAAAATTGCTAATTGCAATCGTTACTATTGACTGTTAACTGCGAATGTGTGTCAAGAAGCCGTTACTTCTAGATTATAAGATTGCAAATTCTGCAAAAATCCATTTTTTCCACCTCTAATGAAACATTATGAAGAGTCAGTAAAAATTTAATAAGCAGTCAGTAAATATTTATTTAGTAAACTGAATTAAGAGTCGCTCTACTTTGGATTTGGAACAACCCTGAATCTACAGATGAGGTAGGATTTTTCCATCTTTCCTCCCTCCGTCGAACCGCAAAGCAAGATAGGCTATATTGAACAGGCCAAAAGTGTTCAATGAATTCATGAATTTCGTATATGCGGTATGTGCAAAAAAAAAAAAATGCTTGAAATGTGAGCAATAAGGATGCAAAATATCCAACAAAAATTGAAGTGAAGACTGACAAGGGGAAAGGCCTTCAAAAGTAAAAAAAGTAAGTAATGAATGTAAAATTAACTCTATACGACTGCGAGAATTTTATGTCTGCCACGTCACATGACACTTCGGTCGATTTTCGTGTGTTTTCCATAATCTGATTTTCCCGATCATCTGTTGTTGCAGTGATCGAATCTTGAATTAGGTAAAATTCATCTAATCGCTGACATTTTTCATGCTAACTCAATTTTCTGAGACTTCTGACGTATTCAAAGTTTTGCTAATACATTTTGTCATACACGTTTTTTAAAATTCGGCTGCTTTTGGATCCTCTAAATTAGTTGATTTTATCTTCAATAACTCGAGTAAGAGAAGAGGCTCCACCAGAAAATCTGATGATTCTCAGTAATAGGCACAGTAAAGTGCCTGAGTACCTGACCGCCCCTTGGTTATGATGAATCTAGCTGGTCGAGGGAGACCCTCGCTCTTGGTGGACCAGCATTGTAAATAGAGCGACTCGAATTTGCGTGGCGAAAGGGCAACAATCGGCGACCCGCTGCTTACGACCTCATCGTGACGATAAATTCCTCCGAGACAAATCGAATAGGGTTGAGACCTCCGCGGAAATTCGACCGCTCCTTCCGCGTTAGCGCGATCTCAAATTACGCCCAACAGAGAGACAGAGTCGGAACAATGTTGTTCAGGCGCCTGTCCCTCGGATGACGGCTCCACACTGACTGTGGGTGGTGATGTATGATCTATGCTCTTGAGACCGCGAATCATATTCAGGTCTCTAACGTATAACTACGTGTTCCACCCACATTACTAATTCCCAGTTGAACGCGAGGAACCCGGAAAATCGACTGCAATATTCTATTCATAATATTGACACGGAAAGCTCATGATGTACGCGGTGGGTTTGCAATGAGCAACAACAACTCATCAAAACCTAAAGCAAATGCATGTAAAGTCATCGCCACCTACAACCTATTTTGTCAATAATTGCTCCCGAACCAATAAAAAATGTTCTCTTCAAATATTCATCTCAAAAAGTTCATGTTAGAAAAAAATTCTGCAAATTATTCCACAAAGGCCTATTCCTTTTCTCTACAGATCACTCATCTGCGAATAACACAGCTTTGCCTTTGTCACCACCTACCTACAATCAAGTTTAAATGGAAGAAATAAACGCTTCACACTTTATTCGAAGGAATAGGGAGTTGGGGTTCCTTCATAAGAAAATTTGATTACTGGTTGCTAAGGAAGCAAAACTGTGTACAACTCGGAGAGACGAATTTTTTTTTTTTTTTTTCTTCAAATTATATTTATTGCACCAAGTAATTCAACTTATTAGCAACATTTCTCGGACAATGTATATAAATAACTGAAAGGAGAGTGTGGTACATAGCACACCTCCATACTTCATGTCGGCTATTTTATGTGTCTTTTGACGCACAAGATTCACAGGAGCGCACAGCACAACACTCACTGAACAACTTCATGAAAACACCACTCCCTACTGCCACAGATCGTGAGGTTTTCGTCTTTTCAGCCGCCTGAGTAGATCATCAACATCCAGCAACTTCACAGCCTCCTCGTTGATATGACCTTGTAGCCTCTGGTGATGGGCTATTGCTTGAGTTTTGATGACTTCATTTATTGTGGGAATTTTAAGGTCCTTATGGATGTCGTCATTGGTTGAGTACCAATACGCATCAACGCATGAGCGCAGTACTTTGTTCTGAAAACGCTGTATAATGTCACGATTGCTTTGAGAGGTGCAGCCCCACAGTTGTGCACCATATGTCCAGACTGGCTTAAGGACCTGATTGTATAAAGTTAGTTTGTTCTGTATTGACAATTTTGATCGTCTACCAACCAACCAATACATTTTTCGGAGTTTGATGTCCAGTTCTGTTCTTTTATTTTTCACATGCACCCTCCAGCGGAGTTTCGTATCCAGAGTCATACCCAGATATTTTGCCTCATTAGCAAAAGGGATGACTTTGCCATTAAGATATATTGGTATATGTTTGATATGGCGGTTGGTAAAATCAACATGGACTGATTTGGCTTCATTCATCTTGATTCTCCACTTAATTGTCCAGTCATGGAGTTTCTCGATGGATCTTCTAAGTTTTAAAGTTGATTCGCGATTGTCTTCACCAATAGCAAGGACTGCAGTATCATCTGCAAATGATGCCAGGGTGTTACCCTCGTGTTCGGGTAGATCGCTAGTGTATAGGACGTACAAGAGGGGGCCAAGTACGCTTCCTTGCGGGACTCCAGCATGAATCATTTTTGCTTCTGAGTATGCATCATCTTGTTTGATTCGGAAGTACCGATTTGATAGGTATGAGTGGAGCAACTCAGCGTATTTTGCTGGAAGCATTTGTCTGAGCTTATGATTAAGTCCCTCGTGCCAGACTTTATCGAACGCCTGGGTAACGTCGAGGAAGACAGCTGAGCAGACTTTTTTGTCTTCCATGGCTTGTTCAGTAATATGAGTGATCCGGTGCACCTGATCTATAGTCGAATGCTTATGGCGGAACCCAAACTGGTGTTTAGGTATGAGGTTTCGTTCTTCCACAATTTTTATTAGTCGTTTGTGGAGCACTTTTTCAAAGAGTTTTGAGAGTACAGGTAATAGTGATATCGGTCTATAAGAAGTTATTTCTTCAGGAGGTTTACCTGGCTTCAGTATCATGATGAATTCAGCGAGTTTCCACAGTTGTGGAACATACCGAAGTTTGATAGAAGCATTTATGATTTGTGTGATCTTTACAAGCGTCTTCCGCGGAAGGTGTTTGAGGACTTGTCCAGTGATCAGGTCATATCCAGGGGCCTTCTTTGGATTTATCTTGGTGTCGATGGTGTTTTGTATTTCTTTGACAGTGACCAATGGGATGTCAATTTGTTGATCTCCCAAGGGAACTTCTTTGAGAGATTCCTCATTAGGACAACCAGAATTGGGCGTGAAAATATCTGCTAGATGACGAGCAAAAGCATCAGCCTTTTCTTGATTGGTTTTTATCCACTTGTTATTAGTTGTATCTTTAATAGGTGGTGCTTGGATGATAGGTCTCTTCAAGTGCTTTGTTGCCTTCCAGAGAGAGTATTCAGTGTCTCGATGACTGGTAAGTGACGTGAGAAGATCTTCTTGGGTTTCTTCTTGTATCTGTTCCATCATTTTCTTCAATTTGTTGTCAAGTTTGTACCATTCAGTTTTGAGAGTGGGGATACGTAAATGTTGCCATTTACGTCTAGCTTTTCGTTTTTCTCTGATCGTATTCACAACTTCGCACGGATAGTTGAGGCCCTTCAGCTTTCTCGTTTCTTCAGGGGTGTTTTGCCATGCCGCAGTTTGGATGGAGTGAACTAGTTGACCTAGCTCTCTATCAATTTCATCCGGTGATGTCAGTGCCACACTGAGATCAATGTGTTGATTTACGTTGATTTTGAACTGATCCCAATCTGTCTTTTGTTCACTAGGACTGGATTATGTGGTTTGAGAATAATTGTTTCACTTAGTGTGAGAACTATTGGCGAATGGTCCGAGCTGAGGTCAGCGCAGTCCTCAACAAGTGCATAGTTCGCTGAGATATTTTTCATGATGAAGAAATCAATTAAATCAGGGCTCTTCTTAATGTCTGTTGGCCAGTATGTTGGTTTCCCACTTGACAACGGTATACAGTTATTTGATTGCACATACTTGAGAAGTTGTGTACCACGAGGTGTACTAAGTCGCGAACCCCAATACGTGTGTTTAGCGTTGAAGTCCCCGCCGATTATAAAGCGATTTCCTAGTAGGGAAAACGCTTCAGCAAATTCTTCTTCTTTTATGATATGCCTTGGTGGAATGTAGATACTGGCAATATCGGCTTCAAAGGATTTTGTACTGATGGTGATTGCACATATTTGAAGCTTTTCTTCCTCTATTTTGACACATTCATGATGCTTTATATTTTCTTTGATCAGTACCATGCTGCCTCCTCTTGCATTATTGCTGGGATGGAGAGCATTATAGGACTTGAATCCTTTGATTTTAAAATATGACTCCTTAGTAAAGTGAGTCTCAGAAATTAGGCAGATGTCTATTTTGTTTATATTAAGGATCGTCTCCAATTCCAATTTTCGGGACAAGAGTCCATTGGCATTCCAGCACATAATTCGTGAGTTGCGCATCATGGTGATTTCTTTCGTGTTTGATTGCAACCTTTTTCAAGGGCAGTTAATCTTTGATTGACGTTGGACAGAGTGTTTTCTATTCTGCTTTGATTTGCAAGTATGTTTTGCAATAACGACTGTATACTATTATCAGACTGCATGGGTGTAGGCTGGGTGACTCTGTCACCTACCGCTTGAGCGTATGAAGGCTGATGACCGAAATGTTGGTTTTTCTCATGGATTGGAGTTTTCGGTATGAAAACTTTTTTACCCTTGTTATTTGGTATGGTTTGTTTATCGTCATTTTGAGAGGCCTTTGAGCCTTGAGATCTTTTTTTCTGAATCTCGACAGCTTCAATGGCGGCTGGACATTTGCGGTAATTAGCTGTATGAGAATCACCGCAATTTGCACATTTGGCTGGGGTGGTGCGAGGTTTGGTGCACTTTTCTGTGGGATGAAAGCCTGCGCATTTAACGCACCTTTCCATTTTCGTGCAGTAGTTTTTGGTGTGTGCCCATGATTGGCACCTCTTACATTGAGACACAATTTTATTAGGTTTGAGGTTTTCAAATTTTACCTTCGACGAGTAAAACTTCGTAATTCCATGTATAGTGTCAGGGTTGGTTCCTGGGGCAAAATCAACTATATACATATCAATAGGTGCTTTTGTTCCCCATTTCAATTTTTGGGTTACATTTAGGACTTTGAGGTTTGGATATTCGTGAGAAAATGCATCTTTGAGCTCTTCTGAAGCAAGCCCCCTTGGAAGTCCTTTCAGCATGACTGTGTAAGGCCGTTCCTGTTTGTTTTGGTATGTCGTAAATGGACATTGTTTATTTATAAGCTCTGATCGAATTGCACGAAAATCATCAGATGTTTCCGTGTTAATCTTGACTTTTCCGTCACCAAGAAGAGTGAGGGTGACATTTGGTACAATCGTAGTTAACCATGTTCTTATATGTTTAAAGCCCTCGGCATCTTTGAGTGCTTCTAGCGTAAATGGAGGAGGTTTTGGTTCTTTTTTTGGTTGGGATTTCTGTACCTGTTTTTGGGGTACAGTTTTCCTATTTTTATTTTGAGGTACCTTCACTGGTTTGAATTCAACTCCAGTGGCATTGTACGATCGAACTTCATCGTCTCCGACTTCATTGGCAAGATCACTTGAGTCTGTATGATAGTTCTCCCCATGTTCTACTTCATCAAGTTTAGCTTGAAGGTCGATGACTTTTTTCTTTTCACCAATAACGACTTCGTTACATTGAGTTAAATAATCACAGAGAGATTTAATTAAACTATATAACTCACTGAATGCATTTCTGAGTAACACATCTTGGATTGTGCTGGTTCTCTGTTGATGTTGCGCAAGGCTAGCCTCTGCTTGTGTCACGATTTTCGCTACCGTCAGCTCGCCTTCGCGGTCCAAGTTCATTGCCGTCCGGTGGAGGCCTCACGGCACGGGACAAATATTTTCTTTCACTGAGATCGATGTTTCCACCTTGAACGTTCGCGGGAGACTAGGGAGAGACGAATGACGATCGCATTTTGGTCAGACGAAATTTCAACGGAGGTTAGGCTTCTTTTGCGATTCACACTCGTGTTTTTGATTTATCGTAAGACCATCCATTAAGTTCTTGTAGGGAGCAAACGCTTTGTCCTACAGAGCTCCTGGTGGTCTCATTCGATTCTAAAAATTCAGTATTATTTTTAATTGATGAAAAAACAATACTTCTATATCAAAATTATGAGGTAGAGCGTTTTGAAAATTTGAGCCCTTATTTTTCAACCCTTACAAGTGATTGACTTTAACCAAAAGCTTCGCGGCACAACTAGACCCCAAATGGCCAAATACACCAAATTTCATCAAAATCGACCCATGATAATTAAAAAAAGTGCCGCGTACGGCGGATGGACGGAAAATTGTTTATTCGATTTTCGGATTCTACATACCTTGAAACGTAAATCAACAAATTTTGAGGGGGTTTACAATTTTTTTCTTGGTCGATTCCAAAGGTTCATTATTGAAAATATTAAACCAAAATGTTTTTGACGTCATTCAACACTTCTTTATGTTTTGTTTTGAATTTCTCGGAAACAAAATATTATCTTTATGCAGGATGACTTTGATCAGATGGAAAGAACTCCACATACTCAGAGTGAGATGGGGGGGGGGGGGGGTTGACTAACTCGTTGGTCTAGTTCGGTTCTTAGTCAGCATAGACGTATCCTTATGAAAACAAGTTGGCGGAACCAAACAACTTATTCTTCGAATAATTGACAAGTTTTCCTCATTGCTACTCAAGGCCACTTTGTACTAGTTTATTCAGCTCTATAAGCATCTTAATGGCTTTTCAAATTTCTTGAGATAATATGGTGAATATGATCTTGAATTTTCTTCTGAAAAAACCAAAAGAATTATTTTTGATCGCGAACTTAGTACGAATAACGGTGTTGTTGAAATAACCATCAAAGCCGCTATTGGTCAATGGAGGTGCTGAGTAGTAATTATTAGGGGTCCACAAATTGAAAAAAAGGTCGGTAACCTCGAGGTGGAAGGGTATTCAAGGGTAGGATAGGTATAAAGGCATATTATGTACAAGAGTGTGTGGGCGTGTGTGTGTGTACAGGCTAGGAGGCGTAGACCGGGGAGGCACTGACTAGTGACTTACCTTGGGGGGTAATTGCCTGCTTCCTCCGCGGCTTAGAAATCCCTTCCCGGACGCGGACGTCCGCCGTCAACCCTTCAATGCTTACGGGGCGCCTGCAATCAAAATCAAAACTCGCCATCAGCCCCCACATCATAACAGCACCAGACATTGATCATGTGTCAGCAAATTAAAAAAAATAAAGGCAATATTAGTGAAGTAGGAAAACAGTGGCTTTGTAAGCACACAAATTTATAGAAGGAACTCAGTGCAAGAAGACATGATTTTTGTCTTGAAGAGACCTCTGATTTGTCTTCCAATTTGAAGCAGAGATTGATGTTAATTGAGTAATGAATACCTTTACGAATACAATGACAGAAGATAGATAGATATTTCTTTGGAGCCATTTTGTACATTACTACAATAAGATAAATGCATGTAGGGATGCGATTTGCTCAGATTTCCTCGCTCCATCTCGTCAAATAAAAACGATTAAAACGCTGCAAATTATAACACAAATGTTTCTTTATTGATAACTCGCCTGCAAAGCACTCAGCTTTGCCATTGACACAACCTACCAACCATAATTTTACCTTCACAATCAAGTTTATTTTGTAGAAATAAACGCTTCACACTCAATGAGAAGAAATAAGGAGTTCCGGGTGCCTTCGTTAGGAAATTTGAATACTAGTTGCAAAGCACGCAAAACTGATTACAGCTCAAAGAAACGAACAACGATCGCATTTTGGTCAGACAAAAATTGAAATGAGATTAGGCCTCTTTTGCTATTCACACTCGTGTTTCTGATTTATTATAAGACCAACCCCTAAGTTCTCATAGGGAGCGAACGGTAGTCCTACAGTGCTCTGAGTGATCTCATTCGATTCTAAAAATTCACTACTAATTTAAATTGAAGAAAAACAATACCTTAATATCGACATTTTTTGAGCTAGGGCGTTTTGAAATTTTCAGCCATTAATTTTTCAACCCTTACCAGTGACCTACATCAACCAAAAGCGTCGGGGCATAACTAGACCCCAAGTGGAGCCCATATATAACAAATTTCATCAAAATCGGTCCATGGGAACTATGGAAAGTGTACGGCGGACGGACAGCCAAATTTTTATTCGATTTTCGGATTCTCTGCGTACTTTGAAAAGTAAACCATCAAATTTTGAGGAGGAGTTGAACATTTTTTTCTTGGTCGATTCCAAAGGTTCATTATTGAAGATAAGCCCGGCAGAGGTAGTCCTAGCTGTGTGTAATAAATAAAAATTGAATGTCAAATAATCTTTGAACAGCCTTATATTTGAATCAAATTCAGCAGCAATAAAAACAAATAAATGAAAACTTTTAAAAAGCCGGTTCTTAGATTCGTCAAAATTATGTTTCGGAAACAAGATGTTTAATATTAATGATAATAGCCCCCTCATTTATTAGCAAAAATGTCATTATTATTGAATAAACAGTCTGGTATGTGAGATCAATCAACTGAGCATGGCTCGCAACTGATTAGAAAAAATCTTTACTACTTCGATTAGTAAAATAATATATTAAATGAAGAAGGTAGAAATGAACGATTACAGATTTTTCCCTTCCTATGAATGTGCCTATGAAGTCAGTTGAGGGAACAAGTCGTCAATAGAAACCGTTCAAGGCGGCTGACTGGTTGATTAAGAGGTATTGTTACTATTACTAAGACGGCCACCCGCAGCTGTTAAAACACATCTCAAGGAACACACTCTAGTTTCCTCAACTCAATTCAGCTCGGAGAGAAATAAGGTTAGAAATTATCATAACACTGGCATCTCCTTTTGTCTACAAAGCCCCCCGCCCACTCTTTCGTCTCACGCTGCAAAAATCGGTCCAGCGCTCCCTTCACCGTTTGAATCGATATTCTTGAAGGCCGCAGTTTAATTTCCACTCGCCCTCACCACGGGGTTACACTACGTGGCGAACTAAAAAAAATCCTCTCCGAGAGACCGTTCACTCCGGACGAATATGCTACAAACAGGTCAAATTCCTCAAAATAAAATAAAAGGATTTCACATACCAAATTTTAAAATTGAAAATTTCGCATCCCAAATGGAAAATAGTACTATAAGATACCTCAGAATCATTTTAGGGGGGTCACTGGTGGAACGGAATTTTCATAAGACCTAAAGCCAGAACAACACGAAGAAACATATGTTTGAAAACAGGACGGATTGTGTAAAGACTTGACCATTTTCTGATGATGCGGATTCGCCTTCAAGTCTGTTATCTTTTCAATGTTGTATTGGGATAAACAGAGTAGCTGGGTCGTCCTGAAAATTTCCAAGAACCTTCGTAGGATGATGGACTTCCAGAGGGCCAAGCCTGAAAGGGTTTCATTTCGAAATAATTTTTCTCAGCGTGAATACCATCCCACTTCCCTCTCATACAAAACATGGTGGAAAATCAACTTCGTTTCTTCCCATCTTTTTCGGCCAATGACTCGTGTTGAAGGTATATACTTGAAGGTGTATTCAGCCCTCAGTGCACCTGAGAAATTGATCTTTGAATTTCTCCAGAGATAATAAAATTCAACGAAATTCGAAAATCAAGTGTAGAAATGAGTTCTGGATTATCCTTGATCTTTCCATAATCCTCTCTTATACGTCTGTTTAACTTAAAATCTGTTTAACTTATCACTTCCATCGGTAAATAGTTTTAAGAACGCATATAAAAAATTCTGCTGAACTCCTACGAAGTAAAGTAAATTGTACTCCTATAACTAGTTTAATCATTAGTAAGATGTATTTTTTTTTCTTTTTATAGTTATTTTATTTTACGATATTTTATTTTTACGACTGCGAGATGTAGAAAATTGTTAAATTGTACAGGGGAGGGTGGAGAAGAGGAAGAGAGGACCACTATGGTCCCATCCCTTCCCTGTTTTATTAAATTAATGCCGTCATTCATTCATTCTTAGGTTAGATAAAATATCGAAAAAAAGTGTTCGATACCAAGAAAACCATTGAATAATTCAAACTTTTTGGCTAACAAATTACAAAATATCTCCTGATGCTAGTAAGTACCTCCTGGTAGTAGTAATAGGTACCTCCTGGAAGAAATCCATATCAAAATAGGCGTTGTAAAAGGAAAGCATTAAAAGAAAAGTCGCGATAAAAGAGCATCTGGAATAATTACCGAGCTATTTTCGTAGGTACCTACATCGTATCCATGACCTTGGTACAATATGAAAACTACATAAACATTTTAAGTATCGATTCTTTCGATACGCTCTCGTGCAGTTTATAAGCAAGGTAGGTAACTCAAGTTATGGATATCAATTAGGACATGTTCAGGAATTCCATTTCCAGTAGGTATATTCTCGATTTTGCAACTGCAGAGGACCTGTAATAAATTTTACATAAATGTAAATCCCGGATCAACATAGCAATAACTCTGTAACGATGCATTATTATTCAATAGGTAATCTTTTGTCACGATAACAATACTACTGACTGCTTGACTGGTGAAAATCCGGCGATTCTGCAAAAACCTGCTACCGCTAAAATATCAGCCGATTTCTTACCGGTCGTCCAGAAATCGGTTTGTGTGAAATTTGTGTGTGCTTTAGGACTGATGTTCAAACTAATGATGAATCAGTTGGAAAACAGTGGGAGTTTCTCGAAGGGAGGAAGCTCTGCTAAGGAAAGAACCCGTCGAGGGCAATATTCATCTGTGAAGGGAAACGACCAGCGTGACCACTCGGGGTCTCAACGTCTTGGGGTGTCGCAATCAAAGGACGGGTGAAAAGACGTTGAGCGTCGCGCGCCGGGTGGCAGCTCCATAACGTCTTGGTCACACTCCGCCGCCCGCGCAATCTTGGTCGTCCACCGGTCAACTTCTTAATGACTATCTACAGGAGATAACAAGAAAACCATAACGAATACTCGCCAGAATACGAGAAAAAACTGTGCGGGAGGTGCAAACGTACTCAGACATAAAATTACGATCGGAGCGAGCGATATTTTGGTTTATTATTTTTAACATTGATTTTACTGGAGCATTTCAAAGGAATATGTGGTTTGTCGTGGTCGATCCCAGATCCTAATGGCTTGAAACTGAAACGAGGATCAGAGTGCTCTTTGCTGGAGTTGGTTACCCGAGAATTTTTGAAGCACTCTCAGCTGACATCGAACGAATCGAAATGCATTGCGAGCAACTGAGCAGACTGCAGTAGCTGTAGGCTAGCACAGAACGCTGTCAGAACATTTAGGGACGGCATGAAGGCTGCTGTTCCTCATGGTGGTTCTCTGGTAATCAGAGACTACAGTGCCTTCTACTATACTGAACCTTCCCAGCACAGACGTTGATTACCCTTGACTATTTCCAGAGAGTCCTAGAGAGCTAGATAGACGAGGGACTTGTTCGTCAAAGAATAATCATAACTTGTGAGTAGGAGAAGATGTTCGTGAGAGGAGGAGGGATGTTTAGTTACTGAATAGTGGTGGTATGGTGTCTACCAGTACCAGATTGAGTTGGATGGACTCTCAAGCGCTGCCATGCATATCAGCTTCAGCAAGCATACACAACTGAATCTTGAGAAGGTTGGGAGAACATCTAACTTCTGCCATTATTAGCAAAAAAGCCTGGCCATTATTCAATTTTCATTTATTATTTTTATTTGCTCCATCCGTTTGAGTCAACCGTTTGATATTTGGTTATGTTTGAGAAATATTTGTTTGACGGTAGCAATAGATTAAATACAATATTTTGTCACAATGGATCAAAGTCCAAGTGACGAAGGTGGTTGGACGAAGGAGAGCTTCGGACTGGGAGGTCCTTCCTATCCACTGACCCGATATTCCCTCCCTTCATCGCCGGAACGCTCATTTCATTAAAAAAAAAAAAAAAAAACGTTTTGAATTCAATCGAAAATGTAGAAATTAAGTATGTTACAAGGAAATTAACCTTTGCGCATGCGCAGAGGCTGCTATCAGTTGGGGGCGATGATTTTCATAGAACCATCTACACCCATCGATATCGATATCGGACAATGACTTCCTATAGTTTGGACCGTTTTCATGGATTTCATGACAGTTAGACTAACAGACATAAAACCAAAATTGTTCAGGAAGGCCTGAAACTTGAAAACGTGAAAACATTGCTTCCGCTACCCTGGTAGACTCGGAAGTTAAAGTCCGCCAAGTTTGGTGGGAACTACAGCTCATAGAGTCTGTGGTTTGCAGTACTACACTTGAGTAGCCTCCGTTACTCCGTGGTTGTCGCTTACATCGTTGCAGCTTGACAACCCTTCACCCTAAGAGTGGTCTTCTAGAAGTGGTTCAGTGTTGGGGGATGATACCGAATGTTGGGGGATTGAAATTCAGTTAAAAAGGACTGTCAACTGCATCGGAGGCTGCAACTGCGGGGGCGAGAGTGCTTGTTAATGCAAAAGACGAAGACTCGAAAACGCGGCCGCTTCAGCGAGAGGTAATTTCGGATAAAGGGCCGAAACCGGTCAGAGAATTTCCCCACTAATTAGAAATAAACAGAGATGAGTTCAGGGCTTTAAAACGCGTGGAAGGGGGCAAATAGGGAAAAGTCCAAGTGAAAGTGGAGGGGGAAGTTCGATTTAAAATATACATCAGGGGGGCTCGAGGGAGAATCGGACCCGCGGAAGTGGCGAGCAACCGAATTAGTAAAGTGAACGACTAATGGGCAGAGGGATTGGCACCCAAAGCCGGCCACTACCTCCAAAAATGTCATTTGAATTTTTAATGGGAAAGTCCGTCTACGCGGTTGCATTTCCGAGTTGATGTTTCCTGCAACGCCTGGGGAGGGTTAGCGGCCTTTCACTTTTATTTCGGGCCCCCACGTAGTAAGGACCGCATCGCGCCAACATCGTCAAATATGCACTCGGCCCCGCGAATGTTTAATGTAATTTTCCCGTTTTTGGGGTGCGTCCGCTGGCGGTGAGTGACCGAACTGCAACATTTCATTCCGGTCTGAAAGAAACGCCCTTTTGGGCTCCTATTGAAATATTTCATGGCGTAAAACCCCCTTTTTGGGGGTTTTCAAAAAAAAAAAAAAAAAAAAAAATCGGCCAACATTCCAAAACATTACGTTTGTAGCTTGCCAGGTCTTCATTCGAATTGCCATTTTAAACTCCAAAAGTAATTTTCACCATAGATGGAAGTACCTTGGAATCTAGGAGCTACCGTGGATTAAATACGACTGGTTGGAATAAGAGCTCATAATTCTTTCATGATACTTTCTATCAAGTGGAATTATATTTTGATATTACTTCCGAATCTACCAAGGGAGCGGCAGCATTGTTTTCACACTTCAAGGTTGAAAAAAAAGTTCTCCACAATCAAAATTTCCACTCGCGTTTTACGTTTAAGGCCTTCCTGAACAATTGTGGTTCCATGTCTGTCTGCTTGTGCCTGTATGTCATGAAACCCATGAAAACGGGCGAAACTATATAAAGTTTTAATCCGATTTCAATTAAATTTTTCGGGGATTGTGGTGTGTAAATGGTCCCCTATGAAAATCATCATCTCTGGATTAATTGTAGCCTCTACACATGCGCAAACGTAAAATCTTTGTAACTGCTTATACATTTTTCATCCAAATTTGATGAAATGACTAGGGGCCAAGTAGTTAATATCATGATCAACTTTGTACAAAAGAAAAAACAAAATACTAGGCCTGATCGCTACAACCAGCTATTTAAAAAACCAAACTGTTTTTGAAAAAACAATCCTAATCTTTTAGTCCTAAAATCTGATGAGGCGAATATTTGACTTAACATCCTAGTGTTTTGATGAAATATTCAGGGATAGTTCAGATTGGGGTGTAGATGGTCTCCTATGAAAATCATGACCCCCGGTTTGATAGGAGCCTCTGCGCATGAGCGTACAATCCTAAGAGCGGTAACTTCTACAAATTGCCTCCAAAATTCGAAGAAATATTCAGAGATTGTGCGCGTTGACGTGTAGTCCCCTATGAGGGTAGTGCAGGTACTTAGAGATTGATGTTTTGAGATTAGCTACAATGCATCGGATCATCTATACAATCGGGTTTTTTTTAAACAGAATAATGAATGCGTCTATCAGAAATTTGAATACAATTTTTAGTTCTGCAAACTCGGTTTGGGTTTGTCCAGGCGGATTAGGAAATGAGTAGGTGTCCCAATTTTCAAGCTAAATCGCAATATTATTCAAGACTGGCCAAGATGGGAGTAGTAGTGGCACTTGGAAATATGAAGGTGACATCCTCTACTATTATTCTGCCGTTTCGAACCATTAGAGGACAATGCCTTACTCGGCGCCCCTTATCGCGCGGGCCTTAAATTGAGGAAGCTCGTACAAAACTGAAGGGAGCGCTAACTACAAGTATCAGTAAGTAGGATGGAGATGCTCTTGGTTTGAAGACCGGAAGCGCAAGGAGATTGCGTAATTGCCAATAGGGAGAGTGAATGGCGTACAGGCAGTTCTAATGAAGGCAGACGTTGGTGGCTTATAATTGATACGTCCTTGCGGGGAACACTGGGCCGAAGGATGAGGTGTCGCGTTAACTCGCACAGATGTGACAAATTCCGCTCCAAATTAATCTTCCGTTCGACGAAGGTATAAAAACACTCATCACCATGTCTCCCATAATAATGTGACGTTGAAAGCAGACTTCATTCATCGATACATCAACTGGCTGACCAATTTGTTATCAAATTTTTCCTTGAAATATATATTTGCGGTTTCATTGTTCAATCCTACCTCACCCAAAGGACTCACAAATGGAGATAATGAACTCATCCATGTTTGTCAACACAAATTCGAATTCTCAAAAAAAAAAAAAAAAAACGAATCTTTGTTCCCACTGACACCATTTTGAATGTGAAAAGGCTAACAATGAAGTCCTACGAAATTCATTCCAATCAATTCTAAGAAAGGCAAAATTCTAGCTTCTACATTCCCAACTCAACTAAAATGTTTTCCGTTAAGTTGTAATTCAGTCAACTTCAATAGACATTATATCTGTACCTCAGAGGTCAACTATCGTATGTCCAAAATTCTCGTTTTCGAGATTTTTACTTTGTATGTGCATTCTTTCTATTGTATTTTGTATTCTATTGTATTGGTAGGCATAAATAGATTCTACAGAATTAATTTGAGCATGATAAAGTCATCAGAATGGGCCAAAGGGATCAAAATAGGTGTGCCCACAACTTCTTTTGGCTCTGCTGTAAGATCGCCAAAATGTCACTTACGATAATCGACCTCTGAGGTACAGATATACAAGGCAAACCCTTGTTTATCATTGTTTAGAATTTCAAGTTTAGTTAGTTATCGTCATATTCCAAAATCTATTTATTTAATCTTTCATTCCATAGTGAACAATTTGGTATTCAATTGTGACTGAATGAGTCCATTATTACTCCTGACAATAAGGTAATGAAATTAATCTTGTTTACTCCTCAAATAATAAGGTTATATTACTATAAATCACCATTAATATTGAGGTTGACTGGTATTTGTTTCTATTTACGAAGTAATAAGGAAAGCTAATTATTACCGTTTTTCATTCGTATGTCACATAAAAAACCTATACAATACATATTACTGGTATGATAGAGTTGTAATTATTTAGAAAAATATGGAAGTCGTGTTTTGAACCTTGGGAATCAGCGAACATTTCCATCTAAGTATCCAATCCTTCAACAAATTTAATTTAAGGGGGCGCTGTTATGTGGTCTCAATCAACTTTGTGATTTCAACTGTTGGAACTGTCCTAGTTTATTGAATCATTGTTATGAATTATTAAGAATACGCGTATTATTTAATAAATACAATAACTTTCATCAAAATTTAACCGAATGAACATGTTATTTTTAAATTATCAAGTGTAATTAATGATTATTAATACAAATTACGTATAAATACTCGAGTAAGGTATTCGTTTTTAGGACTTTCCACAGTAAGACTTGGTCGTCCTGATGCGATTGATCGGGGTTGAAGGAGGACAACACTCAACGGAGAAAAAAAAATCCGTTTTAGCAAATCTGAATTCAAATCCGCGGAAAAAAAAACGTTAGGCGTATGCCTGTGTGTGTGTGACAAAATCTTGTGTACTCTATCCAAACCTAATCCTCCAATCTTTTGGTCTTTTTTTGTACGACTCAGATAACCCACCAGTTATGCATTACTTCATCAGAGTATCGAAATTAGCAATGGGAGGGGGCGAGTGGGGGAATAATATTTACAAAGTACATGATTTTTCATATTTTAGTTCCTTACAAATGAATAATGTTAAACATTCATTTCCTTCTTTTCACATTACATTACATAAGTCATAACCTATAATGTGGTAGCATAGGTAACTTGTGCTCGCCTGCATTATCTCTCTCTCCCACGTAGAAACCCAGTTGATCCTTCCATTGTAACTTCCACAAATCCCAGTTATAATTTTACCATTATAAAGTTAGTAATTTCATCATTATATTTAAACAACAGGTATAGTGCAATAATACTTAATTCCTAGGAAACATTTTTTGAATAGGTAACTATCCAGTTTGTTTAATAATGCATATATATAGGATATCTTATACTAATGGAACCCAACCATTGAAATTCATGGAACTATTCAATATACCTCAGGATTAACATGAACTATTTTTAGTGCCACCGTTGATCATATCAGTAGTGTCAGCAGGCAGGGAGGGGGTTCCACATTTCCGATATCAAAATTTCAAGTTTCTCATAAAAGCTAAAAATGATATGGCACATCCTCAACTTACTATCTAAATTAGATTGGGTGAAACTATTTTGACCAATAAAAAGGCATATAAGAATGTATGTTTTATCGCTTTCTGGTTGAATTTGAACTACCCAATCCTTATCCAGTGAGATGTCCCCTCGAATATACGCATAACTAAACATGTTTGAGAAAAAATCGTTAAAATTGAAAAGTGAACATAAAATAAAAAATTTTGTCAAATGTTGTTAAATGTTGTATTTTTCAGAAATTGTCCTGTATGGTGCGAACATCAACTCCTCGTCTGGACTGATGGTAAATATTTAAGTATCGACTTGTTGAGTTATTTTATGTATATAACAATGGTACTCCTACATAGAATAGTTACTACTAGAATATTAGTCATCCTTGTACCACGGCATGTACAGTATCTTGGAAGTTCCAATTAAGAACTTATTTTGATGAATAAGGGTCGATGGTTGAACTTCACCAACCCCTGGGAAACCGATATCGACCACATTGAGAATCCCTGATCTAAACGAACCCACTCGAAGATACAACCTTATGTTCCGAAAAACTCGCGAGCAGCAAAAAATGGCGCCGGAAACGGTTAGTCTGAAACATTGTTCCCATTGAATTCCGTTTTCTTTTAGTCGGGGCCAAGATCCGAGTCTTCTCCTTGGGACTAAAATCCACACCTGTGTTAACACTTGGTTTCACCACGTAACGAGCACCTCCGACGTTTCAAAACCAATAAATATCAATGTCACCCGATCTCCGCAAACACGAGTTGTCTTAAATACTTCTTTGATGAGGTACAACTATTTGCTCTGTTGTGTTTGCTCCGACTGTAGCGAGTCCGTAATGGAATTTTAAACGTGAATTCTTTTCGTTCTGTAACGTTCTGAACAGTCGTGAAAGCACGAAATATCGTAGTGTGGCTAATTGAAAGGTCATTAGATATGTCTGAATGGAAACAAATTATGAAGACATCAACTCTCAGATTGTGATGTTATTGCTGATAGGTACAGAAAAAACCATCAGAAGAAATTAACAGATCTAATAATTCTCATTCTTTCGGTTAATTATTTTCAGTAATAAACCTCTGAAATCAACGAGAAAAAACAATTGTACCCCCCCCCCCCCATCAAAATGTGAAGGATTACATTTCAAGGTATTTAGAACCCAAAAATCGAATCAATTTTGATGAAATTTGGTACATCGGCTTCATTTGGGGTTTAGTTGTGCCCCTGTTTATTATCAGTCACTTCGAAAGAGTAAAAATGAGGGAAAATCAAAACGCCTTAGCTCGAAAACTTTTGAAATACAGGTACTGTTTTTTTCATTAATTAAAAATTTCTCTAGTTTAAAAAAAATTTAGAGTCCACCTAGAGCTCTGTAGGATCAACCATTCGCTTAAATATTCATTGATTCAGGATATGTAGTGTTCAATTTTCAAGGGACGAATGCCACCATTATTTGAACACTTGGTTTCACCTAGCCTTGCCTTAAGGACCCAAACCCCTCCCCACCTATTTGCCTCTGGTCTTTAGATGGTAGATGAAAGAATTAACTTTACAGAAAAATAATAAACCGTGTTATAATTTGGAGCTTTTTTGGTGCAGAACGAAATGATGACGAATTCCCAATTGTTGAATTGCAATTTGAAGTCTGCTCTCGAAACAATTCCGTTGTTACCAAGTGAGATTTTAATCGAAAAGTGTGGAGGACGATTATGCACTCGAATGAAAAAACGCAAGTCCTCGCTGGTATTATAATGTGGGAGCGCGCTTGTTTCTAGACCTGAAGTGCTGCCAACTCCTCCAAGGAAAGGACCCTTTTTAGAGCGAAGTCATTAATTATAAGAAATGGAAGAGGCGACAAGGAGGCGGAGGGAAAACATTTCATCTGGGAAGTGGCCCCCGGTCTCTCCTCCCGGGCACTGAGGCTGCGAATGCAACTTTGTCTTCAAGAAGAAGAAGGCGTCAAAGATCAAAGCCCTCTGATAAAAAACTTAAAAGCGTCATCTTGGGCTGAAAAGGGTTTTGCGGGCGGGAGCGGGCAGGAGTTGATCCCCGCACTCCGTCCAGGGCGGGAGGTTCCTCGGGGGGCGGTGTCTCCGATTCCCTCGGGTTCAAGTCTCCTTATTCCGACCTCTCGTTGAATCGTGGAAGAGGTCCGAAATCCGCCCGCCCCCAGCCGCTCAGACCGCCCCCACACTCGCCCTCCGCCCCCCACCGCCCCCGCTCCGAAAACACGAGTTTTTTCTACCAGTGATCACTAATTAGTCTCCCTCTTCCAAGGAAAAAACTTTCTCCCTTTACAAATACGAGTACAGTTTACCAGGTAGTTTCCTCGAGAGGTCCGAACTAAATGTGACCACTTGTTTTGCCTCTTTTCCTTCAACCGCGACTTGACGTCACTAATTAAATACATCTCGTCTCGGAAAATATCTTTCATCCTCTTGGAAAATAATCAAGAGCCACATCATGTTATATTTTGCCCCAAAAGACTGACTTTCAAAGCGCAGTTGAAAAACCTGAAGGTAAAACCCTGAACAAGTTGTCAACCTACACCTGTCGAGATTGGCTCCCTAAATTTCGGTGCAAGTTACGGCATCGAGCCAAAAATATGAACTTTCCTTTACTAGGTACTTAATTAGGAAACCCAAAGAGTTTACGAAAACAAAAATAATATAAAACATCAAATTTTGGTGTGCAAAAATCAAATTCGATGGAGGTAGAATTCATTTATTGCTCGATTCCAACGGCTTTCATTATCCATATACGTAAAACGCCAACCGTACGTACGTATGTCGCCCGAACGTGGGGGTCCCGGTTCGATTCCAGGCCGCGACATCAATTTTTTCGCCTGCTTCAGTAGCTTTTCAGCTAGTTGAAAATATTTCCTGAATTGAGATGTGAATCTAGAAATGGATTTGGTAGTAATTGAAGCCATCCAATCTATAATAATAAGAAATAAGTTTTTTTTGGAAGCGGTTTTGACTCAGCGAAGAACAGGAGAAGCTCCATAATGAAGGTAATATTGTGAAGATAACATTGTAAGGGTTGAAACCCCAACGGAAAAAAATTTTACAGCCTCATTAGAGTGCCCGGGTGCACTAGGCTAACCAGCTCTCCTTAAACCTTATATTACGGAAACTTACAAAGAAATAGTTGGACTAATGAAACATTTGTTTCGGTGTCTTCAAGATTTCAGGATATGCAGGTCGAACTGGCCTCTTATCAACTGTCCAGGGATATGGCCTACGGGTGAATGTGTTCATGTTAATGGAACGGTGATTTGAAGAGGTAGGTGCATTCACATACCTGGGGAGCTTGATAATTAAAGGAGGTGGGACAGCAGAGGACGTTGCCGCACGAATCCGCAAGGCCAATGCTGCATTTGCCTAGTCTTTTCCCAATATGGCGTTTAAGAGAAATAACCATCAAGACCCAAACTAGGAATCTTCGGGTTTAATGTAAAAGCTGTCCTACTATACGGTTCGAGGCGTAACGCAAGTTCAAATCAAGAGAAGAGATGGGGATGGAATGGTCTTACGCTTCACAAATATCACTTGGCGATTGAGGGTATTGCACTGACTTGGAACCCGCAAGGACGACGAAAGCGGCGACGACCACCAAGTGAGGGAAGTATGGATGGAGTGGGTTTAGAAGCAGGCAAAGTTTTGGGGTCAATTGAAGAATCAGGCCAAAAGTACGTCTGGCGATACTTTGTTGGAGCCTTTTGCTCTGATCAAGAGTTACATGTACCTCAATTTCATCTGATAAGGTTTTGTAACCTAATAGCATGGAATCAGTAAGTAAAGAGAGGAAAAACACTATTGAACATTGTAGAAGGAAAAAGGTGGACAAGGACTCCAGTAGCTGCCGAAACGTAATGGATTTTCCGAAAGTTCAAATCAGTAAGTAACTACTTTCAATTTGTAAACTTTCGTAAACACTTTCAAAAACCTACAGTGGTATCAACACATCACACTTCAAGAAAATGCCAAGAAATCAAGGCTTTAGTTTCTACACACTTTCTAATGTCTACATCGCCCAACATTCTTGTGAAGAACTCATACTTGAGGAACTATTACAACCCATTCCTAGAAATCATTCTGTTGGAAAAAACCGTAGCATGCAATTCCTCCAATGAAGTTTCCATTAAATCATACTCGCTTGTTTATAGAACAAGAGGTTGTCGCTTTGTCTCGCGTAGAGGGCCACATCACTCAAAGCGTGAGAATACTTATCAGGAATTTTCACCGGTATTCCTGTCATTATCGACATCTTTAGAATTGTAACAAGGCGCTACGTAGGTAATTGAACAATATGATAGAAAAATAGTAGATGAAATGGAGAAGTAAAAAACCGCTAGTGGAACTGCAAAATGAAGTTATTTTTGATTGATTTAATATGCTGGGTTGTTATTGATTGATTGTTGTTAAAAACTTCGAATTTTGTTGAAAGCAATGCCAAAATAGAAAACGTAAATTTCCTGTAGACTGTTAGTCGAGGGAAGCAGAGCAGCTGGAGGAGTCAGACTTAACCCTCTTGATATGCTGTCTGATTACTGCAGTTTTTGTGCCTCTCGTTAGTTCCAAGTATGTATTAAAACCTTGTGAGCCCTCGTTCGAGCAAAACCTCGCTAAGAAGGGATGTAAGTGGTTAGCTCCCTTTTCTCCGCCTCCCCTTTTCCTCCCAAGGAAGCGCTCCTCGTAGTTTGGCAAATTAATGAAGGAGTTTGAACGACCAAAAAAAAAAAGGAAAAACTTCTAATGAGTCAACTCCGTCGTTTCACGCACGGTCCTCAGTTTTGTCGATTGCTCAGGAACTATTCGAAGTCTTTTCCTCGATGAAATTACAACTACTTTCCTTTCTGCGAGGGAGGAATAATTACCAGGAGGAGAACATTTTTAAGCAAGTACACACATATCGAATGAGACCACCAGAGCTCTGTAAGACCAACTGTTCGCTCCATGTAAGAAAAAAATCAGAAACATGAGAGTGAATCGCAAATGAAGTAGGTACGTAGAGTCTCAGTAGGGCTCCCTAACAACCTGACCAATTTCGTTATCAAGGCAACCACAACTCTCTGTTAACAATGTTTTACTGGTCTTTCCGCCAAAATAATCTTTCGACAAAAATTTTTGTTTTGTTCGTATTCACAATTATAAATGTTTGTGAAATAACTTGTAAAATTTTGATATTGGCATGATGCCCAATTAAAAAAACAAGAAGTTGACCAAATCAGAAACGTATTTATCTTTATTTGACGATAACTGGTTTCATAGCGATATTTATTAATTAAATCCTACTTAGGAGTAAAAATAGGTGGTCTAAATTGTCTGGATTGAAAATGGGTCGATCCGTAGATGATTGCCCGATTTCGAACTCAATCGATGATTGTTTGCTAATTATAATTCGAACTCCAAATATACTCCTAGTGGGGACGTTATTAATGGCCGCGCGATCCTCTCATGGCCTATTCAACTCCCGTAAATTGCCGGTGTATCAAGATTCAATTACGAACGATCAGAGGGGTCAACGACGGACGTGGTCTTCATCATTACCGCTAAGCGGTCGCGATTGTCGCCCGCGATATTATTGAGATCGGGGAAAGTGAGGATCAACAGGTTGGAGATGAGGGCTGCAGGTGTAATGGAACTTAGATGGATGAGAGGGGTCGGAGGCGGGCGGGAAGACGCGGCCTGCCCGGCGGTTGCTCGTAGGACGGCTCTTAGTCGCGTCTCATCCATCATAATTGTTCCTTCCTCGGAGGCTCCCGCTACATTAACCCCCGCTTATCTGTCATCGTAGCCGCCCGTCCAGATAGCTGAGAGCGCTTCCCAGTTACTCCACAATAATATCAGTTATTGATTCTGCTACCTGTTCCGCCAGTAAGTAAACGGAGAACCGGCTACTCGACAAATCTCCCAAGAACTAAATCAATCGCGACAACGAGGTGGAAACCCATTTAATTTTTTTAAAAAGGAATCGATTAAAACGTTGTCCTATTCCACGAATGTTATATGAGTTACAAAGTTAAATTACTAGTAGAAGATAGTTTTTTCTCACTGAAACATGATTATTTTATTGGTACAGCAATCAACCAAGTAGGTTGATAACTCAAAAATACCTTTAAGTAATGAGCAAATTTCAAAAAATTTCACAATCACGCGAATTTTTACGAAAAAATTTTAATTTCTCAAGTTGTATATCTTTATCAAAATTATGTGCCGCTACCGAATTATACCAAATTATATTATGTTGAACATGGAAACCCATAAACAATTGTTTTGATCCTATGTTTTGAAATGTTGACTGATCGCTAAGAGAAAAAACCCAAATAAAGCAGAAAATGTTGGGTCAGAAATTGAAAATCCCTAAAAGGAAACATTAACGAGAGAAACAACTAGGAACATGAACGTGAATGAAAGGCAATACGAAATGATTACTTATTTCAGAAATGTCACCAAGTTCCTGCAATTGAACTTGAATGAATAACAACTACTAAGACAGGTTGAGGAGAAGGGTTGAAGATGTAAACCTATCTTGACCTTGTAACTTAACTACAGATTGCTGTAGTTAAGTTATCATCAGTAGCAAACGAGGACTGAAGGTATAAAGTAGAAAGCCTGTATTTGTATTTTCTTGAAGCATCATTGCTTTCTGTCGAAGGTTTTGAAATAAGGTTCAGGATAAATGTAGGGTTTACAAGCTGAAATGTTTTTTTGACTCGAGTACTAAAACTAGTAGGAAAATATGGGAAACAATGGAAGAACAGAGAAAGGAAGAAGAAAGGTTTTGTTTTTAGGACAACAAAGGTTTTGTTTTTACCAAACAACTTGGTTTTTTTTTTTACATTAGGTCCATCAAGAGTCTAAATAAGTAATTCCTCAATATACGAGTATTTCACCATTAATAGGCTAATCCATTGGCAACAGCTTGGTTCTCCCTCCGACCAGTGTTTGAGGTCCCTCTCTTTGTCTGCTTTGTTTAGCATTAGTGAGGATCCCAGACACTTTCACTTCTCTGAACTAATTATAATTTAAAGTATTTCAAGATTGCCAAACGTTAAATCATTATTATGTACACTATTGGATAGCAAACGGTCCCAGTTTTTATTGTCTGGGTTATACGAAGCATCCCTAAGACGAAGAAATGGCAATTTCTAGACGGAATTGTTCATTCAGTCAAACTGTTGTTCTTTCTATCTGAGTTGACAAGAGTTCTGAAGTCTGACTGTTCCTTCATTTCAGACAGACAGAGACAGATTCATCATTTATCCGATCCATCCGAGTAGGGAAAATTGTTACCGGTATATTTATCTTGGAAAATGTACTACCTACTGGATTTGTCTGAATGAAGACTTTTTTGCATCAGTACTTGAACGATTCATAAAATTATCCCAGTCTTTTGTGCCGAAATTATTTATATCCACGAAGAATATCACTCAGAAACAATGTTGTTAACATTGTTATGATGCTTAGAATTTACTTGAAACTTTTAATGAAATCTACCGTTTACAAAGTCATATTACTCGTAAATGAAAGTGTTTTATTAGAGTTGATTATGAGCTTCAACGGAACGATAGCGAACGGAAGTGGCAGTCGACTATGAACGACCTGCCCAAGTCCGCTGGTCGACACCCAAGAAAGACGCCCTCACATCATATCAGTTAAATGCACGAAACGGTTGACGGTATTAAAGACGCCTTCCTTTAAAAGAAAAAGACGGAGGGGGAGGTGGTTTATGTCTTTAAAAACTCCAGCGAAGCATCCCTTGGAAGACGTTGTATGAACCCTTGCGTGGAGAGTAACGGCTAGATGCAGGGCTCCGTGACAGGGCAAGTAAGGAACCCAGGTGTAAGGTACGTTATCGGACCAACAGTTGTCTGTATGTCCCAACCTCCCACACAACGGCAATTAGCGGCCTGGCAAGACATATGCCGCTCTCTCAAGGCTCGCCGTTGCATACCACTCGCAACCTTCCCTCAGGGCTCTTTTCCCCAGGGAAACTTAATCTCACGAAAAGTTTTTTAATCAACACCAGGTGAGCAGCCGTGCATCTGTAACGTGACGAGGTTCCAATCATATTAGCGTGTCTTCAGAATTCCGGACATCCTTCCAAGGAATGTTTGAATTTCACGAACTCCCTCAAATATGGACGAAATTTAACAATCAACCATTAATTCTTTTTCCAGTGAACACATTTGGTCTGGTAAAGTCAAGATTTAGAGAACTACAGCAAACGCAACAAAACGTCTAAGATTTATGCAATTCTTTCATCCCATCAATTGTATAGGACTTGGCATCCAGGAGTCTGGATCCATTATCATTGCAGAGAGAGAGTTCAAAGCGAATCGGATTTGCATGGAGCGGGAAGTAGAAATTTATGCAACTATGAATGTGAGATTCTTATGGGAGGAAGAAGAGCGAGGGATGGATGTGGGATTCTTATCGTTGACGGAGAAAGTGCATTATCATATCAAGACTCTCTTTTCCCTCTATTTTCATTTAGATCCATTCAATTAGTTTGTTCTACAGACAACGGAGTCAGGACGCACGCGACTACTTTTACTTCAGCACAGGATGTGGGTGTTTTGAACTGAGAAGTGCGATGCAAATCCAATTCAAGTGGGAAAGCCTACTTTTTTCTTGCCACGCTTGATCAAAAAAGTAGTAAAATTTACTAGCGAAGAATGATGAAAATACTTTGTTTTTCTTGCAAGCAATTGTCGCCACTAAATTGAACATTCTCTGGCGCTCAGAATCGTCGGAATCAGACCATCAATAAAACTGCACTAGTATTTGACAGAGAAAAACACAGAAGGGGAATCTCAAGATGTGTACCATGAACCTGAGAGAAAGTGTTTCGTAGTTGTTGTTTGAAATTTGAGTTCTAAGAATGCTTTTCACGTGTTGGCCAAACAATCCATCTTTGATACTACTGATTTGGACGCCATTTTGGAGTATTCAGATCTTTTCTACAATCGTATATTGTGTTAAACTTCTATAAGGTTTGTTAAAAGTGTTATAAATTACGAGTAGATAGTTATGGAAAACGAAGTGAAAAAACCAATATACTAAATACAATATACTATTTTCTACCTACCAGGAAAAAAAGGTATCTCCAAGAAAAGTCCTCTGAATTCATAATATTCTAGCTTACTATTCTTGAGGTACAGATCAAAGGAGAATCTTGTGTTCAGCAACTTTTAAGGTAGGTGCGTAACATGCATTGGTAATAGCTGCAATGAGGGTCAGGGCAGAGATAGGCTGAAAGGAAAATATCGTTGCGGGCTCTCGAGGGGAGACGAGTCTGAGGTGTACAAACAGCTCACAATGAATTGAGCGCGGAATTCTATATAATCGATTAGGGTCCGGGGCAGATGTTCCCCTGATCTATCTTATCTAAGGGAAGAGGGTTCTCAAGTGAATGGGGATACTTAGCTTCCCTGGACCTCGGAAACAACTACCGTATTAGTCACCGGGTAGTTTTTTCATAGTATTTTTATTTGTTGCTACATTTTAGTATCAAAGCTTTGTATTTGTCAATTTGGGTTCTCCAAAATCAGGATAATTATGTTCTGAGCTTTCTGAGCAACTTTGTTTTCATGAAATAAATAACTTTGGTCAAGATGAATGAAAAATTTCTTTTGTGGTTCAAATCTTTAAACACTTTCTTATGAATGAATTAGTCGAAGAAGACGGGATACTATCAAAACAATGTGAAGACGCTGTGACCTAGTGAGGATGGGTGCAGGGAGCCGATGACATCATTGCTTGTGATCCATAATGAATACGACTTGGATTGGGCCCTAGGAGGCATTGTACAGCTAGACCAGGGGGGAAAACGTTCGTAGACAAAGATTGGCAACTTAGTACGGCAGCTGTCGATCTGGAGGCTATTGTCGCAGGAGGGCTGGGGGTCTTCCCCCTGGCCCAAAACCTAATGCTCCTTTCTGTCATTAAATCTGCTGCCCTGAGGACTAAAACTCAGCAAGCCATTTTCTGGTATGACAACCACCGAGGAGGAGGGGCTTGCGCCGTGCTGGTCCTCTGAATCATTATTTGTTTCATGAACCCCTTGTCACGGCTCGGTCGTTTTTTTTTCTTTGACAAACAACTTTCAAAGAAAACCACATGATTGGCAACAAAAGGGTGATGATAATGGTAAGTTGGACGGAAGGTCATTAATTTGAGCTATCAGTTTTAATTCCCTCACTAGGCCGGAAGGATGCAGGAATTGTAAATTAAAAACATTTCTGGCACTCAGGACAGAGATTTTCATGCCAACTTGACACATGTACGAGTATGTACGACACTCTGGATTACTATCAAGTCGTTTTCTCTGGTAAAAATTGAAGTTAAGGGTAAGGAATCAGTGCGATGCTCCAAGGCACAGTTCACCAATTAATACAGACGTTTGAATTATGCGGTACAGGAAACGTAAACTTTGATTGTTCTGCGTCTTGCATGTTCACAGTTTTATCTTGGGTCAGAGTCATAGAAGGTCATTCATCATTTGACTCAAAAGTCCACCATCTTGATAAAGTAGCCTCTAAAAGTAATATTCATAATTTCATCTAGTTTGATCATCGAACAACGTAGGGAACTCTTTTCTAACCCCATCATCAGACACTGAACAATTTTTCCAATTTCGGCACTCAACGCTTAATAATTATTGTATCTTTGGATTATAGGGTCAACACCTGGATACGTATTACAAACGAACCTATAAAATTCAGCTAAGGAGCTACCTAATCACTGATGAGAAACTCATCTAATTGGATATTCCAAAGCAGATTCAGATTTCATTGTTTTATTTGCTAACTGCAGATGGCAGAAGCAGTAGTTGTTGTGGAAGATGGTGTTGATGGGGAGACGAGCCGCCACCCGCTAAACTGCCGGAGGGATGACGGAGGGACTTGGAGTCACGCAAAGGTGGGGATCTGTGAGACGCCGTGACGTCACAGAAGGCACGACGTCACCACCCAGCACGTAAGGACCACTTAAGAATGGATCAGCTGTAGCGTCCCAAGGAGAGGAAGAACCCCTTATCACTTCCTCAGGGTTAAAGGACCCAACCTATCCCCGCCTACCAGGCCAGCTGCAGCTGTTCTTGGTTCCTTGGCCTCTCTTTCAAGACCTCTCACATGCCGGACCTTTAAGCAATCTTCGTGTTGGAAGTTTTCTGAATATTCATTCTCTTTATTTGATTCTATGTTTTAATTAACGTATTACATAGTTTAGTTTACATACAGCAGCATGATATCAAAAACTATATGAGGCAAAAATCCAATAAGTTTTACTGCTGAGCAGTTAACCTTATTACAAAATCGAGTAGAAACCAGAGTCATTTTCAAGGAGACTTTCTGTCGTGGTGATTTCATTGAAATCTTTGCTTTAGTTACGTACTTATAACTTAAACTCAACATTGAATACATAAGCAGCGCTAAGATGACAAGCCTGGTCGTGGTATCTCTAACAGGAGATGGAAACTTGAAATCAACATTATCTCAAGGTCATTGGGTGGTTCCCATCCTCTGGCGCTGGTATCTCTTCCTTGGTCACAACAGTTGTTATCTCATGTAGGGTCAGAAGAGGAACACATGGCCACCCCCGACCGGACATCTTGAGTCTTGTGGGAAAACTCATGTCCAAAGGGGGCATCGCTGCGTCGGCCCCTAGATAATGCTTCACGTCTTAAATATAATTGTTAATGAAGGATGGAAGCCACGCGCTCACCGAAGGTCCTTTCTCCCACTGGCTGGGATCCCCTTCCTAAAACCTTAGGGGCACACGACCCAGAGGCTCCCTCTTCCATTCAAAAGTCTCTCCTCCAGTTTTTATTATAATGCGGGAATAAAGAGAGACCATCTTTTGTAAAGGCGCACCGGGCCCTTTTTCCCCTACTGCCCTACACTCAACTCATAAACACAATCCTACGACCCTCCTCCCTTATCGATCCCCCTACTCTTTCTCTAACGGACACTTCTAGACCTTCGCATGTAAACAGTGATAATTTGAAGGTCTTGGTTTAGAGGTATGCGGATGGATCGTCAACGCAAGCAATCTTCCGACCCTCACCATTCACTATGAATGAGAGGGACACACAAACATTAAGGACGCAATGATTACGGACCAACACGTCCAACAACATCTTACACACACCTTCATCAACACCATTAGAACTCAATGCATGACTGACGGAGTCACAAGGACCTAATATATCCATTTCAAGGAAACAACAACATGAAGTACCTACATTTTAAAATATTAAAAGACTCTAATAGAATCTGCCCACTTACCTACGTGGCATTTTACCTTTTTGCCCCTTAGACCCCAAAAATCTCTGTGTATAGTACATAGCAGACGATGTATAATAATTCTTCAAATTAACTTGAAAGGTTCTACTGAAGTTCCTTGATATTTTATGTGCCACTGTTCAGGTAAGTATTTATACCACCTTATGAGAATAACTTGATGTTGATATACATATTATAGATCATTCTTCTAGAAAACATTTTCAACAAAAATTATTACTGAGTTGGGCAACCCTCGTCCAAATATTCGTGACAGAGATATGAAGGTAGCAGGATATTTCATTAACAAAGACCTTTTGAAGAGGTCTTTTTCCTTACAATTTGATCCAATTTTCCAATTGCGAGAAAAGCGGTTCCTAACTCATTCATAAAACGTCACGACAGATCCCACCACTCCGTTGTGGTTGATTCTTTTCCTTGGTATGAAAGGTAAATATTTAGTTCTTGAAAGCCTCTTCGGAAGTACTCCACATAATTCCTTAGTTCGTGATTCTATTTGATGGGTCGTCGGGCATGTTCCTTCGATCGAGGAATGGTCACAAAATTATCATAACCAACGCTGAATTCTCTGAAACCTTGGAGAGTTCTTGGAAATACACAAAAGCGCTCAAGTCACGAATGGTCTTAATCATGTGGTGTCTTCACTTTGATGTTGACGGAGACACTCCTGACTTCTTCATTGTTCTTCAATAGGAGGAATCCAGCAGGTCAAAGGTTCCCGTTGGCGAAGGTTCGATACGCTTGTTGTTACTTTTACTTCAAAAGACGTTACCGTTGCTGGTCATCGTTGAACGGTGGAAACAAGCAGCATATGTCTATCTAAGTAATAAGAGAAGGTGCGCGGGTGCCCGACCACAATAATTGCTCAGCCATATGCCGCCTTCAGGAGACTCAGACAGATGTGCGGACCTGGAGCTCTGTCTACCCCCTTAATGGTCCCGTTTTCTCTTGTCCAGTCATTCTTTCCTTATTTTTACACCATTCACCCATCGACGTTGCTTCTATTACAAAATCCTCCCCCATCTACGCTTTACACGCCCCTAGTTCTCACTACCAGGTGAGATGTATTCCAGTAATTAGGCCACGTGGATGAGTTTTGTTTGAAGGAGCATAGTGTTCCAGTTCTTCCCTTTGTGAAAAAAGTAGCGCTAGCCCCACAAAATGAACTCAATCAACCTGCATCACATAAATA